>CM076573.1:789922059-790460047 GCA_034641835.2 Pinus albicaulis | reverse complement strand
GATTTTTTGATGACAAATTTTCCATGAGTATGGCCAGGCAATGTTTTTGACTTAGGTGTAATTTTATTCGCAATGTTAATAGATTAACTTTACTTTGAATTCTCACATGATTAGCGTTTTTCTTGATCTGTTCAAGGATTTTGGGTACTTTAATTTGTATTTGGAACAATGGACGTCGGTACTCTATCTGTTGCTTTACTGTTCTACATACTGCTATTTCACTTTCTTATAGATACCTCGGGCATATTTGAATGCTTTCTCAGATTGTCGATAATCTCCATGTGGACCGTTACTGGATTTTATATCATGTCCCTGTATGTGACATGGGGTATTTTTCTATCATTGTCTGGGGTGGGACTTCCACTTTTATGGATGGATATTTGGGTTCCAATCTTCAGATGTGAAAATGTAATGAATTCATGGACTGTTTTACTTCATATAATATATTCAAAACAACGTTTTTTCTCTTGTGAAAAAAAAATGATTAATGTTTATCACTCTGCCTTCAAAACTAGCTATGCTGGTCTATGTTGCTAGTTTATTGATATGGTCTGATGGTCTTTTTATATTTGGACATATCACACTCCTCACATGATTAGCGTTTTTCTCTGTTCAAGGATTTTGGGTACTTTAATTTGTATTTGGAACAATGGACGTCGGTACTCTATCTGTTGCTTTACTATTCTACATACTGCTATTTCACTTTCTTATAGATGCCTCGGGCATATTTGGATGCTTTCTCTGATTGTCGATAATCTCCATGTGGACCGTTACTGGGTTTTATATCAAGTCCCTGTATGTGACATGGGGTATTTTTCTATCACTGTCTGGGGTGGGACTTCCACATTTCTGGATGGATATTTGGGTTCCAATCTTCAGATGTGAAAATGTAATGACTTCATGAACTGTTTTACTTCATATAATATATTCAAAACAACGTTTTTTCTCTTGTGAAAAAAAAATGATTAATGTTTATCACTCTGCCTTCAAAACTAGCGATGCTGGTCTATGTTGCTGGTTTATTGATATGGTCCGATGGTCTTTTTATATTTTGGACATATCACACTCCTCACATGATTAGCGTTTTTCTCTGTTCAAGGATTTTGGGTACTTTAATTTGTATTTGGAACAATGGACGTCGGTACTCTATCTGTTGCTTTACTATTCTACATACTGCTATTTCACATTCTTATAGATGCCTCGGGCATATTTGGATGCTTTCTCAGATTGTCGATAATCTCCATGTGGACCGTTACTGGGTTTTATATCAAGTCCCTGTATGTGACATGGAGTATTTTTCTATCACTGTCTGGGGTGGGACTTCCACTTTTCTGGATGGATATTTGGGTTCCAATCTTCAGATGTGAAAATGTAATAACTTCATGGACTGTTTTACTTCATATAATATATTCAAAACAATGTTTTTTCTCTTGTGAAAAAAAATGATTAATGTTTATCACTCTGCCTTCAAAACTAACGATGCTGGTCTATGTTGCTGGTTTATTGATATGGTCTGATGGTCTTTTTATATTTTGGACATATCACACTCCTCACATGATTAGCGTTTTTCTATGTTCAAGGATTTTGGGTACTTTAATTTGTATTTGGAACAATGGACGTCGGTACTCTATCTGTTGTTTTACTATTCTACATACTGCTATTTCACTTTCATGGACTGTTTTACTTCAATGTTGTAGGGTTTTGGGTACTTTAATTTGTATTTGGAACAATGGACGTCGGTACTCTATCTGTTGCTTTACTATTCTACATACTGCTATTTCACTTTCATGGACTATTTTACTTCACTGTTGTAGGGTTTTGGGTACTTTAATTTGTATTTGGAACAATGGATGTCGGTACTCTATCTGTTGCTTTACTATTCTACATACTGCTATTTCACTTTCATGGACTGTTTTACTTCATTGTTGTAGGGTTTTGGGTACTTTAATTTGTATTTGGAATAATGAATGTCGGTACTCTATCTATTGCTTTACTATTCTACATACTGCTATTTCACTTTCATGGACTGTTTTACTTCACTGTTGTAGGGTTTTGGGTACTTTAATTTGTATTTGGAACAATGGACGTCGGTACTCTATCTGTTGCTTTACTATTCTACATATTGCTATTTCACTTTCATGGACTGTTTACTTCATATAATATATTCAAAACAACGTTTCTCGTCTTTTAAATTTTTTTTTTTTTTTTTTTTTTTTAAATTGAACGCTCCGTCGGTCTACCGACGCCTTGTAGACGTCGGAACTACAACAACCCAGAAACGTCGGAAGAGAGACAACATGAAAACGTCAGAAGAGCGACGTTCCAAACGTCGGACCACATATCGTCGGCATTGCGACATCTTCCAGACGTCGGAAGAGCGACGTCCAAAACGTCGGACCACGTTTAGTCGGAATTGCGACGGTTTACAAGCGTCGAAAGAGTGACGTCCAAAACGTTGGACCACGTTTAGTCGGAATTGCGACGGTTTACAAGCGTCGGAAGAGCGACGTCCAAAACGTCGGACCACGTTGGGTCGGAATTGTGACGGTTTACAAGCGTCGGAAGAGCGACGTTCCAAACGTCGAACCACATTTCATCGGAAGTGCGACAGTTTACAAACGTCGGAGGCGCGACGGTTTGTGAGACGTCGGAAGAGTGACGCTTGTTCGGAACGATGGAAGAAGTGTCGATAGTGCGACACTTTTTACTTGCGTCGGAACGGCGACGGCATGACAAACCACGGTTTGTCCGCCCCCGAACTGTCGCTCTTGCGACGAATATGTGTCGGAATAGCGACGAATTGGCCGTCGGAATTTCCACCAAATTCTCTAGTGGTGGAAAGAAGTCGCCTTCACTAAGTGGGCTCGCAGGCTATTTTTGGTGCAAGTCTATTTTTAGACTATGTTTATTTTTAGACATGTCGATCATGTTCTATGAGTTGCAGGATGCTATTTGTGGATGGTTGGTCAAGTTGGAAAAATAGATGGATTTCTATTTTTATACATATTGGGTGGAATATATTTTTAGATTGCCAGTCTAAAAATAGATATGTCGAATATTATTAGCTCTTAAATAATATTTGGACTATAAACATTATCTTATTCTCTTGGAGCACTTCAGTTAAGTGCACAGATGTGGCATGGGCCCGACGAAGGTGCGGGCTATTCTTGAGGGTTAAGTGGAGCTATTGCATGGAGACTTCAGTTAGAACTCATGTGAGAGAGTTTGGTGGAGTTGATTGAGGAAGTTAATGGAGTTGTGTTCAGTTTAACTGAGTTAAACATAGTTGAGCTAGTTGTATCTAGTCTAATTGATTGATACACTAGTGAGAGTGGTGTGAATTAATTATTAATTAATTCAATAATTATAAACTCATTAATCAATTAAAGAATACATCATTTAACTTCAGTGCATGGACAGTTTCAGTGGAGACTAGTGAAGAGGTAGGTGAAAGAGCAGTGTGACTATCAATTGTGACTATATTGGTGCATGAGTTTGAAGCACACATTGATGGAGATGCAAATGAGGATTGCACAGTACAAGCCAGGTGGTTTGAAGTTAATTAAGAGCCATTCTTCAACAATGATTACGCAATAGAGGCAGGCTATCAGGTGGCAGAGATTGGAGCATGTGTTTTGCTAGATCAGACCTAATTAGTGTGTAGCAATTGGAGCTTGTACTGAGAGCTTTTGAGGAGATTTGTATGATTATTGTTACATGATATATATGACATATAATATACAGATATTTGGGGGTTTTCAACATTAAGCTTTCCCATAAAATATTGTGTTCATATGTGTGATTGTTTATGGTTTTAATGTGCGCATGCGATTGTTTTTTTATTTCCACAATTAATGATCAATGGTAGAAGAGATTCTGTATTGTGCATGAAGTTAAAATAGTGTGTGATTAGGAGAATATCGGTGTATAACATATCAATTATCAAATTTATACATGGGATCAGAGCGATATTGATCATTGGAGCAATTGCAAAACATTGAAGCGGTTGAGTTTTGAGCTGGTGGAATTCGAATTTGCAGTAGTGTTTTCTTGGTGTCGAAGTTGAGATGTCTTTCAATGGATTTCGATTGGAGTATGCCCTTGAGGGCAGCTCTAATTATATTGCATGGAAGGACATGATGGAGGCAGTGCTAGATGACAATGGGTTGAAGGAGTTCATAGATGCAGAAATTCCAAAACCTGCTTCTAGTGATGCTGCCGTACTTGACGCATGGCAAAAGAAGACAAAAAAGTGTCGAAGGATTCTGTTGGAAGGTGTGAAGGATCACATAGTGTCCAACCTTCATGGTAAATCTTCTCCATTCTTGATGTGGAAAGCTTTGACAGATTTATTTCAAAGCAAGAGTGACCAGAGGAAGTTGGCGCTCAAGGATAAACTCAGGAACATAAAAATGGAGAAAGGCGACAGTATGCCCAAGTACCTCACGAAGTTCATCCAATGCAGGGATGATCTGGGAAGTGTGGGGGTTACTGTTGATGACGAGGACTTGGTGAGATTGGCTCTCCTTGGGCTTCCAAAGAGTTGGCATTCCTATCAAGACTCTGTCAATGGTCGGGAGAAATTGCCAGGATGGGAGCGACTTTGGTCGGATCTTGTGTGAGAGGAGATAAGGTGAAGTACCAGGGACAAATCTTCATCAAAGAACTTAGACGAAGAAAATTGCACTTTGGCTGCCAAAGCAAGGAAGGGGAAGAGCAAGAAGAATGATTCTCAATCTGGTGCGAAAGGCAAGAAGCAGGACATGTCAAAGGTGAAGTGCTTTCACTGTCACCAACATGGACATTACACCACTAATTTTCCATAGAAGAAGAAAAATAAGTAGGCTGCTGGATCTGCAGCTGGAGAGGCCTTAGCCTTGCAGTTAGAGCTATATTTTTCACTGATTGCATGCTTGGTCTCAATTGTGATGGGTTCAGTGTGGTTTCTTGATAGTGGTGCGTCTTTTCATATGACCAGAGACAAAGATTTGTTTACTGATCTGGATGAGAAAGATCTTGGAGTGCACATCGAGATGGGCGATGATGGTAGATACAGTGTGATCGGTATCAGTACCATTTATTTTGAGAGGGAGTCTGGTAAACCCTTCATATTGAAGGAAGGGATGAATGTTCCAGGATTGAAGAAGAATCTAATATCGGTGGCCATGTTAGAAGACAAGGGATATGATGTTGTCTTTAGCGAGGGAAAGGCTTTCCTGCATAGTAAGGCAACTGGTGAAACTCGGTGGATAGGGGTTCGAGTTAAGAAAATTTATCAATTGCAGGTAGATGGATGTGCAGTAATGGCAGGCAAGGCAGAAGGAGTGGTGAGCCAGGATGAGGGCGAGCTATGGCACAAGAGATTGGGCCATCTTCACCATGGTGCTTTGAAAATTTTGCAGCAGATTTCTATCAGGCTTCCCAAAGGTACACTTGCGCAGTCAGATCAGTGCAAGGGATGTACTTTAAGAAAATTTGTGAAAGCCACCTTTCACGAGAAGGATAGTCATGCCACGATGATCCTTGAGAGAGTTCACACAGACTTGTGTGGACCTTTCTCAGTAGCTTGGACAGCAAAGCACAGGTACTATGTGATATTTGTTGATGATTTTTCTTGTAAGTGCTAGATCTTCTTCATGTAGAAGAAGAGCGAGACATACTCAAAGTTATGTGAGTTCAAGGCACTGGTTGAGAAATAATTGGGGAAGTAGGTGAAGGCTCTTAGGAGCGACAATGGTGGTGAATTCATCTCTGGCGAATTCAAGGAATTTTGTAGCGTAGAAGGAATTCGAAGAGAGCTCATAGCGCCTCATAACCCACATCAGAATGGGGTCGTGGAGTGAAAGAACAGAACGATCGTGGGTGCTGCACGGGCGATGTTGCATGATCAGGGCCTTCCCATACACTTGTGGGCTGAGGCATGCAATACTACGGTTTATGTGCAAAACCATTGTCCTCACAGGATACTTGGCATGAGTAAACCCGAGGAGGCGTTTTATAGTAAGAAGCCTGATATTTCCCATTTGAGGATTTTTGGTTCACCTCTTTACATTCATGTGACGAAGGATGCCAGGAAGAAGCTGGAGCTGATTGCAGAGGTTGGGATATTTGTGGGGTACACTGATACACCCCACAACTATCGTGTGTATTTTCCAGATAGTCGCAAGACTTTTGTGCAACGAGATATTAAATTTCATGAGGAGAAATCCATGAAGTGTTCGCTTGAGAGGGAGCCACACTTGCATGCAGATGAGGAGCTATTAGTTCCAAAGGATGAGCCTCAGGATGTGGATCAGCCACAAGAGGAGGTTCATGGAGTGGAAGAGACCACTCATGCAGCGCCAACCATCAGAGGGCGGAAGCGGACTACAGAAGCTGAGCGACTGGCTCAAGATGCAGAGAGGATTGTAGGAGCAATTACATCACAACGTAGACAGAGACAGTCACCTGACCGATATAACAGATACATGGCTCTTATGAGCAAGTGTATCGTGACAGAGCCATCCTCTTTCGAGGAAGTTGTGGAGGACCCCGCATGGGTAGATGCCATGGTGGAAGAGTATGATTCGATTGTCAGAAACAATGCATGGGAGATGGTCCCAAGGCCGGAAGGGAAATCAGTGGTAGGTTCGAGATGGATCTACAAAGTGAAGCAAGCAGCTGACGGGAGTGTGGAGAAGTACAAGGCAATATTTGTTTCCCGAGGCTTCTCACAGATTGAGGGGATCGATTATGAGGAAACCTTTGCACCTGTCGCAAGGTATTCTTCCATACGGGCGATTCTTTCTCTCTCAGTGTAGATGGGGTGGCACATTCATCAGATGAATGTGAAGACTGCATTCCTCAACGGAGTGATTGAGGATGAAGTGTACATAGAGCAGCCCGAAGGTTTCGAGATCTTTAGCAGCGAGTTGCATGTGTGCAGGCTCAAGAGAGTACTGTATGGGTTGAAACAAGCACCTCGTGCTTGGTACACACGGATAGACAATTATTTCACTGGACTTGGATTCTCCAAGAGTGAGGTGGATCCGAACCTATACCAGATTGTGGTGGAGGGTAAGTTGCTGATCATTGTACTTTATGTAGATGATTTGATTTTGACGGGTGATGAACTATTGATACACTCATGCAAGGCTAATCTTGCAAAGGAGTTTGAGATGAAGGACTTGGGCCTCCTTCATTATTTCCTGGGATTGGAAATTTGGCATCGCAGTGATGGACTGTTTGTTTCTCAAGGCAAGTATGCTCAGGAGATACTTGAGAAGTTCAACATGCATGGCTGCAAGCCTATTGATACTCCTCTTCCTGGTGGTTGGAGGAAGGAGGATGCTACATCGGTGGATGTAGTGGATGCCACTGTTTATCGATAGATGGTGGGGTCACTTATGTATCTGGTCAATACATGACCTAACATATGCTATGCTATTAACCAGCTTTCCCAAGCTATGGTTAAGCCTACCAAGCTCTTTTGGAAGCAAGAAAGCATGTATTGAGATATCTCAGAGGCACATCGAGATATGGATTATGGTACAAACAGTCGGATGAGGTGAAGCTGTGTGGCTTCACGGATGCAGATTGGGCAGGGAGCCCAACGAACAGAAAGAGCACATCTGGAGGGATTTTTAGTATCGGGTCGACATCAGTTTCTTGGTACAGTAGGAAGCAGAGATCCGTGGCACTCAGTTCAGTAGAGGCCGAGTATATGGCAGCGAGTTTGGCTGCATGCGAGGCTATATGGATGAGGAAGATCCTGGTCGGGCTATTCGGTTCACACTTAGATCCTACTGTGATATATTGTGATAATTAGAGTTGCATCAAACTCTCAGTTAATCCAGTATTTCATGATAGATCTAAACACATTGACATCCGGTATCATCATATCAGAGATTGTGTGCAGCGGAAGATCATGTTACTTTCATACATTCCCACGGAGGATCAGGATGCTGATACCTTGACGAAGGCGCTCACCAGGAGAAAATTCGAATACCACAAAGGTAGGATCGGGGTGGAAGATAATCCATATCTTATTGAGAGGGAGTGTTGAGATTACAACAAGATGATGAGCTTAGCGGAAAGAAGTCGCCTTCACTAAGTGGGCCCGCAGGCTATTTTTGGCGCAAAGTCTATTTTTAGACATGTCGATCATATTCTATGAGTTGCAGGATGCTATTTGTGGATGGTTGGTCAAGTTGGAAAAATAGATGGACTTCTATTTTTAGACATATTGGGCGGAATCTATTTTTAGATTGCCGGTCTAAAAATAGATATGTCGAATATTATTAGCTCTTAATAATATTTGGACTCTAAACATTATCTTATCCTCTTGGAGCACTTCAGTTTGATGCCTGGATGTGGCACATGCAACTGACAGAAGGAATTACACTATTCCTAGGGTCTAAGTGGAGCTATTGCATGATGACTTCAGTTAGAACTCATGTGAGTGAGTTTGGTGGAGTTGATTGAGGAGTTGATGGAGTTGTGTTCAGTTTAACTCAGTTAAACATAGTTGAGCTAGTTGTATCTAGTCTAACTGATTGATACACTAGTGAGAGTGGTGTGAATTAGTTATTAATTAATTCACTAATTATAAACTCATTAATCAACTAAATAATACATCAGTTAACTTCAGTGCATGGACAGTTTCAGTGGAGACTAGTGAAGAGGTAGGTGAAAGAGCAGTGTGACTATCAATTGTGACTATACTGGTGCATGAGTTTGCACCACACATTGATGGAGATGCCAATGAGGATTGCGCAGTAAAATCCAGGTGGTTCGAAGTTAATTAAGAGCCATTCTTCAGTGGTGATTGAGCATTAGAGGCAGGCTATCAGGTGGCAGAGATTGGAGCATGTGTTTTTCTAGATCGGACCTGATTAGTGTGTAGCAATTGGAGATTGTACTGAGAGCTTGTGAGGAGCTTTGTATGATGATTGTTACATGATCTCTATGCCATATAATATATAGATAGTTGGGGGTTTTCAGCTTTAAGCTTTCCCATAAAATACTGTGTTCATATGTGTGATTGTTTATGGTTTTAATGTGCGCATGCGATTGTTTTTTTATTTCCACAATTAATGATCAATGGTAGAAGAGATTCTGTATTGTGCATGAAGTTAAAATAGTGCGTGATCAGGAGAATCTCGGTGTATAACATATCAGTTATCAAATTTCTACAATTCATTCATTTCCATGCATTTTTACATAGTGCTCCCTTGTGTTTCCCTGGAACTTGCTAACACTCAACACACATTGGCACTTGGCACATCTTGGTATGCTTGCCTAGCACTCTAGCATGCCTTGGAAATATCTGTCATATCTTTTCACTCCCTCCTTAGCAAACATGGAACTCCATGGCATGCCCTATAACTCCCTAACACATATTGGCTCTTGGCACTTAGTGGCACTTGAAAATTCTTGGCATGTGTTTGGATGCCCTGTAATTCCTTGGCATGGTTTAAGATAAATTTTATTTGAGATAAATTATTCACAATTAATAGAGAAGTAATAGAGAATGATTTGGCACTTAGGACACACTAAAAATTATCCCTTGGCATGTATTGGCACTAGTGTTGGTATGCCTAGAATACCCCTCTTGAAAAGGTAAGGTCCTGAATTATTAACCCTCATATGTGTTCATTTATTTTCATCTTAACTTGGTGTTCCAGTTGGTCGCCTTACACCCCTTGACACATGTTCGTATACCCTAACACCTGGCACATATCATCATGCCTTAACAGATGGCATGTCTTGGCATGCATTGGCATGCCTTGGCATTATCTGGCACATGTTAGCACAACCTGGCACTTCTTGAAATGCCATACCATTCCTTGGCATGCCTTGTCACTCCCCCCTTGGCATGCCTGAAACTCCCCAACACACCCTCTTATTCATTCATTTCCATTCATTTTAACTCGATGATTTATGCTTGATGGGGTGCATGTCTAGAAAGTGTTCCTTTAAGAGAATAAAAAAATGATCGCACCATTACTAACATAAATAATTGCGAGATTCTACTTGAATGACATTAGGAAACTACACAAGAGATTTTAAGAATGACATTTTTAGGGTTTTTTTTATGGGGTGGGAATGGTAAGAAGTGAGTGGTCAATATGGTGTGTGAATGCTTAGAATACCTTCTCACTGCCTCCTTGGCATGACAGCTAGCACTCATTACCACTCCTTGACAAACCCTCATATTCATTCACTTCCATGCATTTTGACCTAGTGCTTTCTTGTGTTGTCCTAGTACTCCCTAACACTCATCAACATGCATTGACACTCTCTACTTAGCACTTTTTGACATGCCTTGCCACTCCATAGCATGCATAACACTCCCTATCACACATTGGCACTTGGCACATGTTAGCGCTTGGAAATTCTTAGCATGTCTGACATGTATTGAGATGACTTGGTATGCTTGTGCAGACTAGCTGCATAAATATCAGAGTATTCACGGAACTATAGAGTTTACACTCTACACAACCTTATTTCCGCAGCGGGTTTGAATTAATCTCAGGAATCATTAAACATACATACATACATATGCATGATCAAAATAATAATTATAAACAACACATATAACCCAAAACAAATTGCTTCGCATGGAATATCTTACCGAAGGGTCCCACGACAAGTCTAACCAATCATTGGCGATTGCATATTGCACAATTTACAGTTTAGCATTAATGCTTAAACTTTAATCCATGCGAATTGAGAAAATTCATTGAGCTCACATGTGTCCTCTTCCTTTTCACATCGAAAATAAAATAGTTTACTTTGCGATGGCTTAACACTTATTCCCTAAGTCTTGCAAAGCGCGAAATCGCTTTTCCCATGCTATGATCTCCACCATTGGATTAACCTTAGATTTGACAATCCTTGTTTTCTCTCCACTCCTCACTGCACATCTCTTGTAAAAAAACTTAACTTACAACTTTTAAAAGTTAAACTCGTTTCTTTGCGATGTGTGATGGTTTCCAATTTGCGATGAGATCTCTCCCGTTGATCGGGTCCAGATCTACGACCCTCATCGTGCCTACAATTTGATTGTGTTTTTGTTGTATAACTTAAGGTATATGCGATTTAACAGAGTTTAAACAAATAGTTTGAACAAAGAGCCTGGTCAATACAAAACACTTGAAAATTTATAATAAAGGAATTTTAGAGCCAAGCCCTTGAACTACTAGTTATTACAATTGTTTATGCTCTCTCTGCTCTCGCCTCTTGCACACCTATTTCACACAGTCTTACTTTTTCCTCACACTCTGCTCTCTCTCTCTCTCACCTATCTTATACATATATATATCTATCTGAAGCATTCCTTCTCGCCTAAAATAGATTTATGTTGAAACACTCCAACAAACAAATGCTACCCTATTTCTAAGATCTTATCCTACTTGGCTCAATCTCCTCGCAGGGAGAAACCAATTTCTATTTCTATTCCTAATTAATTTAATAACCCAAACAAACTAAATTCTCTCATTTAAAACTAAATAAAATATTAATGGCCAATGTTTATCCACCTCATGGTTAGCCACAACATGTGAACATCCAATCGCATTGTTGGCTAAGTCCGGATGCTCCTACATCATATGCTTTGGCATGGTTTAATATTAAATTTATTTGAGATCTATTATTGGAATGTAGATGAGAAGAAATAGAGGAAGATTTGGCAGGTAGAATGCACTAACACTTGGAATTTGGCACTTATTCACACCTAGTGTTGGTGTGTCTAGCATGCCCCTCATGGAAAAGGTAAATTGATGACGTATTAACCCTCTTATGTGTTCATCTCATTGTAGTTTAACTTGTTTCTCCGTTTTGTTTCCTTGACCATCCCTGACATGCATTGTCAAACCCTTGCACATATTGGCATGCCTTAATACTTGGAACATCCGAGCATGTTTGACATGCCTTCACACTACTTGTCACATATTATCATATCCAAGCACGCCTTGGCACTCATACCCTGACAACTAGCCTTACTTGGGAACCTTACATTCCCTGGAACACCTTGACACTGCCTAACTATCATACCCTCATAGATAGCCTTAATTGTTTTGAAACTTGGGAACCCAACCAAGTCATTAAAAAAAAAATGTTGTGCCCAACCCAAATTCTCCATTTCTCTGAAATTACTTTTTCCACACCTTATCACAACCATAGACTTCCCTCTTGCAAGTCTTATTATGAACTTGTAGAATTGTATTTGTATAATTTCTTGATGAACCAATGAATGAAGTAATGTCTAAATGAGAAAACATATATAAGAAATTATCATGTTAAGAAATTCTATTATGCATTTTTATTTCAACATGGTATTAGATTTAGGAGCAAGGTTCAAATTTGTCTCTGAAATCTAGTCAAGATTATGAAGGACATATTCACCAGAAGTCAAGTTTGTAAGAATAACTTTCTATGGTTGGAAACACACTTACTATTGAAAAAAAGACCTAAGACAAGTATAAAATTATCTCTATTCTATTAGGGTTGGAATATATCTGTTATAAGAGAAGGACCAAGGGTCTTGGTTTATTACTACAAGCCTTGAATAGGGTGAGATTAGGAAAATCTCAATTATGGGCACAAATATGAATTTAAGACAAGATGATCGATGTTATTGTAAGCTGAGTTACGATACAAGATAATAACAACCTAACTCTCCATGATGATGATATAAGTTATCTTTGATGAAAATTCAAGCAAGAAGCATAAAGTTCATAGTTTTTTTTGTCTATTGAAGGAAGACTAACATAGACCAAGCCTCATAAATCCAAAAAAAAATCTCACTTGATGGAGTTAACATAAACACTAATATGAAATTTTGGAAAAGGTAACACATGAGGTGTGGTATGTTGGCTTGCCACTTTAGTGGGAGACACTTTGAACAGGAACCCCCTTTGGGGGATTGTTGTGTCTCCCTCACAGATGCTTCCTCTATATGCAGTTTTAACAAATTTTCACCCAAGTTTCTTGCTAGTTCGGTTTTTTTAGTTGGAAATTAGTTGGAATGTTGTGAAGAGTCACAACCACATTTTTTCAATGTTGATGGAAATTGTTTATGTGTGCAAAGAGTGTAACTCTATAATGATATAGAAGTTGGGTTTGCCTCAAAATTGGTCATGGGTAAATTATAGGGTGGTTGATTGTCAGTTTGCTTGGTTGTCACACCTGGTAACACATAATTAGTATGTTGGATCAAGCACACCTTAGTGGGAGGAATTTTGAACGAAAACTTTTTTGGCAGATCGATGCAGCTCCCTCGTAGGGGCTTTCCCTTTGTATGGTTTGAAGGATGTTGGATCCATGGTGGATGGATGGAATTGTCAATTTGTGTGAAGGGTGATGCGGTATAAGATTTGTTTGTCATACACATTTGAAGATTTACTGAGGGCCATTTGTAGGGTGATAAACTCCCATTTTGTCTAGAATAGGCCCAAGTCCCTTTGAAGGGGGCACTTGATAGGGTGACTAACCCATCAGGGCAAGACCATGCGACACTGTTGATGAGTTAGGTTTTTTGGGAATGTAACCCTAATTGGGTGGTAAGTTATGTCCAAGGCTAAATATGGACATATATTGATAAAAAACAAGTATTGTGAGGAAAAGATGAAAAGGACTTTGAAAATAGAGTTATATTGCTTGATTGTTGGCATTGGTATTGTATGTAGAATTTTGTTGCCAATTCTCTAGAATAACATTATCTATAATGATAATTTTCCTTGCTAAGAGGGTTGTGAGGAAAATTGAAAACACAACACATAAAGGGCCACTATTCAAAGCCCAATTTTCACCCCATGTTTGTTGCATTGGTTTCCATGTATTAGGGTTTCCCTAAAGAGAAGTGAAACACGAACCTGTTATATATACTTGTAACCCATGCATAATATAATTTCATTATTCAATGTAGTATATACAATGGGAAATTAATTAACTTTGTAAAGCACCCACCTTGTTTAGGTCACCATCTCCATTTTCGTATTAAAAAAGAAGCTTGATCTAGTAAGCACTTGAGCTTTCATTAATGTGGAAGGAAATATTCACAAGGCACCCTGTATTGCGCAAAATGATCATCTATAAAAAGAAGCATTAAGAAATAAAAGAAAAGACTGCAAATGATTTTTGAAATTCATCTATTTTTCTCATTTTCAATCCAGAGAAGATAAATTCCTTCTAAATAGTGTAGACATGACTCTAACATTGAGCTTATCTATACCTCTACGAGGATCAGATGCCATATCTTGGAAGATAGTACCGCTGAGAACAAACTATGCTTTCCTAAATGATTTGCCAATGACCAAAATAGTGACTTAGCCCATAGTTAATTTCCTCATCCACTTAGAGTTTGAAAACAAAGGAAAATCAAATTTTCATCTCATTGTTCAAGAAACGTTGAATGTTAATAGAGCTTTAAAAAATCAACACCAAAAATATAAAATATATTCATGAAATGGTCTCTGTACTTGTCTACATATTGAAGTGCAACCATACATTCGCTTGAAATCATTAAAACCTAGACTAAGTTTAAATTATTGAGTTGGAAACGACCTTTTTTTTATTGTGGAGGAAATGCATTTATTTTTTCTTAAGTTCATTCTTTTTGAAACTTTTTTTTGAAAGTAAATTTCATCTTTAAATAAAAAGTGGTCATTTATTTTTTCTGTTTTCTAGGTTTGGGATGTAACGGGAATTGAAAATTGAGGTCCTAGTGGGTTCCTTCTTGAATAAGTTGCTCTAGCTACAAAAAAAAATGTAAGACATTGCTTTGACTCTTTCAATGGTTATGTTGAGGACTTATGTATGAAGATATTAATTGTTTTTGGTAATCATCTAAGAAGTAAAAAAAATATTTTCTATGCTTACAATAATGAAGGTCAAATGGTTATGGTTATTCTCTAGAAAAAGATAGTTGATATAGTAGTTTTTTCTAGATTGTTTATTGTCACACAATTTGTCCAATCAAATCCACACAAAATCCTAGAAGCATACATTTTAACAACATCCCTTTGTGCCAACAAGGAAAATTGTTAGTGTATTCCTTTTCCAGCGACTGTTAGGATGGATCTAGTTCATACCTACATCTCCTAAAGCAATGATCAATGTAAGACTAGGGCATATTAATATTTTTTTTTGTATGAATGGTATATTGTGGGGGGAAATCACACAAAAGGTTTGCTTTTCATCCCTACCAGGTGCACCTTCAAATATGATTTTCCCTCAAAGCAAGGATTTATCTCAATTAGAACACATGATTTAAAATCATTGAAGATTCACTCAAGAACTATACTCTACCCAACAATGTCATCAATTGTTCTAATATCAAACTTAGTCTGGTACTTTTGTAATTGTAAGTTCTTTGGCTTACAACACCACCTTCATCCCAAATATAACATCAAGCTTAGTAATGGGAGCTTAATACCCCAATATGGCTAAGTATACCATATCCTCCTCTATCCACTTAGACAATACTTGAGTAGTATTTAACTACTCCAATTACCATAATGGCTTAGTGGAAAATTCATCTCTCGTGAGGTAGAAATTATACATTAACATAGACAAACAAAGTCCTAAAAGTAATATTTCTTTTCCATTTTTCCCAGGAGCCAATAAAATTATTTTTTTTCCTCAAGCACCTCTTTCTAATGTCACCTTCTACCTTTCCCAACCCATTTCCAAGAATAATTTGCATCCTAAATAATCTTAGGGGAAATTTAGGGTCATGGTTAAAAACATTCAAGTCGCTTGAAGACATTTTGTAGGTTAAACCCAACACCCTGAGTCATTAAACCCTAATTTAACTCATCTACCATATTTCAAAGATTTTAGACATTTATTTCCCATTATTGAGTGTTGGCTTTATCATAGACTCAAGGTTAATGGAATGTTTCTAAATATGGCCTATTGTTGTCTAATGTCCTAATATATTCCATCTTATATGGGCAAGAAGGTCTCACTTGAGACACATATAATAATTCCCAATAAATAAAGTGAAAAATGTTAAATATTTTAGTGGGGATCACATTCATTATGATATTATTAGCATCCATTTTAAACCACTATAACTAACATCATTGTGAACAAAAAATAACATATATCACCCAAATATAGTACAAATACAAACACATAGGTAGAATAATAATCCATTATACTAATAACATGCATAGTATTACATAAATCTAATGTAGAGTGAACACCAAAAACTAATAACAAATGCAATCCCAATTATAAATTCTCCCTAATATTGAATCTATTTAAGTACTTTATAGACCTTGCATATATAGGAAACTAGAATGACCTCAAAAAACTCGAAATTATAATAGAGAATTTACCAACTATAAGCCACTCAACACACAAATAGACTACAAAAAATTCTATTTCTTTAGAGAGATACACATATTATCTAGAAAACTAAGTACAAAAACATATGAGATGACTCTTTAACCTTATATACTCAACCTTCTATAAATCAACATATTCAACCTTCTACATATTTACTTCTATAAATTCATATTTTTTTAAAGATTTTGTTAAACCTTTCTTCATGCTAAAACTTTGTAAAAAATGATCTCGACAATGCCTTCCCCCTCACCCTTAAATTGGATTATATGCTTCATATATGTCTTATTTGTGACCAAAACACACAATCATTTCATATCAAAATATCAAAAAATTTCAAATATCTAATTTTTTTATTTCCCTCCTATTATTGCTGAGTCAAAATATAAAAAAAAATTCAAATATCAAAATTTTTCATTTCCCTCGTGTTGCACGGTTTGTCTAGGGAAGGAGGAGGGGTGTCATGGTGATTTATTTCCATGGAACGAATATGACCAATATCCCCCACCCTGGGGCGATGAACTATCCCTAAAGCCTCCATCTCTCTTCGCAACTTCATAATACTTCTAGACAAGCGCTGGAATTGCTGTAATCAAGGTCATCCACTCGCTCACCAGAGGCCAAAGATTTGATCGAGGGTCTCCCAAGAAGTTCAAGGAGGGTGCTGGTAATGAAGAGGCCGAGGAGGCTAAGACACCATTGTCTAATTCTTTTCAAGGTACAGTCTCTTGACACAAATTCCTTTTCACTCTTAAACCCTAGCTGTCTGTTGAAAAAATGTAATACTTAGGTGAGAGGCCCGTTATGCTATTGTTCTTCAGTTTTTTCCAAAGAAATGTCAAACTCTCTTATTTCCTTGCATGTTATTAGAGTTTTCCGTGGGTTTAATATATGGGTTTTGTATTTTATGGATCGAGTTTTGTTTGTTCCAGTTTACTATGGATTCATGTATTTTATTATTTAATAGGAAGAGTCGAATGTATTGAATCAGAAGTCACACGTCTTGTTTTTATGGTTTCTTTCCTACGAAAGATGAAGAGCTAGAGAGAAAAATTCCTAGCATTCTCAACGAGGAAACAAGATCCACCTTACAGAAATAGGGAGGAATATAATGTGGGGTTCGGATTCCATCTGTTCAGAAGCTCGCAAAACCGAGAGAACAGTGCGAGTGGATGCTCCTGCAAAGATGAAGTAGTACACACCAGATCTGAAACAACTTACCATGGTATCCAACGGAAAATTTGAGTGACATCCCGAAGGTCTTGGAAAATATCCAGCGGAAAACAATTTATTTGGAAGTTATCCAACTGAAAATTTGAGTGACATACCAAAGATCTTATAGAGAAATTACGATTATCAGCAATTTCTCGAAGAACGTTCATTTCTCAACATGACCTTCTACTTTTCTCCTCCTGTAAAAACTCCTTGTCGACAGTATATCCTGCCACTTACACGCATCCCCTTCTCGACGCCTTCCACTCCTGCTTCAATTCTGATATTCGTCGGCTACAGGAAAGCGGCGAGTCGAATCTCAGCATGGAGTGGCTCAGGAAAACTCTAGATATTTGCGTGGGCGTCCATTGTCGGGTAGAGGAGCTCTTTCCCCATATCCAGAAGGCGATTTCATGGAAAAATCACAAGTGGGTAGAAGAACAACTGGACGCCACCGTGAAGCTCATGGACATTTGAAATGCGCTACAAGAGACAATATGTGATATCAAGGAATACTAGGCATCGTTGCTGATGATCGTTTGTGGGTTGGAGGGATTTTCGTTTGATTTTTTAGCTGGGAAGATTGAAAAAACGATGAGAGAATGCCCCAGATCAATGTATCTTCTGGACTAATTCTGGAAAATATGCATTCTACCAGGAGCCAGGCTTCTGTACAACGTTCTACCATATTCTGGAGCCCTTGACTGTGCTATGAAGGCCATCAAGGCGGAAGGTCCTATGGCTCTTTACAAGGGTTTATTCCCATTGGTTACTGTCGTTATTTTTGTTACTCTAGAGAAAATTAGGAAGATTTTAGATAATCAATTTTTCGGTGATGGTACGTTGATTGGATTGCAATATAAAGCAGAAGCAGTTTATAAATTTACCAACATATTTCCTTATTAAGATTTTAAATAATCAGTTTTTTTAAATTTACCAACGTCTTTCCTTATTAATATTTTAAATAATCAAATTTTCCGTGATGGTACGCTGATCAGATTGCAATATAAAGTAGAAGTAGTTTTTCAATTTACCAACGCCTTTCCTTATCCATTTGACTGAGATACATAGAAACATATCTTGATATCTATCTATCAGGTAGGAAATTTATTTCCATGATGGTATATTTTATTCTGCTGGCCTTTCCTCGTACTCTTCCTCGTCCCCAATTAAACCAATGGCCCAGATGTTGATGGTGTTATAGGATCGGCTATAAACGCAGTGATTGGTTGCGAACCAAGGAAGAAATTTTGGCATACCTGTTAGTCATCAATATTTTTCACTATCTTTAGATGACTATAGGATGGTTATATATTTCTGAAAACAATATTCATTGAATATCTTGATCTTCAGAAATCTCACTACCTTCATTATCCTTATAAACCTATTGACGTAGTAAAACTGCATATTTTGAAATTGCGTGGATCCTGTGGGTTATGGGCCCAGGTAGATATAAAGGGAGCAAACAAAACAGAGGATTTTCATTAACCTTGACCAACCAACACCGATTTAATTCAATTATGGGTCACTAATAAAATAATTAAATATGGGAAATTTGTTGACACATCTAGAAATATTAGCATGAACTCTTTGCCTGTATATAAAACATGCCATATATTCTGAAATTGTAAGATATAGGTTACTTTGAAAACCAATATATCAAAATGAAAACAGTGCAAGAAGATGCTACAAAAGAAAGTATTATTGTGTCCATTGATTTTCTGCGACGAATTGCTGACAAATTATGGTTCACTGAAGGTAGTCGACTGCTAACATTGCTGATCTTTGAGCCAATGTTTCCAAAGGTCGAACACTGAAACACGAGTGCAAAAAGCGTAGCTTGGGCATGGAGTATCACATTGTCTATCTGTCCTATACTACTTTGTAGTCTTGCTTGCTCCTTCAAAAGTGTCTGTTCTACTAAGTCACTGCTTCTTTCAACATCGCCATTTTCATTGTCAAACAAAGTGAAACTTTGTAGAAGTGATTCATGCTCCCATCTGGCTTTGAGGCTTGAACGAAGCCTCTTGAATTCCTGACTAAGGTCATTAAATATTTCTCAGTGCCTAGTCAAAGTATGAGAAAGGATCTCTGAGCTTCCTGATGAAACCCAAACTTTCATTTGTGCATTCACATGCTACAGTTGCTGTAGAAATATCTCTATTCCAGATTCCTTATCTTGCTCAGACCCCTTGAATTTGGTGTTGATTAGTATTTTGTAAAAAGCTATCTGCTCATCCAATTTCCCTTCTAATTTTCTAGCCTCTATCTAGCATGGATGTTAGCCCGAGCTCTAGTCAGGGGTTCCAATCCTTAATTCAGGAATGTTCTATGCATTCCACCGGTTGTCTCTGAAGTTCGTCGTCCGAGATGGTGCATCTCTCCTAGAACTCCATTAAACATTTTTATCAACACTTCACTACCTACACTCAACAACAGTTTTAACACTTGCAATCTTAAAGAGCCAGTGAAATAAAAAAACATAAAAAAAATCATGCAAAAACACATTTATAACACACTGAAACTCTCTTCATTTATAAACCTGTAATTACATAACTCAAAAGCTCTCACTATCTGATTTATTCTCTCCACTCTATGTTAACACTAATTCTCCCCTTACACCATACGCAGGCTCACAATTAAATAATATTTACATTATTTTGGACTATATTAAATCCATGATTTTTTCCATAATTTACTCAACTAACTTCTATTCGAGGATCTCGTATCCCTAAGATCTCTATGAGATCTGCACACATCAACCATCCTTGATATGCTCACATAGTTGAGAATATTTACAATTAAAACCATCACACATAGATTTCTCACACAAAATTCATAAAAACATCACCCCCTAATCAACCAAATGAACAATAATACTCTGAGCAGGATGCTCCTGCATCACCTATTTTCACTATTCCTCAGTTGGTATTTTCAAAGTCATCCTGTTGCTATTAGAAGACTCATTATAGGCTTATACCTCTCATTTTCATCCTTCTTTCCTACCTAGAAAATTTTTCCCATGTTCCCCAGATTCCTCAAGCATTGATGGTCTCAAAACTATCTCTGTAGGCTCTTTAGATAAGTCAAGTACATTGGATTTTGGATCTTCAATAAAACACTTTTGAAAATACTCTGTTTTTCTTAAAAATATCTAGGTCAGTCAAAATCAGGTCAAAGAACACCCCCATTAGGTCATTAGGGTTTTACATTTTTTAAGGTTATCCTTGGATGTTTCAGGCACTGGTTTTCCTTTGCTAGAATCTAGCTTAGATGTAATAGAATGTCAATACATGGTTATTCAAGAAGGACCTAAAATTTCCAAAGAGGTTTATCTTATCAGTTCAGAACTTGCAAATGAGAAAAATGGACAAAGTCTAACACTTCTGTAGAAGTGTTAGAAGATTTATCAGCAGAAAGTACAGATGATGTAGACTATCTACTCCTAAATGAAAAACAATGTACAAAAAAGGAAAGGGAAACACTTGGTCTTGTAGACAACTAGGGTTATGAGATGGTTAGTCCATTTGAGTGCCAAAGTAGTGATCACTTGCAAGAAAATGACATGAAGGAAGCACACAAGGCCAAGCATAAAGAAAGTATATCATAAAATATTGATGGAAAATGGAAAAAGGTGAGGTGAATTGGACACGAATGAATGAACTTGAAAGGGCTATAGAGAACTTAGAAGACAACACTAATGATTTTCGTAAAGAACTGCAGACACTTAGGGTTTTAGAAAAAGTGGCGAGAGGAGGTGGAAAATATGAGTTTAACTTTATGGTGGAAACTGCAGAAGGTTTTGAAGATACTACTTTGTGTTTAAATCCCAAAGTTGTCAAAATACACATGTTAAGCCTCAATGAGCCAAGAAAATCCAATTCCATGACTTCAGAAACCTGCAAAGAAAAAAGTGTCAAAGAGTATCAGTGAGAAAAGGAAGAAGAATTCAAAACATTAGGAAGTGGGTTTTTCAAATCTAAATCAAATTCCACATGCCAACACATCAAATTTCAAAAGGATTTTTCTTATTCCAAGCGTGCCCAAGTCATCATTGTTCACAAGCACTAAACCCTAATTTCCTCTCCCACTGAGCTAGGGTTTGCTATGAAAAAGAGGCATAGGAGTAGAGGATCCATAGGGAGGTCATTTCAGAAAGTATGAAGTCATACCAACTCATAAAAATCATGCCTCTATCATTCTCCAAGAAATCACTCTAAGGGAGAAATCATTTGCCACACACAAGGCCAATTTTGCTTCAAATTGTGTTTCTGGACCAAAAAAGATGAATTTGACAAAAGTGAGAGAGGGTTTTTTCAATCGTAGGTCAAGGAATGAAAATTTCCTTCATATTTTACACAGGTATCATGGTTAGGGATAAATGTTAAATTTACAGGTGCTACAAGAGGTTTGTTGCACTTCCGGAGTGACCTGGGGAAAATAAAGTTTTCTCATAGCTGGAGTGTCCAAATGACTTGCTTTATGAGTCAAATGACAACTAGACTAGAAGAGATTTCCAATGAGCTATCATTAGCTCAATTTGGAGTTGAGGAAGGCCTCCAAAATTTTCCTACACCAGTACTATGGATTTCTGCACCTTCATTCAACACTTTTTGACCAGTCTTGGGATAGTCAACTTTTGACAATACAAATCAACTCCAATCAGCAAAACAAAGGTATATTTGGAAAGTAGACTTCAAGATATTTCTAAGGAGCTATCCTAGGCCCAATTTGGACACCAGGAAGGCCTCCAAATACGATTTTCAAAAATGCGTTGTGCGTTTGAGGAGTGGCGCTACGCCCTTAGGCAGTGGCGCTGCGTGCTTGGACAGAGAAGACAATGAGATGATATATCTTCCCAAACAAGTTTAAAAATTATTCAAAATTCCTCGAAGGTCCTCCACAACACTCTTGAGGGGTAACTACATAACATGAACTTGATTTGAAGCCATTTGATCACTTTTAAATTGAATGGAAATGAAACCCTAATAAAACCCTAATCAAACCCTAGCTACAAATCAGAGATCAATGTATCTATACTTATTTCATTCTCCTAAACAGAGTATCAATTATAGATAGGGTATTTTCATTGATTCAGGGTTATCATTGAGTTATTTTTCCCCTCACTCATTTCCTATATCTATAGCTCCATCTCAGCCCACAATGCCTACCATTTCATCACCTCAGTCCACTTCACGTACTCCATCACTATCACCACCATCATCACCATTTTATGAGTAGCATGAGTCACCTAGCAGAGTTGAGGTCAAAATTCCTAAAGAGGCTGAAATGAGAACAATGGAAAATTAATATTAGAGAGGGAATAGGCAGGTGTTTTCTCCACAGATTGTGGGAGGGTCCCTGCCTTCTTCACCAAAAAAGCAGGTACATAAGGGAAAACAAAAGATGGTAGAAGAAGATGTACCTGAGGCAACCATTCATGATAAGAATGACCTCCATGAGACAGCCAATAATTTTGACCTTGTTGATTTAGATGATGATCATGACGATGAGGCCTTCAAAATGATTATCAAGCAGAAGGATGCACAAATTAGTGAGCTTCATACCAACTTAGAGAGATATAATTTTATCATTGCATACTATGAGCAGGAAAATGAATAACTCAAGACCAAGCAGGCCATCACGAAGATTTAATTTCTCAAGGAAAAAAGAGAATAAAACAAGGCAAAGGCCTTGCTTTATGAGGCCTATGAAAGGTATGGTGAAACCAATGAGGCAGAAGAAAAAGTGCCAAGAAACAGACCTAGGACTGGAGGGCTGGAAAGAGTTCTAGAACTAGAGAGGAAAAATGAGGTTGAGCTTGCTAATGAGCTCACATTGAATGAACAATTTTCCATCATTTTCAATGACAACTGGAAGAAATGGCTTGACAGGGCCAACCAAAATCTTGAGAATCTCCTGGAGAAGGAAAACAAGGACAATGACATATTTAGAAGGAGGGCCAAGAACTAATTCAAGAAAAACCAAATTGCAAGCTCAAAGCTACAAAGGGCCAAATCAAGACTTGAGACCCTAACCAAGAAAAATGAATAGGAAAATCTCAATATCCTTGCTGATGTGTCCCTCCAAGCATATAAATCCTAATCAACAAGCTAAGTTCCAATTTTGACACCTTTGTGCACATTTTTGATTTTTGATAGTTTCGCTTGCAGAAAATTGGGCCAAACGCGCAACGCCACTGGCACTGCGCTATTTTTTGGGGCACTCAAATGGAAAAACGTCAACATATTCATTTTCCTCATGCCAAGGAAATCATCCTCAGAAAATTTCAGACCATTTGGAGCAAAACTGGTCCCCCAAAAAGGCCAAAAACTACCAAAAAATACCTTTCTGCCCTCTTTTCAGCACTGGCGCTGCGTGTTTAGCAGTCTTCGGAGAAGTAATTTTTTACAAGGAAAATGGGAATAATTCTATAAATTAAAGGCCTATTTGGAAGCTAGACATGTCAGTCTTTCCAATGAGCTATCATGTAGCTCATTTGGACACCGGGAAGGCCTCCAAAAGTTAGCTGCAAAACAGGTGATTTTTCTTGTCTTGGCACTGCGTGTTTGCAGTGGCGCTGCACCCTTGTACATTGGCACTGTGCCCTTACCAGAAAGTCAACAAAAGATGTCAGAAGTTATTGGAAAAGATATTTTGAAGGCCTTAAGGGCTAATATCTCCAAAGTTATATTAGAAGTTATGTTAGAAGTTATTTTTGCATTAAATAAGTTTGGGATATTTTGAATTGGCCTTGCATGGTCTCAAAGGTCAAATGCATTTACTATGTAATTAATGAAATTTGAAACCATAGCTAGGGTTCTCCTCCTCATTTTGCAGTTAAATACTGCATGTAATGCTTCATAATTTGGTTGGTTGATTGTTGAGATGAAAATCACATAGACTTTGAGTAGTAAAGAGTTTTTGGCTTTGGAGCTTTGTAATTGTCTTGGACTGAATGATAATGGAGCAAGCACATTTGCATTCATGGAATTTTTAAAATGGTGATGTTATTCCAATTTAGTTATCTCCCTTATCTACCTTCTGTTGTTTAGATGTTTTCCTCTGCTACGTCTGATTGAAGAATTATTAATTGCTCTTTGATTCCACTTATCTTGTTGTCTTGAAAATGATTCAATGGAGCCAAGCCAAATAATTTTATGGCATGCCTTGTCCTTTGGTGTAGCTTAAAACATTGTTTTTAAGGCCTTTTCTTTGAAGTTTACTAATTAGGGTTTGGCTGAAGAAGTTTATGGTTTGCCTTGTCCTTTAGTCCATCTTGAATAGTCACTTCGAAGGTATTTTATAGTTTTAATAAGGAATTTAGGAGTTACCCGCTCTTTAATCATTACTAATGTGTTATCTTGAATGTTTTATTTCTCTGAAGGTAAATAACTAGATAATTTAGGAGTTCCCTGCTCTCTAGGGTTTGCTGGATTGTTGTTTTAAAGTCTACTCGGCGAAGCTAGGTCAAAGAAGTTTATGGTGCGCCCTGTCCTTTGATTATTTCTTAAACATAGTAATCTTAAAGAACCTTGTTGTTTTAGTATATGTTAAAGGATTATTAATTTCCCTTTAGACCTACTACACTCAAAATTTAATGTTCATTTCACATCCATCTAAGCTATTAAGATCCATTTGGCTTTGTTAACTTGCCCTATGAAACACCCTTGATTCATTGTTGTACTTTTAAAGCCTTTCAAAGACACCATAGCCCAATGGTTTAATATTCTCTTACTCTACCTTTTCTACTTGACAAGCAAAACAACCAAACAAAACAAAACAAACAACCCTATCACTTTAACTAGCCTAAAATAAACATCCTAAATCTATCAAGTCATATCTTTTATACAAGCATAGAGAGGGCTAGGTCCTAGGAATCCAAAGTTGGTTTGATGTTACCCTTGTATATTTGGTCTTGTCATTATGAAAAATTACAGGGACCTAACAATACCCATTTGATTGAGTGAAGATTTCCAAGGATCTTAATTTTTAGATTTTATTCTCAACAATTTTATTTGAGAACGTTAGGAATATTTTCTAAGCACCTTAATTTTTAGATCTTATTCTCAACCATTTTATTTAATTATACAAGTGGATGCCTTCATTGTGGCCATTTATATGTGTCTTTCTGTCTACTTAACTTCAGAGAATGTCAAATTGAAGAACCATTTGCCTCATTCTCAATGGAAACTAGACATAAGCATGTAAATTTGACATGAGAAATTCAAAATTTTAATCAAACTTATGTCTACTTAACTTCAGACATTCTCTGATGTAAGCGAGCCTATAAGGATTTGAAAGTGAGAACCCATATTTTTGTTCAATGTCGTTCTTTTCTTTACGAATAATGTGCTTACATGTGAAATCAAGGTGCTTCGTATCAATAAAAACACCCACAATGGAAGAAATCTTAGCATAAGCTTGGTTTCTTCTACCTGGGTTAGACGACACAACTTACACCTACTGGTTGAGCAATCCTTTGTTGCCTCTTTGTCCAAATATCTGCAAAGTACAAAAAGGAAAATTAGACTAAATAATAGTGCAGTGAAGTTATGGAAAAATTAATTTGTATAAACATGGATAGAAAATTAATTCATTTCTTTTGAGACTGACACTAATATCATAAAATATGGCAGTGACACTAATACTATTTACTCTCAAACAATCATGATGATTGATTTCAACAATTACAACTAGGGTTTGTCTACTACTAATCATAATTCACAAAATAGTTAGATGATAATGAAAATTACTCCTCGTTGAACTCACCTCAAAACCTGAGTATGAGAAATGGGGAATCTGCCTTTAGCAACATACTCTTTGTGGTCAACCTCATAAATTTTGGTGGGATCTGATGGTACATTAACTTTCCATTTATGAACTGGTGCAACAATTACCTGAGCCATGCTATTGAATGGATTTTCATTCTGAACTTTATGTCTATAAAATGGAGTACCGATTAAGAATAGTATGAGAGATATAATCAATCCCACCGTAGGAATCGCATAACCTACAGTGAATCCCACATGATCCTGGATGTATATCAGAAAAATATCTACAAAAAACATTCCCAAAAACACACTAAATGTCCACCAATTGAAGATGGAGGATTTATGAACCTTCTCCTTGGAATCAAATTCATTGAACTGATTGGAACCAATGGTGGAGATGTTGGGCTTTTTATCACTAGTGACCACAGCAAGAACGTACAAAGCAAAGTAGAAAATCCCAACCTGAAACTTGGAAGCTTTATCACAAAAGTTGGAGACTTTGGAGAATGCTCCCAAACTCTCTACACAGACCCCAAAGGATGTCAAATTGAAGAATCATTTTCCTCGTTCTCAATGGAAACTGGACATAAGCATGTAAATTTGAAATTTGACATGAGAAATTCAAAAATTTAATCAAACTTACAAAAGAAACAATAATGGTTGTGGAGAAACAGGTCCCTGTCCAGAAGTAAGGGAGTGATCGAAGAATGAAGAATCCAAACCCAACACACAACTCCATCTGAACATGCTTGTGAGCCTTCTTGAATGAGGAATCTGAATTCAATTCAGAGCAACATGTGAACTTGTTTTTGAGCTTTCTAACTGATGGTGAACATATCATCGTGGACAATGTTCTACCAGGAGCTAGACCTCTGTACACAACTTGGAATGAATCTCGATGTGAGAGAAGTGGTGTGGCGTCCCAGCTACATGGCCACGAAAAAGAGATTGGGGAAATAATATCGACTCATGGTGAAAGTGAAAGGGTAAAGAGGAAGGAGAGTATAACCCACTCATTGGCTGCATTGACTAAGTTATTGCAAACACAACTCCATCTTCTCATACTTACTACAAAGAAGGAGGAGAGTATGATGTCAGAGGCAAGCAACCGACGAAGCCATCAAAAAACCCAAGCCATCATGAAAATTCTCTTAATGTTCCCACTTACCTTAGCTAAGAGGAAAATTCAATTTTGTTTTAATTTCCGTTTCATGAATAAATGAATAAAGGAGGACATGTAAAACTCCTAAAAATTCTGAATAAATCAATGCCCATGTGAACAAAGAAAAATCAGGGCCATGTAAATAATCACTTGCAGGTGTGAAAGAGGTTTGAGCTAAAGACTGGGTCAACCTTGACCAAATCAACATCGTTTTCTAGGTTCATTGCATCTCCAAAAGGGACATTGTAGTTCTAGAAGGAAGCCTCTCATATGAAAAGGGCTAACTCATCAAGATGGTTTAGGGTTTGCAAAAGCTTTCTCATCTTATAAAAGGAAAAGGAGGGTAGCAAGAGAAGGTTTTTGATTGATCACATTTCTGAGTATTTGTCTTCTTAGACAAATACCATTCTCCGTTGTTTAGTGGAGGATTGTATCTAGAATTCCTATATAGGGATTTTACCTCTTCCTTTGAGGAATCTTGGAGGAAATTTTGCTAAATTGAACCACTATCAGGCTTGAGGCCAAGCTCCACCTTACACTACAACCCTGCTCAAGTTGAGAGTTGAGCTCTCTTGTGAGCTGCAACAAGCGGGGGTCTAGATCTGCAGAGATCTAGTGTATTTTTGGGAGCCTCTTCTCATGGAGTGTGTTATTTAAACTCCTGGAAGAGTGTCTCTGCTTCTTGTACTTCAGATCTAAAATTTTACAGTATTTATCTATGTCATTTGAGCTACAACATTTTTCCCATGAGTATTCTGCATTATTTTTGTATGAGGGTTTTCATGGTGTCTTGCTCATAGTTGAGATTAGATATCTCTTGTGCTAGGCTTTGCCTTCCACTTGGTGATCCATGGATTAGCTGGGTGATATATGTTTTGTTTAGATCTGATCCATTGTAATGAGATGTCATATTCAGAAATTTACTGTAAAAAATCAGGAAGATTCCAACTCGGTTTAGATCTACTCTTATTTATGCATGCTTTTGTCAAAATTCCAAGTGGATCTTGAAGAGAAGACTATCTAGCTTCCAAATCTGAAATAGATCTGATGTTTTGTCCACAGATGTATCCTAGATCTGAGTTGTAACTTCCAGCTGTTGAAACTCCTTAAAAATAACGCTGTTGAGCCATTTCTGCAAATATATATGTGTTCTAGCTCTCTTTCCTAAAGATTTCTTGCTGTATTGACTCGTACATTCTACTGTATAATGAAAGGGCTTCAACATAATGTTGATTTTCTGTTGTATCACTGAAATATAAATCTTCTTGCTGATCTCCACTGAATCTCTTCTAAAACTACGCAATTCCTGAAGCAGTGCTTGCATTTGGCTGCAACCTTCCTCTTTGGGTGCTTTTTAGCTAGTCTAGTTTTTGGGAGATCTGTTTAATGTATCTAAACTGATTTGTTTTAGATGAAATTCCATATATAAGTCCCATACAGCACAAATAAGAGGAACCAAGTCCCGATCTGCATTATTTTTGCACAGTTTTACTTATACAACGTTTCTCTTGAGCACCTTGTTGAAATTCCTGAAAAAGGATCCTTACAGTGGTATCAGAGCTCCACTCTTGGCACAACTTGTGCTTGCCTTGGAGCACCAGTCATGCTGCATTCCGAAGAAGAGGATCCTCTCACTAAGAGGGAGAGGAGGTACCAAAATAGAAGTCATAAAAAGTATGACTACACCATTGATGACCCTAACAGGGGTCAAGACAAGGGGAAAGCCCCTGAATCTGTGAATGATAAGGATAAGGAAGCAGAGGAGTTTGCAAAAACTCTTTTGGAGACTATGCAAGATCTTGCCAAGGAGATAAAAGAGATGGGGGTGGATAGAATGAGGGAATCCCTTGGGAGATTCCATCAAGGAGAAAGTTCTGACATGTCTCATTATGGGACTGGTCAACCTGTGAGCTTGCCACAAGCTCCACAGGCCTCACAATGCTCTACTATGCCTACCTTCTTGGCTGTAGAGAATGAAGGACTGCAAGAGCCAACCTCCCTGGAAGGTTACTTTGTAGAATATGAGTCGCAAAGTCAGAGGTTCAAGGATAACTTGAGCTTCCAAGACTTTTGCCATCTCAAAGATCGAAGGAGACCATGGCAACAGTATAGAGATGGTGGTTTCTTTCATGGGAGACACCACACTATGGGCAGGTTCTTTTTGCCCAAGTTCGATGGATCCTCCTCTTGTTCTGCCAAAGCATGGGTGGAAAAGCTGCATATCTATTTCCAGTTGAATAAAATCCCTGAAATAGAAGCCATCAAGATTGCTGCGCTGCACTTTGAGGGTGAAGCCCACAAATGGTGGTTCCATGGACTATCTACATTGGGACACAACAATGTGTCTACCTATGCTGAGTTCACTAGAAGACTGGTGGAGAGATTTGATCGGAAGGATCCCGAGGCACCTTTTATAAGCCTGGCAAAGCTGAAGCAGACAAGAGATGCAGAGGCCTATATCTCTGAATTCTTGAGATTGTCAGTAATGGTCCGTGAATTATCTATAGCAAGGAGAGTCTACATGTTCATTGATGGCTTGGAGGAACCTTTGCATGGGTTGGTTAAGTCTACCAAGCCCATCGCTTTGCATGATGCCATTGAGAGAGCTAGAGATCTCCAAGATGCCTTGCCAAGAGCAAAGACAACTTTCCAAAGCAGAGCCCCTCACTCTTCTAAGGGGAAAGAAGGGAAAGCTGCTCCACCCAAGGAGAGCTCATTGAAGAAACCTCTTGACATTGATCTCCAAAGGGAGTTGAGGAAAAAGAGATTGTGTTTCACTTGTCAAGAGCCATGGGTACCAGGACATAGATGTGCTGCTGGAAGGGCACACTATATAGAAGTCTTCTTAGATTTCGAGGAGGAAGAGGGGAATGATGGACCTAGGAGGGGTCACAACGCTGGTGATGATGAGGAGGAAGATCAATCACCATCTAGAGGTGAAGAGGGAGCCTTTGCTCCAACAAGTGGGGCTTTTGCCTCTTTGAGAGGAGTGCCTAAGTACATGACCCTATGAGTACAAGGCTCAGTCATGAACCAAAGAGTGTCTATTCTAATTGATAGTGGGGCCACCCACAACTTTATTGATGCTCACCTTGTGTAGAGGAGAGGAATCCCCACTGACACTTTTGATGGGTTTTCTATTTTGGTCCCAGGAGATAGAACCATGCAATGCATGAAATATGTTTTATCACTTTCTGTCACTATGGGATCCTACACTTTGGTGCACCACTTCTTTGTAGTTGACATATCAGACACCAATATCATCTTGGGTGTCCAGTGGTTGATTACCTTGGGGAAGGTTACCACTGATTGGAAAGCCTTGCAAATGGAGTGGGTGGACTTGAAGAGTGGGAAACCACAGATAATTCAAGGCATGCACACTTATCCTGCACTTGATGTTTCCACGCAAACAACAGAGATGGATTTGCGCAGTGGAAGCAAGGATCTCACAGTTCTTTCTCTCATGTTTATGAGGATGCTGCAAGGAACATTCCTACCTCATGGCAAGCCACTTGGAATGCCATTAGATTCTGATCATGTGGGGGAAGCCTCACAAAGTGCTGCTCCAAACATAGATCAAGCAAGGATTGGAGCAATGAAAGAGAAAGCCACAACACTGTGGGAGGAAGGAAAGGGGAGGATCAGCCTCTCAGCAAACAAATTTGGCATGGGTAATGTCAAAGAAGCAATCAACAACAAGGCAACCACCATAGATGTATCAACAGTGCTGTCATTGTTGAGCTGTGTGGATCCATATTGGAGATCTCTACTCCTTATGGAGTACTCCAAAGATCTTCACATTGGGAGGATACTAGATGGCATGAAGCAAGGGGGAGGCTATTTGGTCCATGAAGGGGTCATCTATCATCTTGGTAAAGTATTCTTGTCTCAAGCCTCCAAGCTTAAGCAAGAGATACTACAAAGAGCACACAAAGAGTTCCTTTCCAGCTATATGCAGTCAGTAAAGATCTACACCCTAATCATGAGGAGTTTTGATTGGGAGGGCATGAAGGAGGAACTGCATTAGCACTATGATTGGGAGGAACTACATCAGCACTTACAAGAGTGCAATAGTCATGAGGAGTTGGGGCAGCCAGAGGACTTTATGCAGGAGTCATTTTAGCCGTCTCTTCCTTCTCTTAAAAGAGGAGAAATGCCCATGCCCAACTCCATGTGTGTGGGAGTCTTGAATGGTAAAGACTCTGATCTTATGGAACATGTTTATTTTTCTGATTTGACATATTCTCTTACCATATGTATGCAGGGCATGGCTCCTACAAGGAGTGATATTACATGCAGATCTCATGGCATTGGTGAGGCCAATAAAAATTCTAAATCTGGTCACTCCCTTGAGGTGCAAAGGGAGATTCTCTATCATGATGGGTGCTTCCCAAAGGCACCTAACTTGGGTATCACTTTCAGCCATGTCAAAGTGACCCATGCAGCAAAGGTGTGGTGGGAGTACCACTTACCACACTCAGATCTACTAAAGACAAGGAGTGCATTGTGTTGGTATCTTATGTGGGATTGTGACCCACATCCTCAAGTGCAAATTTCAGTTTGCATATATGTAATTTTGCTTCCATACATAGATGATATATTGGTATTGTTTATGGGTTTGTATGGGCAAAGAGTGGGCAGTGTATATGTACCACATGGGATGGAACTTCATCTTTTACTTCATGATACATGTTTTAGATGTGACATTGCTTCACCCATGTTTATTTCTGTTGAGTTTTACACTCCTGGAGGGATGGACTATGCCCCTATCATGTTAGCCTTGGAGGAGCAATTTTTGATGTATTGGCTTAATGAGCACTTGGCCCATGATGAAAGCTTGATCCTTGATGGTGCCATCAATGGAGAAGGAGAAGAACTACAACTCTTACCCTATCAGTTGCTTGAGGACAAGCAACATTTTGGAGGGGAGGACTGTAATGTTCCCACTTAGCCTTAGCTAAGAGGAACATTCAATTTTGTTTTAATTTATGTTTCATGAATAAATGAATAAAGGAGGACATGTAAAACTCCTAAAAATTCTGAATAAATCAATGCCCATGTGAACAAAGAAAAATCAGGGCCATGTAAATAATCACTTGCAGGTGTGAAAGAGGTTTGAGCTAAAGACTGGGTCAACCTTGACCAAATCAACATCGTTTTCTAGGTTCATTGCATCTCCAAAAGGGACATTGTAGTTCTAGAAGGAAGCCTCTCATATGAAAAGGGCTAACTCATCAAGATGGTTTAGGGTTTGCAAAAGCTTTCTCATCTTATAAAAGGAAAAGGAGGGTAGCAAGAGAAGGTTTTTGATTGATCACATTTCTGAGTATTTGTCTTCTTAGACAAATACCATTCTCCGTTGTTTAGTGGAGGATTGTATCTAGAATTCCTATATAGGGATTTTACCTCTTCCTTTGAGGAATCTTGGAGGAAATTTTGCTAAATTGAACCACTATCAGGCTTGAGGCCAAGCTCCACCTTACACTACAACCCTGCTCAAGTTGAGAGTTGAGCTCTCTTGTGAGCTGCAACAAGCGGGGGTCTAGATCTGCAGAGATCTAGTGTATTTTTGGGAGCCTCTTCTCATGGAGTGGGTCCTTTGACCTCCCGGGAGAGCGTGCTCCACTTTATTTGTGCTTTAGATCTGGGTAATTTTACAAAGATTTCTTCTCGTGTCATTTGATGTGCCAATGTCAGTTCCCATGAGTAGACTCAAGTATTTCCGTATGAGGGTTTTCATGGTGTCTGCCTAGTTTAGATCCGATATCTCTAGTGTCAGGGCTTTGCCTTCCATCTGTGATCCATGGATTAGCTTGCTGATCTGTTTTAGATCTGATCCATTGTAATGAAAATTTATATTCGCAACGACCGCATCAGCTTAGATCCGCAACTTGCTTTCAGATCTACTCTTCCATCCGCATGCTTTTGGCAAATATATGTGTGTTCTAGCTCTCTTTCTTGAAGATTTCTAACAGATTGACTACATTCTAATCGCATAATGAAAGGTTATTCCTAATAATGCTGATTTGTTGTTGTATTACTGAAATATAAAACTCCTTTCTGATCTCCACTGGAAATCTAATAAAACTGTGCAATTTCTGAAGCAATGTTTGCATTTGGCTGTAGCCTTCCTCTTTGGGTGCTTTTTAGCTAGTCTAGTTTTTGGGAGATCTGTTTAATGTATCTAAATTGACTTTTCTTAGAATAAATTCCATATATAAGTCCCATATAGCATAAATAATAGGAAACAAGTCCCGGTCTATGGTATTTTTTCACAATCTTACTTATACAACGTTTCTCTTGAGCACCTTGTTGAAATTCCTAAAAAAATCATTAGAAATTACAGCTCTACTAACGAATCGGTTTTTTCCAGAGGCTTCTATCTAAGCGTTAAAAAATCCAGTTGACCATGAATGTTCTTATGATTTTGTGAGAGAGATGAGATAAATAGTGTAGATGTATTAGGGATGTGAGTTACATATTTTTTTGATATACTTTGCCAAAGTTTGTGTGTTTTTCTTTCAAATGAAGTAGAAATATCTCTTTTGTTTTTATAATAGAAAAGTTAACATGAACTTCAAGTGTTGTGGTATGTTGGCCCTGTTTTGTTTAATATGTGCACTAGAAAACGAGAATTTAACTTTAATATCTCAATGGAAGATTTTTCTTCCTATAAACATAAAAAAAACTGCCCAACCTTCTCTATTGTGTATCAGATGTTGAACACAATTATGATCTCATTGAATAAATTGATCCTAAAACTAGATGTGGTCATTTACGTATGAAATTCCTTAGGGGCTTGATCTTAAGAACAATTCCTTCCCCTTCATCTCAAGGTATGAGTGGTAGCCATCATATCAAACTCACCTATGATGTATGCTCTCCCTTGTGCCTTTATTACCCATGAGGCATGGGTGAGGCACGCCACAGAGAGAACAAAACACCTATTTACATTCTAACACTTCCCTAATCTCACCTTTGAACAAATACCCATCGAAATTATATTAATTTTAGGAATTTTTACTTAGATCAAGGTGGCTCGTGGGACTTGTATTGTAGCCTAATATTGAAGTGAGGTCCTATATTGCAATCTCTGATATAGAAATTTATGGTTTGTTAGAGTTTGTTGAAGAGAGTTGGTATTTATTTTCTTATATGTTTCTCTAGGTTAAGTCACCAAGTTGATATTCGAACTTGGGAACAATGGAATTTGAAAATATATTCTAGTGCAAAAGTATATGATACAATTCACCATTACAATTGATAAAAGAATTAATCCGTTAAATTATAACTTCATATCTATATCTTTAATTATATACCTTTTTTCCTCTAAGCAAAACGTGACAAAATTTCCCCAAAGTATCTGGATGGAGGTTTATTTAACTGTCATTGATAACTGGAGCTGGTAACTTGGCATTTTTATTCAAACTCAAACCTCGGCTGGATGAGAATTGGAGACCTCATGACAAACTCTATCTTGAAACAGCCCTTTCAAACTGATCAACCCCATTCATTGGGCTTATCTATCTATCTACCTATCTACATGGATTTTTTTTTCATATTTTTATAAGTTCAACAAAAAGAGGAGGCTCAATATTTAACAAATATTATTGCAAAGCCCTGACTCGATGATTTGGTTTTTCTTTTAATGTTTCAAGTAACAAAAAAAATGAATCTTAAAGATTTATTTTTAAAATTTATTAGAAAATTTAACTATCTTGATTAAATTCATTGTTGCTTCATCTTCAGTGAAATTCATATTTTCGAAATAAATCACCAAATGTGGGTGACTAAGGATTGAATTCATCTACATAAGACCTATGGACTATATGTTTTTTTTTTAAGACACCGAGAATATTTTCAATGTTGCTTTCCATGCTTGGGTTCTAATGCTCCTATTCTATAAAGTGATGTTTTCATTGGAATAAAAAACTGATGATGTGTGTACGTTGTTGAAGCACCAGACTTCAGACTTCTGGTTAAGAGAACATGACTACGGGTAAAAAATTCAGTTCTTCCTTTTTTGCCTAGAGAAGTAGGGTCTTTAGGAAGTTGCTTCTCCAAATATTTCTAAACTGTGATGACAAGTTGTTATTCAAAAAAGAATGAGAAAGGTGTCCATATTTGAAACCCATTTCCACACTTCAAGGAAATATTCTTGTAGTCGAGAGAATTTTCTTAAGAATAATTTAGAATCTGCCAATGTGGATTTTGATCAAAGCTGGTAAATGCACTAATCTACATCTATGAAAATTCTTGTGTTCTTTAAATTCATTAGCTCTCATATGAATTTTGAGGCCATAAGAGAGGATCCCAAGCTATTCCAACTTTTCAAAATTTTGATGTGTATCGAAATTCCAATGGAAAGTCGATAAGTTTTACCCACTTTAGGGGTTAAATAATTAAAGTATTTTAAGGGGTTGTTTCATTAAATAGTCTTGGCTCTTCCCATTTTCCATTCCTAGTATTGTATGATGGGAAAACTTGTGATTTTCATCAGATAACAAGAGTTTTAGGATGATATATATGGAGAAATGGATGGATTTGGGGTTTATCATCTTACTATATTTCCAGTTTTTCACCTCCATAATATATTTCCATTTGTGAAACTGGGCAGGTATGAAGGAAAAGAAGTTTTAAACATGCATACTTCCCTTCAAAATAAGACAACACATTAGTAAGCCTTTTCAATGTAATATTTTTGGAACCTAGTTTATACATTGGCGAAGATTGCAGGGTTGTTTTATTATTAGAAGCATGGAAGTTGTCTTTAATATATTCTACCACTATAAAAGAGGCATCATATGATGGATTTGGTTTCATTGAGTTTGGATTCTTTTGATTTTTCACGATATTTGGATGAGTTCTTAGGAATAACTTGTTAATTTCTTGCTCTTTATACAGGTAATTGGTCATGCACAACATGTATATGTTGGTGGTCTTCCTCCAATGGCTAATGGCCAGGTAAAATTTTGTGCTTTTTTTGGAACAATTATTGATATGTTTCTAATAAGCTAGTTAACAACCATAGAAATTTTAAAGTTATACTTTCAAGAAGTTGTAGAATTTTTTTTGCAATTTTTCATTTGTTATCTATTGCTTTATTGAATTGTATATACTCTATAACGAGTGTTCAATGCAACTCATTACTTAAAACATTTGAACATTTTATGAACTTAAAATGTGTTCAATGCACTCCTTTCACAACAATTGAGACAAGTCTCACAAATGGAATGATGTTTGATAATATGAAAATTCTATATGTGTGTTCTTAATTGCACCAATGATCCATCTATTAAATCTCCACCTGAATCAAGAGATTGATGGATGTTTTAATGTTTAAAAAGGGTATTTTTTGGCAGAGTAATATAGAAGTATAGATAATGTTAACTATATAAATATGCTTAGAACTTTAAAAGTGATGTTGAAATGGTGTAGAAGGTAGTTACTCCCATGCATCTTTTTTATGGTGAATTGAATATTGATTTTCTTGATAGTTTGATTTCCAGAAAATTGCTACATATTTTAGTCAGGTTATGGCTAATATAGGAGGAAACACTATTGAGATAGGTATGGATTATAAGGAATTATTTTAAATTTGTATTTTTTACATCATTATCCTAAACTCTAGAGCATGGAACTGAAAATTGTATTTGCAAGTAGGTGATGTTGCTATTAATGAATATATAAATCATGAAAAGAGCTTTTTGTCTATGGAGATGCACACAGTTGAAGAGGCCAACGTTGCAATGGCTCTTGATGGTATCATGTTTGAGGTACATTATTGTATACTTATGCTCCAATTACCATTCTATGTAAGTTTAAAAAAGGGTTGTACTCAGTTGTACAATAGTAGATAATTCCTTTCCACTATTTTAATGAACTGAGAAGTTGAATTTGTTAATTTTATTATTATTATCATTGACTTTCATATGGAATTTCTATGAGAGTGAGGAGACCAAGTGATTACAATCCCTCATTCGCAACAGCCCTTGACCCCGGCCAACCCAATCCCCACCTTAATTTAGGTGTTGTTGGTCTTACACTAGGGTAAGTTATGTAATGAAACATTTGTATATCAATGGCTAAGAAGTGAAATTATTTATTTTTTTGTCTGCTTGTTTTGTTTCTAGCCCTATATAAAAATGATACTGGCATATGTGACATATTTACATGATAAAGGAAAGACAAAGGTACCAATTATAAAAAGTCACCCAACAACAACATTGATATTTTTATTTCATTCAACCCTATAACATAGAGCATATATCTTCATCAATTCTCTTCTTCCATATGCTATCCACTTATGACATTTCCTTTGAAATATTTGATGCATTTGTGAGTTATAGGTCATTTGTAGGCTATAAATGTCTTCAGAGTTTCAATTCTAATAAAGTATTAACTGAACATATTGAGTCTCTTATACGTAAATATTTTTCTCTCCACCCACTTTTCATAACTTCCATAACCATTAGGTAGGGCCCTGCAACTTCAATGATGTTTTTCTTGTTTAGTAAAAGATTGTCAAGACTTTAATTTATTGAAAGTTGTATAATTTACAATCTATAGAGTTTCAAGATATCACTTTTAAAATTCTAATTCTTTAAAGGGTACTAGCTCAATGGAAGAGCACCTACTTTACAAGTAGGAGGTTGGTGGTTTGATTCCATCCTGCCCTAATATTCATATGGAATTGTGGCAATTAGATTTTGGTGACAGAGGCTCTTTTGACCATCACCAATGAGCTTATGGTGAAATTTTTCGACCCTCACCAAAATTTGAAATGGTGACGGTCAACGATGGCCACCATATATACGCATTAATAGTGATGACCACGAAAGGTTTGTCACCATAAATCGTTGTTATTGATATGAAATGGTGAGGGTCACTATTTGTCATTATAGTCATTATTCGTGACGGATCTTGAAGTCACGAATGAGCTTATAATGACATTTTTTGACCCTCACCAAATATGAAATGGTGATGGTCATTGAACGTTGTGATATATATGCACCAATAGTGACGACCATAAAAGGTCCATCACAATAAATCGTTGTTGTTCGTATGAAATGGTGAAGGTCACTATCAGCCATTATAATCAATATTTGTGACGGACCTTGAATGTCACCACAACATATACTTTCAACGATGCCATCTTTGGTGACGTTCAGTTTTTTGGTGACTAAGGCTATTTTCTGTTACCATTTCTCATATGAAATGGTGACGGTAACTATCCATTATTATAAATCATTATTAGTGACGAACCTTGAATGTCACCACAACACCTATACTTTCGGCAATTCCACCTTTGGCGACGTTCAGTTTTTGGTGACGAAGGCTCTTTTGACCATCACCAATGAGCTTATGGTAACATTTTTCACCCCTCACCAATGTCCTTTTTTTTGGTAGTGAATTTTGAGATTTTGGAGGCAGGAAATCCTCCTCTCAAGGGAGCTTACGCTCAGTCAAATTTTGTATAAATAAATAGGCCTAAGGAATCATTAGGATTCAAAATATTGAAATTAGAAAGAGATATTGAATGCCAAGTACTTGAGATTTCCATCTCCATTTTGAGATCACATATTTGCACTCTATTTTATATTAATGAAATATATTTTTTAGGTATATATGAATTAGCTTAGGGGGGCTGAAACCCTTGGGTTAAGGCCCAAACTAGAGGATTTAGTCCCTCTCATGTATTTTAAATTTTTTCTTGTTCAAGTTGTTGTATTTCTTTCCTTGTTTAAGTAGGAATTAGATTGCAAAAATTTATAGTTATAGGTATGATCGCCACCTCTCTTTTGGGAAGTGTGTTGGCGTGATGGGGCCTAGCCCCATGTTCAAATTTGGCTGCACAAACCAACAAAACCCATTATTACTGGCCCTTTCGGAAATGATATGATTGCATAGATTGAAGTATCACCCAAGGCAATATAGGGGGATTCTAGAACCAAGTTTTTGCATCCAGAGGGACAATGGACTATGGATTTAGGGATTTCCTCCCTTGGCAGAGCTTCGCAGAACATATCTATCAATTATACAAGCGCTTTTCAACACATATGTTGAACTTACTAGCGGAATGCGTGATCTTACTTAATAATTCATAAAATAAGGTAAACAACCATAAACAAACTACACTTTGCAATTACAGATCAAAACCATTATTCAACACAAATATTCATAAACAACAAGTAAAGTAAAACACATCAACATAAACACAAGTCTATTTCAACAGGTATTTTATTAATTTCCTAGATATTTCTCATACATTCACTTTCACCCTACACACTCATCTACAGTGATCAGGAGTTCATGAATTTTTCTCAAAATTGAAAGTTACAGGATTGGATTTAAACTAGGATGGTCACGTAGATCTTGTCTTTCTGATTCTAGCACTATGAACGGTTCGAAAAATTGATGTCGTATGAGGGAGATATCGCATTCTGATCAAAATCCCAAATAACTAAATTTTGCGACAGGGTTGACTGGGATGCCCAGTCAGCATGGTGGATGTACAATAAGAAAAAAGGAATATTTTGAAGAATATTCCTTTTCTCCGAGCCAATCAGTGGATGAAAAGTGGCGCTATATCATTTGTTTAATGGTTGTACATGTTTTTTTATGAGCCAATCAGAGGGTGACACATGGCCAGCCCTGAGGCCACCACGTGTCCCCTTAGTGGTGTATTAAAATTTTGGGGTGAGGTCATAGGAATTGAACCCTAGACCTCCGGCATGCATGCATAAGTCTCCACCAACCGAGCTACGAGTAGTACTTAACATCTATGGTATGCAGGTCGTATTTCAATTTTAATACAAAAGGCAATGGTGGTTGGGGACCGTCGGCGGTCCCAACTTGACATTGCAACAAATGTTACCTCCAACCCAACTTCTAGCGTTATCTGCAACATGTGTTCACATTGCAAACCTTTAATGTAACCTATGACAGTTCACAAACTCCATGGCATTTATTATAACGGTTTCGACGTATCACATTGCCATGGTTTGTTAACATTTCTCCACGTGGTCAGCAACATTACCTGGAGTTTAAACTCATCCAACCATAGTTCAAACCGTGGGTTCTGCCAACTGTTACGGTCATGCCTGGTTTGGGGTGCGCATGTGGCCACCCCTAACCATAACAATTATTGTAACGGTTAGTGTTGGTGGGAGTTATGACAACGCGCTATTTTTGTGCGGATTTGGCTAAATTGACTCTAGTTAAGTGGAGTCCTCCACATTTAGTGGATATTTTCTAGGTGTTATTGGGAAAATGAGTTGGAGACTCAATTTTTTCCCATTCAGAGTGAATGAAGAGTCATTCTAGGCTAATTGGAGCATTATGGAGCCATTGGTGCAAAGAAGACAACCATCAGAGGCCTACAACTACATGTATTTTCAAAATTTTGAGAAAAATGAAAGATGGACATGCCATTGGGAGCTGGACCAACAGATGTAGCCTAGGAGGGGTGAAATGCTTCATCATTCCTGCTGTGTAAATGTTATGTTGTGTTTTATTTCTCTGTTTTAAACTGCTGTTTAATGTTATTTGTGTGTATTTCATGCTTCTAATTCACTAAAATCATCTACGATTCATGGTTAAAATCATCAATAATTAAGAAAACTTATGAGACAAGTATGTACATGTTTATAAATTGAAAAGAAACTTAGCACAACAAAACTAATACAGTCCTATTAGATCAGATTGGTATCAGAGCTAGAGTTTATTCTCTAGTATTTTTTTGTGCAAAAGAATTGTTTAACTATTTGCAAATTTTAGATGCTTACTAGGCTCAAGCTCAAAAGAGGAGAAGGCAAATTGGTGGGAGCAGAAGGGTCTCAAGAAGATCCAAAGCGAAGGAGAGAAAGATTGCCACAATCTCCACCACCTAGTTCACCTCCTGAGGAAGCAAAAGCAACTTTAAGCATGTCTCATAGAGAAGGAGAAATCCATGAAGAAGTTGATCCCAAAGAGGAAGAAAGAGTGTTCAGGAAAGAATTTCTTGACATGACTGAGATGGTTAGAATCCTTTATCAAGAAATGAATGATAGACTAGAAGGAGAAGGATCCAAACTTCACAAGGAAGGATAGGGATCTTCAGGAGGTCACAATGATGAAGATAAGTCAAAGAAGGGAAATGGAGAGCCATCATCCTCACCCTCTTCATCATCATCCTCTACTTCAACTTTAGTACATCAGCCACACAAGTCAAATAACACTGGTAAAAGTCCTTTTTTAAAGCTTGATGTTAAGTTTGAATTGCCAATGTTTAATTGTGAAGTCAATGCAGAAAATCTTGATAATTGGATTAGGAAATTGGAGGCCTATTTCAGAATCCAGAACCTTCAAGATGATGATACCAAAATCAAACTAGCTTCATTGAGAATGGAAGGTGCAACACTTGTTTGGTGGGAAGCCAAGACAAAGGAGTAGATCAAGAAGAATGGTAATATTATTCTATCATGGGCTGATTTCAATACTGCAATAAAACAACACTTTTATCCATTAGCTCATATGCAGAAAGCCATAATGAACTAGCAAAACTTTTGTAGAATTTCCCAAGAATTTAGGAGAAGAGCTCTCTTATTAGGGGTAGATTTTCATAGCCAAGATACTTTTCTCAAGTACATAGGAGGCTTGCATAACTACCTAAAACATATTATTCTCATGTTTAACCCCATAAGTCTAGATGAAGTATGTGTTCAGGCCACACATCTAGAAGCTAGAGGGAAGAAATTTTTTGAAGAAGGTAGAAAGAAACCTTTTAAAGGTAAAAACAAAGAGAAGACCTAAAAAGGTAAAAGCAAAAAGAATTCACTTGTTAATAAATATTGAGAAAAATTAGTTTGTAAACATTTTTCAAAGAAGGCTATGATGAAACTCATTCTGGAAATTACATCCTGAAATGAGGCCCAAGAAATACAATAACAAAGGGAAACATAAAGCTGCAACTACAACTCAACATGATTTAGGAGAGGATTCAGGGGATGAATCTAAGATTATAGCCATGGGATTGAAGAAAATTAAGGGAAAATAAATTGAAACTAAACCCACTACTAGTACATCAAACTATCACATACAGACTCCAAATGAAGAAGAAAGAATTGAATTGTTTCATGTGAGGGTCATATCCAAGCATACCAAGATTGACACACTGTTTGATAGTGGGTCACAAGAAAAATTACTTTTTGGAGACTTGGTCAAGAAACTTAACCTTGAGACCATACCACATCCAAAACCATATCCACTTGGTTGGTTTTGTAAGGATGCAAATTTACAGGTTTCAAAGAAATGTATATTGCGGTTTGCAGTCACTGCACATTTTGTTGACATAGTTGAATTAGATGTGGTTCTACTTGAAATAACATGTATCTTGTTGGGGATTCCTTACTTGTATGACAGGAAAGTGATCTTCCATCACCATGAGAACAAATAACATTTATTCAAAGATGGCAAGGAGTACATTGCTGGAGCACATCACAAGAATACAAACATTGCTATGGTAAATGCTGGACAAGTAAAGAGGTTGGTAAATTCAAGTAATAATTTTGTTCTTCTAATGATTAAGCCTAAAGCTGATGTTAATCATGAATAATTTGAGTGATGTGATCCTAGGTTGAGATCATATTTATATGATGTAGTTAATTCACATCATGAGATGTTTCAGGAGCCAACATGATTGCCTCCAAAAAAAGAGATTCAACATGAGATTCAGTTGCAGCAAGATTGTCCTCTTCCAAACATCGGTATGTATCACATGTCGATAATGGAGAATTATTAAATAAAGAGGCAAATCAAAGAGATGTTGGAAAAAGGAATCATAAGGCCAAGCACCTCGCCATGCGGTTCACCCATAGTCTTGATTCCAAAGAAATATGGGACTTGGCGCACGTGTGTAGACTTTAGAGCTTTGAACAAGATTATGGTAAATAATAATTTCCCACTCCCAAGGATAGATGATTTTCTTGATCAGTTGAAAGAAGCAAAGTTTTTCACTAAGTTATATTTACGAAGTGGATATCATCAAATAATAATTGCAGAAAGTGATATATGGAAAAATTCATTCAAAACCAAACAAGGACTCTTTGAATGGTTAGTTATGCCATTTGGTTTGTGTAATGCATCGACAACTTTCATTCGTGTTATGGATAGTGTTTTGCATCCATTCCTTAATGACTTTGCAATTGTGTACTTAGATGACATATTGATTTTCAACAAAACAAAAGAAGAACATGTCTTGCATGTGAATAGAGTGTTTGATGTTTTGAAGAAAGAGAAATTGTTTCTTAAGATGTCAAAGTGTGAGTTTGGAAAGACTTCTTTGGTTTATTTGGGACACATTATAGGAGGAGGAGAGTTGAGAATTGATCCTTCTAAAGTGGAAGCCATTGTGAATTGGCCCACACCCAAAATAGTAATCGAGGTAATAATTTTCTTAGGTGCAACTCAGTATTGGAGAAAGTTTATTTCTAAATTTTTTTTCCATCGCAACTCCTATGCATGCAGTGACAAGTGTGAAGAAAGGCTTCCAATGGGGAGGAAAAAAACAAAAATATTTTGAAGCTTTAAAATACAAGAACAATTTAGCTCCAGTCCTTTCATTACTGAATTTGAGACAACCATTCAAGATTCAAATCGATGCTAGTGATTATGCCATGGGCATAATTCCTTTTTAGCATGGTAAGCCTATCACTTTTCATTCTAAAAAATTTAATGGTGCTGTGACAAATTATCCTACATATGACAAAGAACTATATGCATTGGTACAAAGCGTCAAGAAGTGGAAACACTACTTGATGGGTAAAGAGATGTTTGTGCATACCGATGACCAACCATTACAGTACTTTCAGTCGCAAACAAAATTGCAACAATCAAGACATTTCAGGTGGATGAGATTTCTTCAACAGTTTCACTTGGTTATAAGGTACAAGAAAGGCATTTTCAATAAAGTTGCTGATATGATTTCAAGACCAATCATTAGTGAATCTACTTTACTCAAAAATGATTCTATTGTACATGAGAGTTACATAGAACAATATGCACATGGCATTGATTTTCAAGATGTGTATGCTAGTTTGTGTATAGAATCAAGTTGAAGAAAAATATTATCACATGCATAATAATTTGCTGTTTCATTTGGGCAAGCTGTGTATACCAAAAGGAGAGAGTCTAAGTGTCATGAGAGAAGCTCATTCATCTCTTATTTCTGGACACTTTGGGGTAAGAAAAACAATGGCACATTTATAGAGGTATTGCTATTGGCCTCGCATGATAGATAGTGTGTTACATTTTATAAGAGGTTGTTCTATGTGTGCAACAAGTAAGCCTAGTAATAGGAAGATTGGGTTGTACACGCCACTATCGGTACCATCGAGGCCACGGGAGAGTGTCTCCATGGACTTTGTTGGAGGTCTACCTATGTCAATAAAACATCATGATTATCTTTATGTAGTTGTGGATAGATTCAGTGAAATGTGTATACTTATGCCATGTAAGAAAACCATTACTGCTGAACAAACTCTTGAACTTTATTTTCAACATGTATGGGTTCATTTTGGATTGTCAACTTCTATTGTTAGTGACAGGGATTCCAGGTTCATTGGGAATTTTTGGTCCAATCTATGAAGTATGATGGACACAAAGTTGAAAAAGAGTACTACTTTTCATCCGCAAAATGATGGACAAACCGAGGCGGTGAACAAAACCGTTGTGCATCTATTGAGAGGATATTGCAGAAAAAATCCTAAGTTGTGGGATGAGCAACTACATTACATTCAACACACATACAACTGGGCAAAGCACTCTTCAATTCAAACATCACCTTTTGAAGTATGCTTTGGGTATTTGAAAAAATCGCCATTAGACTTCATCTTTGAGAAGGATGTTGCAATTGATGGCCATAGTGATATTGATAAGGCTCGAAAGTTCATTGAGCAAATTTAGATTATACATCAACAAGCTCAAGGACAACTTGAGAAAATTCAAAGAAAATACAAAGAGAGGCATGACAAACATAGAGTTGATCACAAGTTTCAAGAGGGAGATGAGGTATGGTTGCACATTAGAAAAGAAAGGATGCAAGGGGAAGGTAAAATGCTCAAAGTCATTCGCTATGGTCCATTCAAGATCATAATGCAAATTGGTAATAATGCATTTCAACTTGACTTGCCTTCAGATATGAAAATTTATTCAGTTTTTAATGTTGAAAACTTATGTTTGTATGAACCACATTTGATTGATGATCAAGGAAGTGATGTTTAGCTGCCTTCTATTGAAAATTTCTCGCCATAATTTCTGAATGAGCTCAAGGAAGATACAATTATTGACAAGAGGACAAGAGCATCCAAGAGGGGAAGTGTTGACTACCTTCGAGTTGGGCTCAAAGGCACTAAACAAATCAAGACAAAGTGGATGGAGGTTGGAAAGGTGAGGGAGATGTACCCTCATCTACTGAACATGTAATCAAGTCTTTTGGGGTCCAAAAGCTTCCCAATGGGGAGGACTAATTAGGAGTTCATTAATTTTTCTCAAAATTGAAATTTACAGGATTGGGTTGAAACTAGGATGGTTGCATAGATCTCGTCTTCCTGATTCTGGCACAGTGAACAGTTCGAAAAACCGATGTCGTATGAGGGAGATATCGCGTTTTGATCGAAATCCCAAACACCTAAATTTTGCGACAAGGTTGACTGGGATGCCCAGTCAGCATGGTGGATGTACACTTAGCAAAAAGGAATATTATGAAGAATATTCATTTTCTTCGGGCCAATCAGTGGATGAAAAATGGTGCTATATCATTTGTTTAATGGTTGTACGTGTTTTTTTATGAGCCAATCGAAGGGTGACACGTGGCCAGCCGTGAGGCCACCACATGTCCCCTTAGTGGTCTATTAAAATTTTGGGGTGAGGCCGTAGGCATGCACGCATAAGTCTCCACCAACCAAGCTATGAGTAGTACTTAACATATATGGTATGCGTGTCATATTTCAAGTTTAATACAAAAGGAAATGGGGGTTGGGGACCACTAGCGGTCCCAACCCGCCAGCGGTCCTACGATACATGGTCACATGTTATAACATAAACCAACGTAGCAAAAAATGTTACCTTCAACCGCAACTTCCAGCATTATCCGCAACATGCATTCACATTGCAAACCTTTAATGTAACCTCCGAAAGTTCACAAACTCTGCGACATTTATTATAACAGTTTCGACGTGTCACATTGCCATGGTTTGTTAACATTTCTTCACACAGTCAACAACATTACCCAGAGTTTAAACTCATCCAACCACAGTTCAAGCCATGGGTTCTTCCAAACGTTACGGTCAGGCCTAGTTTTGGGTGCACATGTGGCCACCCCTAACCATAACAATTATTGTAACGATTAGTGCTGGCGGGAATTATGGAAGCGTGCTATTTTTGTGCGGATTTGGCTAAATTGACTCTAGTTAAGTGGATTCCTCCACATTTAGTGGAGCTTTTCTAGGTGTTATTGGGAAAATGAGTTGGAGACTCAATTTTTTCCCATTCAGAGTGAATGAAGAGTCATTCTAGACTAATTGGAGCATTCTGGAGCCATTGGTACAGAGAAAAAAACCATTAGAGGCCTGTAACTACATGTATTTACAAAATTTCGAGCATAATGAAAGATGGACATGCCATTGGGAGCTAGACCAGTAGATGTAGCCCAGGAGGGATGCACTGCTTCATCATGCCTGCTGTGTAAATGTTATGTGGTGTTTTATTTCTCTGTTTTACACTACTGTTTAGTGTTGTTTGTGCTTATTTCATGCTTCTAATTCACTAAAATCATCTACAATTCATGGTTAAAATCCTCAATCCTTAAGAAAACTTATGGGACAAGTATGTACATGTTTATAAACTGAAAAGACACTTAGCACAACAAAAATAATACAGTCCTATCAGATCATGCAAGGGCCTGCGCACTCAACTGCAGAATTCCTAAGGTCTCCATGTACTCTGCTGCAAGAGCCTTTCCTTTAACAAAAAACCACAAAATCTGACTCAAATCAGAATTACATCCAATTGTATCTCATCAACTTAGACCTCATATGAATTCTTTCTATACTCCTTCTATATATTTTCATTTACAATACCATGGTTCGAAAACCATGGGCGGAGTTCAACGTTCAAAAAATATTCCCATTTCATTACACAATAATGGGCTTTGACCCACCCCAAATGTCCTAAGACTTAAAATGGACTACGCGCTGTGCGCTCCTCTCCTTGATCTGTAGAGTCTTCTATAAATTATTTCTTCGAGGGGATCCCATGTCCAACCGGCCCTAAACACAAAAATGTGACTCGTGTTGAGTCACAAAGGTGGTGCCCCATCGATCTTCACTTTGGTACTGCTCAAGGCATCCTTCAATGGTGGAACCACATCAACACACTTCTTTCATTCCAAATTCTTGGACCTCACTTGTTTGAGCCACACCCTCCTGAAGCCCACTCGCTTGCCTCATGCTCACCTGCAACTCATTTATAGTCTTACGCCCTTCATTAACTGCGAGGCACATTAAGACTATATGCAGACCATATAGTCATTGCGAACTTCCAGGGACAGAATAATATTTGTACAAATTCAGTCGAATTCCATTAATAAGAATAGGGAAAAATTCTTTGTTCAACTTCACGAGCTAAACTATGCCTCCCTTTGACACAGTCTTGATGATGTAAGGAACCAACCAATGCATCTGTAGCTTTCCCAAGAAATTCACCAAATTGTTGTCATATAAAATAACTAGGTCTCTGTCCTTGAACATTTTTTGATTAATATGTTGATCATGCCAAGCCTTCTCCCTCTCCTTCTAAACCTGCTGATGAAACCTAGCGATGAACCAATCTTCTTCCAACTCGAGTAGTCATGCCAATATTTTCTCCATAATATCGTTGTCTTCCATATTCGTCACTGCTAGGATGAAAAGACTAGGTACAATATACTCCATCGACATCACTTCTTCCTGACCATACACTATTCGGAACAGGGGTTGACCTGTCAAATTCTTATAGGTAGTTATGTAGGCCCATAAAACAACAGGAATGTGCAGATCCTAATAATTTATGTTAACATTGCATACCTTTTTCAGTGCGTTATCCAGTATTTTGTTGAAGGCTTCAACCATGCCTTCTCCTCAGGGTGATATGGCATGCTCTTTTGGTGACACACTTGGAATTCTTCGGTCAAGGCTTCAATAGTGATATTCAAAAAATGCGTACCCCGGTCGCTCTTTAGAATTTTCGAACATCTAAACCATGACACAATATGCTCGAACATGAACTTTTCCGCCATGTCTGTAGTGCAATTCTTCACTGGTTTCGCCTCAGCCCACCGAGTGAGGTAATTAGTCGCATTAATAATGTACCACACACTCGTTTTCTTTCCTAGCAGATCTATTGGTCCTACGAAGTCAATCATCCATTTATCAAAATCTTGCAACGTAACTTGGCAGTGTAGCACCATTTCATCTCTTCGTGATGGTCTTCTAGTCCTCTGAAAAAAATCACATGTGCTACAATACTCCTTCAAATATTTATGTACCATAAGCCACCATAATCTAGTGCACAAAATCTTCTGCGCAATATATTTTCCTGCGTAGTGACCTCCAACTATTCTGCCATGTGCTTCAACCAGTATACTGTGTCGTTCATGCTCGAGAACATATATTCATAGAATATTATCAACCCCCATTTATACAAGTGTCCTATAATCAGAGTAAAATCTCCCACCCTTACGACCAACTCCTTCCTCTACTACGTATTGTATTCTGCAGGTGTGATTATCGTTGAGAGAAAATGAATGATATCTAGGAAATTCTCATCTGCAACCTTGATAGCGAACAACTGCGCATTAGGTAATCCTTCCTCATTATTTGTTAGTTCCTCTCCTATCTTGATTCTGGATATATGATCTGGGATGACATTTAAACATCTTGGCTTGAAAATTACTTCGAAATTGTACTCTTGGAACAACAATAACCATCGGAAAATACCCCCCCCCCCCAACACTGGCATGTTGACCAAGTACTTCAAAGCAGAATGATATGTGAACATTTTTAAGTGTGCACCCAATAGATAGTGTTTGAATTTTTGCAACGCATATATAATTTCCAACCCTTCGCGCTCTATGGTGGAGTAGTTCCTCTCCACTTTAGACAACTTCCCGCTTGCAAAAGCTACAGGGTGATCAATATATCCTTCCCGAGACTACACTAATACAAATCCCAAAGCTATGCAGGATGCATCGACCTGTACATGAAATGTGTTCTTCTAATCTGGGAAGATGAGAATAGGCACACTCACCATTTTTTCTTTCAGTATACAAGACTCTCTTGACAATCTTCATCCCATCAGAACTTGAAATATTTCTTTAATAATTTCTCCATTGGTGTAGTGATATGCACGTATTCCTTAATGAACTTCCTGTAATATCCGTATGTCCAAGCGTCGTGCGTAACTGATTTACACTTGTTGGGGGTTCCAAATTGATAATCACGACAATATTCGTAGGGTCTACCATCAATCCCTGTTTGCACATAATATCTCCCAAAAAAATACCATATGGTACAAAGAAAATGCACTTCTTCAGGTTTAAGGAGTTTGATACTTTATGTAGGTATCCAACATCAACCGCAAACTAGAGACATGCTTCTTTAAGATGCCAAATATTTTCCAATCGTCAAAATATACTTCCAAGAACTTGTGTGTATATTCTTTGAAAGATGCAGCAACAACCCTGGAAAATATAGCTGGCACATTCTTTAAACCAAATGGCATGACAATGTACTGAAAGGACCCCCACTAAGTAGAGAAGGTGGTCTTGCTCCTGTCTTCCCGTGAAATCCCGATCTGATGATACCCTGAGAATCCATCAATAAATGAGTAGGATTCCTTCCCACCAACATTCTCCAATAATTCATTTGTGAATGGTGTTAGAAACAAATCATGGACACATGCACCGTTCAACTTGTGGAGATAAACACAAATAATTATCTCACCCTTAGTCTTATTTTATTGGACCACCATAGGGCTAATCCACTAAGACACCTTGACTGGTTCAATGATGCCAGCGCTAAGCATATTATCGATTTCTTCCCTCACTTTCTCCTTGTACTTTGGGTTTAACCGATATGGGCGCTGCTTGATCGGCTTCACATCAGGCTTCAAAGTGATGTGCATAGCTCCTAGATCACCCACAATGCATTTTAATTCGGAGAAATTTGTTGGGAATAGGTCATGGTATTCATGTAGTAGTTCAGTGACCTTACTTATTATGTCATCATCCCAATATTCCCTAATATTCGTAAATTTGGGTTCTGCCTCTGAGCCTATGTTGACTTGTTGAGTCCTGATAGGTTGTGCTACATTCACAATTGGGATCTCGGGCCCTGCAGCCTCGTGTTGTCCTTATGAATAAGGAAGTTTAGTGTCGTGTGGTACTCCTCACCTTCCCCTACAGTAAAATTGTAACAGTCACAGGCTTGTTCTAACTGTGCATCCCAATCAGGCTGTACCAATGTCCTTGGCTCCTTGGTAATTCATAATATTCCTACCTTAACTTCTTGAAGGGCCTCATTAATACACTCCCAGCCATCAATGGAGCTATAATTTAACAAAAATCCATCCATCATCTTGTCCCAATCCATAGTTCCATGGCGCAACTCTGTTTTAAGATACCACTGCTACGGTATCATATCCAAGGAATGAAAGAACATGTGCACCCACTTTGGTTGAGGTTCAGTTCCCCAAGCTACTGTCCAGTGAGATAAATTCTCACAAGGATATTTCTGACCATCATAATTCTCTATGATCTTCGTATTGACATGGCCAAACCTTAGCCTTATCAATTTGCAAAACTCCTTCCATCCTCCTAAAATTTCTCTGTGCGCGCCTCGCCATCAGGCTGGAGTAAACCTCAATGTGACGTCCAAATTTTCGTATCTCTGGTCCTCAGGTACCTTTTGCTCAAATTATTCCAGAAATAAGAAAACATTCCCCATTCCATCATAAAAAGGCAAGTCATGCACTTCTGATAAAAAACAACGCAAATATTTGGTAATTTTGTTACATCGCTTATTAGTTACTTCATGCAAGAGATTATGCCAATGATCCAACTCTTCATCAGAATTTGAAATGAACGAACTATCGCGCTCCCACTATATTTGGCCATCCACAATGGGATTAATCTAGTCTTCATCCTGTGTAGTAAGCTTACAAATTTGATCAATCTCAATATCCCCATACTCATGTCGCACAAGCTCTGTATAACATGCACCTTCAAAAGAATCTAATGGAGAAAAAATTCTGATACTATTCTTTTCAAAGATAACCCGCCTCTTTTCTTGTTTATTATAAAATCCATGTCGTAAGCCCAATAAAATCCCAACTATTATCACAAAATTTCACCTGATAGGCTGCTAATTAGACAACTTCATGTAACTGTTTTAAACCAATCTTGTAACTGAAGCTTAGCCTCTTCAGCCTGAGAGGGCTCTCTCAAAGGGTTAATGATATTGAATAAAGATGTATCTAGATGGCTAACTCTACTTGGAAAACAACTTTCTTGTGATGTGCATAGGTTGAAAATAGTATCAGTCTGCAAACATTGGGCTTATGGAGTCAACAATTTCAGTGATTCAGTAGTAAGTTCACTTGACATGGAAGCTGAGGCAGGTAAGAGTTTTTAGCAGAAGTACACACACATGAAACAAGAAATAACATAGTCAATTCATCTATAAAGGAATTCAGAGCATTACATGAATGAATTCTGAGTATTAAATATGAAAACCACTACAAATGGTACACATAGAAGATATAGATAAGATAAGCACTAAAAAATCAATCAGAATCTCAGGCTGGTCAAGAAACAAGTCTCTGTATTAATGAAAACAGTCAATTTACATAAAGCTGCAGTATTGCCAAAAAAATATCCAACCCTTGACAAATTCGAACCTCTTCCCTTTAATAGACTTGTTACATGATGAGATGATCTGCCTCCTGGCTAGATTCATCGAAATTTTCCTAATGACACTTTCCATAAGAATAAAACATCTACTTTCATTATTACATTAACAAAATTATCTCCTAAAAATTTACATCTTTGACAACTATTCCTTCACATGTTCGAATAGGGTGTGATGGAACTCATCACTACATGACATCTTAATTAACCTCTAAAACTGGAAACAAACCTTGTTTTTTAGGAAAACTGGTCCTTATCTTCAACGAATGGTTTGGTTGATGAGTTGTCTTCATCTCGTGGTCCAACTTGAACCTTTGAAAGTATCCACCTATCCATATCTACACAAAAACCTGCTCATAAAGGTTCAAAACAGTACGCTACGAAAGTATGACAGTTTCGTAGCGTTACAAAAATGCCTTTTTCCTTCAAAATTTCTGATTCTTTCCTTCTGCATGATGTTCATTATGCCTTGATACATATTCCATACCATTTTCACCTCTTGGAAGCTCCCAAATATGGTTCAAAATTCAAAAAATAAATCTACAGTAGTTTCGTAGCGTTTTCCTGGTTTTCAAGCAGTGAAAATAGTGAAATTTCCGGATTTTTGTCTAGTTTAAAAGATGTGTCTTCCAACTATAAAAACCTTTTTTCTAACATTCCACTGACCTTTAAAATCATAAACAAAGTCAAACTATGAATCTTGAGGTGTTTCTTCCTCATTTTTGATGAGTTGAGTAATTGGCTCCTCAACTACTGTCATTTTAAGGCCCTTTTTCTCCAACTCCTCATGGATTAGTTCTAGCTATCCCTGGAGGTCTTTAACCTGATATTTCAACTTTATGTTGGTGGCTTTCAAATGTATGTTCATTCTACTGACATGTTTGACCTCTTTCCTCACTGGAATGGTCCATTTGATTAACTTTTGTGTATTATCCAAGGTCTTGGAAACACTTTCAACTTGTTCTTCCCAAACCTCTTTCATCTTTTGAAACTGAACCTTCTGGACATTTTGTTTTATTTCTTCTTTCTTCATAACAAAAATTTCATGGTTGGCCAACTTCAACTGTTCTTCAAGGAGTTCCAAATCTATTTTTTCCATTACTTTCTCCTTTCCTTTCTTTGACTTGCTATCTGTATCTTTCTCTACAGGTGATGAAAGATAAATGATGTCTTGTGGAGGCTTGATAGTTTCAATAGCTGGATGAACTTCTTTGCTACTCTCCAAAATTTTTCTAGCATGCCTTTTCATGGGCTTTATTGATTGGAACATAAAACCTGCATCCTCTCCTTCAAATTCTAGTTTCTTTGCAGTTTTGTCTTTCTTTAGTTTATGTCCACCTTCCTCTATATCCTCAGCCTGGACTATAGGAGTCTCTTCTATATCAATGGCATGTAGTATGTCTTCTAAATTTCCTTTAGCTACCACTTTGTCTTCTACAACCACTTTTTTGTCTTCTAAAGCCACTGCTTGACTTCTTGTCATTCTTGTGGTTCCTTGTTTAGTCACATATTGTTTTTGTTTTGTAGGTTTGACCACTTTTGATTTTTGTTTTACAGTTGGGACATTGGGTGTATCAAAACTCTGCAATTGATCTGTTTCCATCATTACTATTTCAATTGGTTCTACTCTTGCTGGTTCACTTGGTTTTGCCACCAATGGTTCACTTTGTTTTTCCACTAAGGGTGATGGGATACTCCTAGGTTTAAGGGTTCTTGTAGGAGTAAGAGTATCCAACTCAAAACCACTAACAAAAAAAAATGAAGACCAGTCTCTGCCTAGTTTTTGGAGTTCATCTAAAACCAAAAATTTAATTAAACCATGATGAAACAATGAAGTTTCACTTCCTTCAAATTTTGATTATACCTTATTTTCCATTTTTGCTAGACTTCTGTGTAAATAGAAAGGCAGATCAAGATATATCTTACCAGCAAAGTGTAGGAGGAGCTTGAAATGGTAAGAGTAGACTTTATGTTATCTCCCTTCACAAGGAAAATATTTTTGGATGATGAGAAACAACTTTGAGTAGTTATCCTTCATGTATCTCCTTGGAATGGCATTAGTAAGGTCCATTTCACTATTTTATGGCTTCATAAACTCTTTGCACTGCTCCATGTTGAATTTGAACCCTTTGAACCACTTCTCTTGTCCCCTTGGAATCCCTGTTGCTGCTGCAATGACTTCTGGTGTAATGGTGAGATTAAGAATCCCCACTTTGGTAGCTGTTCCACTGAAGTTTAAAGCAAAATATTTGGAAACTTGTACATGCAGCCTTGTAATATTTCACAAAAATGTAAGCATCCTGTCCTTCTGAAGACTTCTACAACTGTTGGGTCTTCATTGATCAGATTCATATCTACTGGTTCACATCTCAGAAATTGGCCACCCTTATTTGTCTTTCTTTTTGGTTCCATAGCTTCTTTAGTGTCTTCTCTACCTCGCTTGATCAATGATCTTTGTAAACCTTTGAAAACACTAGCCACAACTTTGGCTCAATGCAATAGCTCTCCAGAGCTCAATATAATGCAAAGAAGGAATGAAGAATGAGAAATGACTTAATTTGGTAAGATTTTGAAGTTTTATGCCCACTCATAACACAATGATGACTCATACATGCCTAAAATGGTGATGATGACTTTAGACCTAACCATGTACCTTGATCTTATCCCTCAATAACTCGAATGGTATCTAAATTACCCTTCCCAACGATTTTCTAACACCTAACAGCTAACTTGACATGACAGATAGGAAACCTCACTTTCGTAGCATGTTTAGTTTAAATCTGGGTGTTTTCGCTAAAAAATTGTCAGCGGTTTCATAGTGAAAAGTGAAATTTCTCAGTGTATTTCGCTACGAAACTGTGGTTTCTTGGTTAAAACCACCATTTCGCAACTAAAATCTTGGGAATTGAAAACTATCAGAAAATTATGAGTGATGTGACATGAGGGGATTTGAAAGTGAGTGGGTTTGGACCTTAGGGTAAGCTTAAATAAGAAAAAATTAAAATTTTTCTTGACCAAGTAAATAAAAAATAAACCCTACAACCCTACCTTTGACACATGAACCTATATAAATTTGTCAAATGATGCTTCATTTTTTTGAATGATTGCACCAACAATGCAGGATAAGGATTTCTATCATCAATGATCTCAATAACTTCGAAGTCGACTAACATGCTTTCTCCATCAATATCTACGCTGATCCCCTGCAATCACCCCATAGGAATGATCTTCTGTTGATTTTCCATCCTCAGCTAAATTGGTGACCATTACAGCTTAGGACTTCCCATCCACTCCCATGTCTGTTTCGGTAGAATGTTGGCATCCAATCCCAGGTCTAAAATTACTTGATAAATCTCATAATCTACGATCTGCATACTCAACCACATTTCCTGTCCCGTTCTCTTCTTATTTTGGTACACTTTATTTATTTGGCGCTGCTACACTCGTGGCTCTTTCTTGCCAACACAATTATCTATTAGCTCATGTAACCCTTATACAACCTTATGATCCCTTAAAAATTTCATGCATGTATGCAAAAAGGACGCTAATATAGACATACAAGTTTCCTTCACTTCAACGTACTCCATAGGATTATTCTTCAGCGAAAATACTTGTCTCTGCACGGTTGATTTAGAAGATTCATGATTCATAAATTTCTTCTTCGCATCCATGAATGTATCCTTCTCATGCTACACATTAAACCAAAAATTCTTATCTTCAACTTTCCTTACCCATGTTTCCGTCATAGTCCTCTTTTCTTTTGCGCAGTTTCCTCCGGTATTCACACCACTACATGTTATTATGTTAACGCTAGGATCTTCCTGGCGCATTTCAACCCTCATCATTTGTATATTCTGAGGCGACTGCTGGTTGCATTTCTCCTACATTTTAGCTAACAAAATGGGAAAATCTTCGATTTCATGACCAAATTGTTCACAATACTTACAGGAAGTTGCGGTAGGATTCTGAAAATCCATGGAAAAATGTCCTAGCTGTCCGTAGTTGTAACATATTATCAACCCTTGTCCATGACTAACGCCTCCTCCTCGGCCATGCCCTCGACCTAGAAAAATTCCTCATGAAATCGACAAACCCAAAGCTTTGCAACCTTCTTACATTATTTATGCACCAAGAGTGTTCTGCATCATTAGATAATAGCTCTTATAAGGTTGTTCAATGTGTCCCACCAAACTGCATAAATTGCAGAACAATTGCTTCAACGATATGACAAAATTTTGAGCAGGTGACAATAGTCCATATAATTTTGTATTCCATCTTCGCATATGCTAGACCATACATGGGGCCATACACTTGGCCCAACAATTGATCTAGGCTTCAATGGACTTGACTTACCATCGCCCAAATAGTCTCTATAAATAGGGTATTGGTATTTATAGTGACCCTTTGCTTTGCACACTATACACCAGAATTATGACCTTATATTAGATCTAACCTCCTTTCCCTTCTTTACATCCTGGATATCCATATGCAAGCTCATCAACCGAGTCTAAATCTATTGCAATCCTATGCTTGTATCAACTATTGGCGAAGCTTCAAGCTTCATTGTGATCTCCAACGCTTCAACCTAAGTTGCAGTCTTCTGTTGTGACAATGAAAATTTGAGATGAGGCAAAAGCGCAACAATGAACCATTCTCTATGTTTCTAATCTGGGATCTTGAAGCTAATTTGTATCAATAGTGTCTTAAATCTATGATCTACCTCTCACACGGTCTCAATAGCTAGCTGTTTAATCTCTTTTGTTTCTGTGATACACTGGGACTGCAAATTTTGTTTCTTAAATTCAACGTTCATCGAGGTCTTTGTCTCAGCCAATGTATCCTTTTCATTCATCATAACATATTTCATGTACGAGGAAAATGCCCTATATTGTAGCACTGTAACCAACTGCACATTCTTCATGTTTTCATCTGTAATATTCTGAAAACTCCATATTTCTTCTGAAACAAACAAAAAATGTTAAGGATCATTCGATCCCTTGAGCACAGGCATCTTTGGGGGTTGGGCCAAAGTGAATGGGGGAGGTGGAGGTGGAGGAACATAATGGGATGGGGTGATGATGGGGGTGGAAGTTTGGGAATCTCTGCAGTGTTTTGCTGACTTTCAGATCTCAATGACATATTTCTCAGGGTAGTAGTGTTGCTTTCTCATTATTTAGACCCAAACAATGGATGATATTCAGTTTCAACATAAGTACCCCAATTTTTTCTGAATATTTTATCGCTTCGCTGATCCAGGAGGATCTCAGAGGACAAGTGGCTTAAAATTGCTCAAAATTCAAGGTGGTTAGATTGCTCTCGAACCAAGTTCAGACTGAAGTACTCGTCACCCTGATTCCAATGGTGCAAATGGATCTCCAATCCGAGCTCGTATGGAGAAGTTAGAGCGAGTCATATTTTTGGTCAAAGTTGGGCAGTGGGCCAGGTTTAAGTGTCCCACAAATTCATTGTCAACCGGCAGGGAACCCAGTTCCCGAAAATGGGTGAAATTGTGGCCTAGTTAATTTTCCTAATGACCCTTATTTTCATTAAAATAATAAAAACCAATCTTGTTTTAAATAACAAAAATATATTAAAAAAATAGGGGTGGCAGGCCATGACCCCGCCACCCCCTTCGGACCTCATTACATGCAAAAATACAAAGAATATAAGTCATTGGGGGGTGGGCTGTCAACCCTGCCACCCCCACTGGAATCCACAAACCACCGCTCTTAAAATACAACCACGAAAACCGTTATATGTGAGGTTCGGGTCGGGGCCGCATGGAGCGCACCCCACCCATCACATTCATATATTGCTGAACTCCATTTCGGTTGACTGTTGACTGGGGTCGGTGGGGCTCAAACTTGCCCGGACCACGTGAGCTGACCCCCCACTGGGGCGACCCCATTCCAAAACCGTAACACCAAAAAAAAATGTGCATTCATGAAACAATTATGTGGGGGGGGGGGGGGGGGGAGACAACAGGGGTATGGTTTGGGTAGGTCCGCATGGACCTAACCTGCCCATCGACCCACCTATTATTAATGCCAAAATAAAACGATGCCCCAAATTTTGGAGAGGTGGGATTTGATCCCTCGACCCATCCTCTACTAATTACTATAATTACCACTAAGCCAAAATAACCCATGAGGGAAACTCTACCTAGAAATCATATAAAGGCCTTCATTTTTCCAGTGCACCAGGCAGACTAGGTACAGGTGGGCACGCAGTTCGAGGCAGTGGAACCCTAATCCATTTAGGGAGGTAGTGGAACCATGATCTTAGCCACATTTTTAGAGGGCCCACAGTTGTCTAGTGTCCAAATTGGGAAAATTTTATATGGATTCTACACCTCTCGGCGATAGTAATCTGATGGTGTTGTCTATTTTTGTAATAAAGGTCTCCATTTCTTGGGAATTTTCCGGATTGGAGGTATATGGATGCTTTATGTAATTTTTCTGTTACTTCTTCTTCTTCTCGCCACTTAATGAATGAAGGCCTCCCCACCATTGAGCAGGGCTTGAGACGTAGTCCGAATTGGACGAACTCTGTAATCAAATTTTGGTGTCTTGGTCTCATGCGTGTCATGGTATCTTTGTTCTTCATTTTATGTGTTTATGATTCATGGTTTTAAATGCTCTATTATATGTAATTGTTTAATGCATCTATAAGCAAAAGAACTTGGATCATCCACATAGCACCAGGTTCTCTTTATTCGAACATCAATCTGAGCGCATCTGTAATATACCCTTTTCACACAATAGAATTTTAATCCAGAATTTCAACGAATTCAAGTACTTACCTCTAGGGCCTTTGAAGAACTTGCACTCTGCTTCACTATAAGACACAGAAGTATCGATCGTGAACTCAGCAATAAACCCTCCAAGGAAACTATCGATCCAATAATCAACAACCTTTGTGATATTTTTATCAGTATTTTTCAGCCGTCTGTGCAGCTAGTCTTGATATTAGTTCATACAACTCGCTAGCAAACAATAAGAAAAATATCTCGTATTGATCTATATAAATATACTTGTGTAACCAATGTTTAGTAGAGTTGCGTGAATATATATTTTCTTGCACAAGAAACTCGCGTTCTTTTAGATCTACCCAATATTAAATCCCTTGCTTAGACATATTCCACATCCAACTATCCCTTAGTCAGATCCTAGTCCCGAAAATGAAACCAATTTTTGCCTTGATGGGGCCTAGACCTAGGTTCAAATGTGGCTACATGAACCAAAAAAACCCACTATTACTGGCTCTTTCGATAACGACTCGCTTGCACAAACCGAAGTCTCACCCGAGGCAATATAGGGGGATGCTAGAATTAGGTTTCTGCATCTAGACGGACAATGGAATGTAGCGTTAGGGCTTTCCCCCCTTGGCATAGCCTCACAAAATAGATCTATCAATTATACAAGCACTGTTGAACACATCTGTTGAACTTACTAACATACTACACGATATTACTTAATCATGCATAAAACAAAGTAAACAACCTCAAAAAAAAATATGCTTTGAAATTACAGATCAAAACCCTTATTCATCACAGATGTTCATAAAAAACAAGTAAAGTAAAACACATCAACATTAACACAAGCTCATTTCAACAAGTATTTAATTAATTTCCTAGATCTTTCTCATTGCATACATTCACATTCACCCTATGCACTTAGCTGCGGGGGTCTGCGCACTCAACTGCAGACTTCCTAAGGTATCCATGCACTTAGCTACAGGATCATTTTCTCTAAACCAAAACCACAGACTTTGACTCAAAATAGTCTTACATCCAAACACATCTCATCAACTTCGACCTCCTATGACTTCTATCTAGACTCCTTATATAGGATTTTCATTTACAATACCATGGTTCGAAAACCATTGGCGGAGTTCAATGTTCACAAAATATTCCCATTAAATTACATAATAAGGGGCTTTGACCCACCCCAAAGACCCTAAGACTCAAAATGGACTCCATGCTATGCACTCCGCTCCTTGATCTGCAAAGTCTTCTCTAACTTCTTTCTTCAAGGGGATCCCATGTCTAACAAAGTGTGGTTGAAGAGTCTACAACAACAAGCCAAAAATACATGTTTATGTTTCCTTGTAAATTTCTAGGCTTTAGATTGAAATTATTTTCCATGCTTGTTTTTTTCACCTTAGAAGTTAATATCATGATTTGGAAAATATACTAGATGCATGTTGTAGGATAAAATAGATCTTGAAGAAATAAAATTAACTCATTCTTTCCACTTTGATAATTTTTTTCAAAATATTGATTAGTAGATGTATGTTCTTGATTACTAGTTTGCATGGGATTTTAGTGACTTACAGGGGTTGGCACACTCATCTACATCCACTTAGAAATCACCATCCTTCTCTTGGATACCTGATACTGCTCTCAAGTTCTACCACTGATATCATATTTTCAGGGTTAATGAAGGACATCATGGGCAAGAATTTTTGTGCAAGGCGGGCCTTTGAGGGGTGATAAGCTTGGAAAAAGGCCTCACACATTAGTCATCCACCGTCATACAACTTCCTCCACCTTAAAAATTCCTTCCTTTCCCTAAGAAGGCACTTAGACCCAATCCTATAGAAAAATAGAGTTTCCTGTAGCACCCTTCAGCAATCCTGTAGCACTACTAAAACTCAACCACATTTTCTTGAGATCTTGATTTTTGAATTTTAAGATTGAATTATGATCCCCAAGATTTTAATCCATGATTAAGGAGACCCAAGAACCACTCTAGACCCCTGCTTCCTCTATTGCAAGCACAAAACAACAAATAGAGTTAGGAAGCAAATTTTCATATTTGAATCACAATGAGTGTTCTCTTATGTAGTGAATAAAGACCTTATTATTAATGTTAAATCCATCTCACTCAGTGACACAAAGTAAAATGTCTAATGAAAACTGTATTTGAATTTTATGGTTACGTTTTATAGACTGAATTTATTCTTTCCAAGCAATTTGCAGCTAGATTAGTGATTTCCATTCTACAAGTAGAATATGGATTTGATTATTTTACAAATATAGTAGCATGGTTTATTTATGAAACTAGTGTAGTATTTCCCTTTCCTAAAGTTGAAATTAGTCTCTATATTTAATGAATGGTATTTCTTTTGTGTAGTTAGGATAAGAATCCTTTCCTTTCAATTAGGGCATGCATTTTTTGTCTTTCCATAAAAAATCTCTTTGTAGATTAGCTGAAGGAGTGGTGTCTAATTTCCTTGATTTGATCCAACGACCAAGGGTGACATGAGTAGAAATTGACCTGATGTGCATATAGCACTATCACCTCTAAGTTTGTATGAACCCCAGGTTGATAATTAAGGTTAAAAATATTAGGATTTTCAACATCCTTGATGCAATACCACGGCTCATCAATTGGTGCAAAGAAAAGGTGATGCTTCAACTAGGAAAACAAATTCTATTGGGATTCATACCAAAATAACTTTGGTTTTTCTCCACCCTTGGTGACTTGACTAAAATTCCAAGTGATATGAGAGAATCCCAACACAAATCTGCGATAGATATTGGCAAGATCCAAAAAGTTGCGGAGCTTTGATAGAGTGGTTGGGGTTGACGAATCACGAATAAATTGTATCTTGGTTGGGTCCAAATGCACACCCCGCTCATCAATGATGTACTCTAAATATTCAACCTGGGTTATACTGTTGTAGGGATTAATGCACAAGTGGTTGTGGATAGAAATCCCTCTTGGGTCTCCCGGGATCTAAGGCAGAAAAAATGAGATGACTTGAAACTTCTCAAAGACACATGCATATATTCATGTTAATCTAGAACTGAAAAAGTAAAAGAGAATAGTTACGTCTCAATCTCTAGTGTAGTTTCGCCAGATATCTCAGTGTGACAAAGGGAAAACCTCTCCGCCAACCCATAGAAAATAACCTGCACATAGACAAGATAAGGAGTAATCTTCACAACATATAAACCTTGATGACTAAAAACATTAACATACAAGGGAATATAAAACTATCATGCATCTAAGATAACTATCAATATCGAAATCGAATCAACATATAAATAAAAGAGGTATTAACATCATCAAGTAGAAAGAACATGACAAAATATATATCATTTGATGAGAGAATAGTGATCACAACCATGGTTGCTGAATCAAGTATTCCCTTAGCTCCTTGGCTTCTTTCCCTCTCTCTCTCTTAACTCTTCAACAACATAACACTACTAAAAATTCAATATTACAATCCTTGTTACAATGGCTGAACCTCTAATTTATAGATGAGGAGAGGCTCTCTCCTTGCCAATTACTCCATGAGTTCCCATGAGGCAAAAAATTGGATGTTGCCTCGCTTTATTTCTCTTTCGATTCCCTTGTGTCTTTGTTAGTTAGGATTGAGGCAGATGTTTCCTGATTTTTGAGTTGACATTTCAGTGAAAATTGGAGTGTCAGTCAGTCAAACTATGCTTTAAACCCAAAAATCTCACAAATATCTAGTAATTCTTCCCTTTAGGCAAAAAAAAGCATTATCTTATGGATTAACTCTCCCTGCTGAGTCACGGGAAATGTTATAATTCCCTCTTTCTATTCAAGGGTGTGTTACCCTGGAAAATGGGCCCGCAAATTAGGGTTTTTATTCTAGTCAAAGTGTTCTTCTCCTCTAAGTTGATGAGGAGGCCCTTTTGTGTATAACAGATTCCCCATAAAGTGTGAGGTTAGATACAAGGACGATGGCCGAAATAATTTATGTATAGCTGAAGAGAGAGAGGATTGGAGCTTCAAAACTACATGAGACATGAAAACAACAACATATGTCAAAATTTTTTAAACATGTCCTGATTTGGGCATTCCCATGCTTAGTAGCTGTATTAGATTGATTCTCAGTAGAGGTAGGACTGTCATGTCCACCAAGAGGCACAATGTGGAAGCTGTGTCATAATATGATCGATCTGATGAGATGTCTCTGAAAAAAATATATGTAGCTTGGGAGAGGAAACAAGGCTTAGTGATGTAAGCCTCTACCTAAGGTCTTGGTCATTGCTTCTCTGAATGACAAATTTATGCACATGTCAGAATAAAGAAGTTGGAGTCAAACATGTGAGAAATCATCTGATTACTAGTCAATGATGAAAACTCTTAATAGACGCGAGGATGGACACCGATAAGGATTATGGTCTCCAATATGTCGAGTAAAATCTAGCGAGTATGAAAAGGTTGTTGTGTTCAAACACTCATAGAATCATTCAACTAGGAGCCAATAGTGAAACCCCCGGTAACCTGTCACTAAGGATTGCAAGTTACAAGGTACTGATATGTTTCTGGATCTTCTTCGTAGATAGGATGTTGAAGTCCATAGGAAGAGATATATCAAAGGTAGGCAATAAGGTTTCCTACATCATTTAACACGAAACGAAACAAGAATGATTGTTTTGGAGATAGATTAGAGCAATGGGGAAAATAGACAAAGGGAAATTTTAGGAATATGATGGTATTGTTGATACAAGAAGAAGAGAGTAGATGAATCCCTTGAACAATAAGGCACGAAATCAATGTTACCACGAAGTTAAGACTCAAGAACACCAAAGAGCGGTAGGATACTAGGATCCAGGAACATCAAGGTATCAAGGCTAAACTCATAGGATGGTAGGGTTTGATGAGAAGTTGAAAAAGAGGAATTTGGCGAGGCGGTGCCATGTCCAAGGGGGTGACAAGAGTACTGCTGCCAAAATATCCTTCAGAATATAGATATTGAGCCATTGTTTTGTCCAATTTTTCCAAATATGATTAATTTTAACGAGTATAGAAAGGTAAACTCAATGGTATTTTCATATTTAGAGAGTATGAAAAGATCGTAAAGACAACTCCAATGGGTACCTTTGTCATGATTGATGACTAGGTGTGACAAAGGGTTAATAGTATACTTGACATCGTTCCTTTTCCGTAAGTTATTCCATTGAGTCCAGATAAAGTGATTAACATATGCTCAATATATGTCTACCTAATTTTGTTACGAGTATGAGGAGACAAAGTAAAATTGATATTCTTTGTGAAATTCTAATGAGTCAGATGAAGAAAAACTCGATATTCTTCATAAAATAACAAGGCGGATGAAGGAAACTCCATAGTCTTCATAAAATTTTAACGAGTCATATGAAGAAAAATAAATAGTCTTCATAATATTTTAACGAGTCAGATGAAGAAAAATCGATATGTTTTTTTTGTTTTTGTTTTTGTTTAGGGAGCAAGAAAAAGAGATAAAAAATATAACTCCAATATTATTATTAGGAGTTTTATGAACTTAAAGAAGGTAACTCAGGGGTTTTTTAGTTCAAGAGCAAGAAAAAGTCCCAAAAAATAATGCGCTCATCTAGAGTCAAAGATGGTAAACTATGCATTAAAAACTAAAATATCATCATATCATAAGTAAAATTTGATAGAATAGTGAGATGGTGCATATTTAAACCAAATAGGAATGAATAGCTTCAATTTGAAAGATTTTTTAAGTGATTCATTCCTACAAAGTGACTATAAGAAGGGTAACAGACCCTTATTTTCACTGTTTGAAGTTTGTGAGAGTTCTCTCGAGAGAAGAAGGAGCAGAGTTTTCCTGAGTGATTGTGCACAATCCAAGCAACCATTCGATGTTTATTCAGTTACAACTAAAATTCTTGATCCTTATCTTTCATTTAATTCCTTAATTTATGTTTGTTGTCGGTAAATTTAGCATTTTAATTTTTTATGCAAGACGTATGTGGCTTGGCCAGGTAATGTGGTTTCCCATGTCATGGGGCGCGTTAAATTCGTATGTTGGAGCAGGGTCCCTTAGGACCAAAATTTTGGGCTGAATATTAGTAGTTTCGTTAGTTTTGAGTTTTGCATGCTATGCAAAGAAGAGTCAAGGGGCTTTGGGGTGGGTCAAATTCCCTTCATGAGTTGTAATGGGTTAAAGGGTAAACTAGGGGTCTCAAACCATAGTTTCAGGACCACAGTATGAGCGTATGAAAATGTATAAATAGAAGTATAGATCAAGTGGGACAAAGAAGTTAAGGATATATGAATGATAAGAGATTGACGATGGATCAGAAAAGTTGAATATGTTACAAGCGTCGTGTCTGAAAGGCTCCTGCTGGCTATGTGCGCGGAGACCTTAGTCCGGCTGTGTTCAGACCCCGCTGGCTGTGTGCATGGGAAGATCTGGTGAATTGCAAGGGTTTCCGTGAAGACTAATTAATAAAGAATTGTTTTGGTAATTATGTGTACTTAATGCATCTATGATTCACTTCTGCGTATGATTTCTATTTTCTATGTATGATTTATGTTATCTGTAATCATATCGGTTTGCACACCTATTTATATTGATGATGCGTAAGATAATTGCATAGATATGTTACTTTAAGGACTAAATATTACATTGTTAGAACAATTAAAGGGGATTTCAGATCTATTGTCTGCGGGCACGCACAAGGTTAACCTGTGCTAGTCGACCTAGGGTTTCTAGTTAGGGTTTCTGGTACACAAGATAATATGTTTAATAAGATAGATCTATGGATGCCAACTTCATTTAATTCTCTCTCAGGGTGTGGAAACTTGGTTCCATCACCCCCCATACCACTTCGGGTGAGACATTGGCCTGCGCAAGTAGGTCATTACCGAAAGGGCCATTAGTAAGAGGGTTTTGTTGGTTACGCGCTAACTCTGAACTTGGTTCAGGACCACTCAAGCAACAAATGGTTCCATTGCCAGGACCAAGATCATTTTGAGAGAGATTAGATGTTGTGGTAGCTGCCAAAGACCAAATTAGAAGACTGGTTTGAGAAAAATATACACGAATTCATCAAGGATTTCAGCACTCTCCTAGGAGATTTCCTAAGAAGAAATCGCTTGTTTTCCCTTCGAACACCATGGCTGTCACAGCATAAGTTCTACAAGAAACTCTGCTGACCTAGTTACTGCCTTATTTTCGGTCGCGTAGAACAACGTCACGTATGCCCAACGTGGATTTTGTCCGTTCCTATCTTCAGGTGCCGTTGGTCCCCAAATAAGTGCCTCAGTCGGGGGATATGGTTAGCCACCTCCCCCACATCACGTTTGATGATCATGACTTAGGAAACTTGGATGCTTCTCCTTCACTAACTCCACACCTATACTTGGAACAGGTCATCGAAGATGGGGTTCCCAAGGTGGAGCCAATGGTTTGGTTCAAGGGACTAGCCGACATCATAATTTTGAACTTACTGTGCCTTCCTCACTTCGGTCACTACAACATCACGAGCATAGTCGTCCGCCAATTGCTGGCACTTGTTCACGATGGTTTCTTGTGGCTCCAAGGCTACATACCGATTGATGCTGCTCTCATTCACCACATTACCGGTCTTCCTATGCATGGACCTAATCTGCGGGATGACACGGCCAAGAAATTCGAGCATCACCTCGCTAAAATTTTTCGAGACAAGTACAAGGTCAATCGTAACAAGCGGGGCTTCCTGATTGATACAATCAATGACCCAGGAACGCACTTGTGTACTCAGATCCTTGCCTGCGAGATGATGCGGAAATGTCAGGCAACAACCAGCCCTGCTCATGTAATTCAAATCGCGGGCCAGTGTGAAAAGGGCATCTGTTATAACTGGTCCAAGTACCTGGAAAAAGAATTCCTCGAAAATGTGCTTGAGGCTTAGGAGCACGAAAAATCATTCTAGTACTCATGGATGATCCTGCGGATTGTATTAGTTGCCTAGGAAACCCCGAAAGAAGCAATCTTCCCCTCTCTGAAGCCCGGCATGTGCGAAGGGGCACGATTTTCCAACCTCTGGGACTCTAAGGACCCCCAATGGATTGAGGAAAATAAGACCTTCTAGATACTCTATAATGGTGCTATCTACACCGCCATTGATTCCCAACTGCGCCTATCCCCAACCATCTACAACATGCATAAGTACATCGTTGCATTTCAGGTAACAATGCACAATGTGCAAATTCGGGCCCATAAGGACCATACTAGGCATAATCTTCCATATATGACTACCGAGGCTAAAATTGAGTAGGTCATAGCTACTTGGCCGCTAGAGTGGAAGGTCTCCGCCCTGCCCCCCGCCCTAGACACAACAGGTACGTCTAGCCACCATGAAATATCCAAACCAACCGTTCCTCTTAGCTCAGCAACGACATCGGTGATTCCTATCGTCGCACCACAGGCGACATTAGGGGAATTTTGAGGTCTAAAATGGGCCTCCTAAGAAAAATGTACAACAAAAATAAAATTTATAACAACCAATAGGATTCAAGATGATGATGTCAACCATGGGGGATGATTTACCATTTTTTAAATAAAAGGGTAAAAATATTAAAAAATAATAAAATAATTAAACTACTTTTTCAACTCGTATTTTCAACTTATCTCCCAAAATTTTTACTCAAATTTTGAGTGGGAGTACTCGTTGGATGCAAAATTTAATTCCTCATCCAAGGAGTACCCATGTTGCATACTTTCAATGAACCCTACTACATGAAAAATGAGAAATACATAAAAAAAACGTGATTACAATCATGTTTTCCATATATTTCTCATTTTTCGTATAGTAGGACCCATCGAAAGTATGCAACATGGGTACTCCTTGGATGAGGAATTAAATTTCGCATCCAATGAGTACTCCCACTTGAAATTTGAGTAAAAAATTTGGGAGATAAGTTGAAAATATAAGTTTAAAAAGTAGTTTTTTCATTTTTCCCTCTAAAATTTGATGATGTCATCAAATCTTATTTGATTTTTTGCACTATTATTTTATAATTTCCTTAGGAGGCCCATTTTAGACCTCAAAATTCCCCTAATTCCCCCAAAAGTACTACCATGTAGCCTGAATCAGACTCCCCGACGGACAAGAACGTAAAAAATGAAGAGAACGCAGGTATGCCTGTCCTACAGAGTCTCAAATGGCCCTGTGGACTGTCTCAAGGGCCTTGCAAGAAGCGTAAAGCCATTAAGACTGAAACCAACATGAAAGTTACCCTAATAGAGGATGATCATGACAAGATTTCTGATGTTGTCACCACCGCGACTGCTGATCAATGGGTTACTTGGGAATAACATCACAAGGATGCTATGGAAGTTTTGCAAACATAACTACGGGCCCTCCGGTTCAAAGAGGATGCCCTTCAAGCAAGCGTAAATCAAGCAAGCCAGAATCAAGCGAGCGAGGATCAAGCGAGGCAGTTGGGCCAGACGGGCCCTGTTACAGCCCTAACAACCACTGCGGACAACCATCTCTACCAGCTCCTAGGTGCTGCCCTTACAATAGAACCCACTAACCTGTGAAACCAAGTCCGAGGATGCTCATTCAACCTTGATGTTAGTCAATTGGCTAGCGCGCAACTACATGATCTATTTACCACCATCACCAGTGAATTGTAGCACCGATAACTTTGCGCACAACAACATCTTAGTGAAGCCAAACAGACTATTGCGACCAAAGTTGCTAAAGCTGCCCAAATCTAGGCTATGCATGTCGCCACTATCGCACAGAAAGCTGCCTTGGAACAACTGATCAGCCGGCTCTGCGAAGATATGCCTGAAGTGATTCCTGCTTCTGCTGAGCCAGAAGCAAAGGTCGAAGGATTGGTCGCCGCCTTGAAGGCATCCCAGACTGAGGTATCGATTGTCAGGGCCAAATTCGAACTTCAGATTGCATCGTTGCAGGCCAAGCTCTAGCCTGAAACCCCCTCGGAGGTACGTGCCCAACGAACTGCACTAATTACAGAAGCCACAACTAGTATCACAACATAGATCAATCAGGATGTCACTCTGCTTGAAAACGCCATGGAAATTTGGTCCCAGGTGTAGCACGATCCTCTCCTCCGAGAGATCGATCAAGAGTTGAATTAGAAGGAACATGAATTTGAGCAACTGGAAGCTACGATGTCCACCCTTGTTCCAGCTCAGCGCTTTGCACGAATTCAAACTAGCCACATGCTTCGCAGTGACAGTGTTGTGCTCCAACGCAAGAAGCAGGTCCTCAACGACCATCTGACACCCTGGTCGGAGGACGCCCTCAAGATTTCACAGTACATAGACGGTGCGGTGCGAAAGTTGAACCAGGTTCTTGATAGTGTCACTGTTGCAACAGAAGGACCAACATCTCAGAAATTGGTGGAGATCCTGCAGACCGCCGCCGCGCAGAGCCTTCACATTTTTCCTCTGCTTACTACCAAAATGGAACAACTCAAAGACAGGATGAAGACCTCACCCGCGCTGTGACTCGGGACAAGTCACAAGATTGTGTTGGGGGAATGTTGGAACAGGGTCTCCTAGCCTCATTTTTGTCCAATTTTGTAATAGTTTGCAATATTTCATTTAGCGCAAGGGGTTTGGGATGGGTCAAAACCCCCAATCATTGTAACAAGTCAAAGGGGTAGACCAAGGGTTTGGAAACCACGGTTTGTGGACCATAGGATAGTGCAGGATAGCATGATATAAATAGATGAGTAAATTTAGTCTAGAGGTAAGAAAGGAATAGAGACAGAATTGAATTACAAACTAAGAATTTGTTGCGTCGATTGTTTGGGTAAGGGCTCTTGTTGGCTGTGTGCACGGAGACCCTGAGTCCAGTTGTGTGTAGAACCTGCTAGCTATGTGTGTAGGCTGATAAGTAGTCTATAAGTGGAATATGGTTATAATTGTATGAGAAGACTATTTTGTGATATCTAAACATATTTGTGTTGCGTCTATTGCTTAAAAGTATCTTTGCGGTTATGATTGGTAATGATACGCACGTGGATGAGATGTTCTGAATGCATATATCTGGTTTAAGTAATTGCTCTGGTTAATTGTTATCCTCTTTGCATGAAGTATTCTGTGAAATATATTGTTACAGATCTCAGGTTAAGGGCTTATTTAGTGCAGGATTGATAGATATGAAGGCGCCCCCTTTTATTAACCTTATCTCTCTCTGGGTGAAAAAACTTGGTTCCAACACCCTCCCATACTACTTCAGGTGAGACCTTGGTTTGATATGTAGGCCATTACTGAAAGGGCCAGTACTATAGGGGTTTGTTGGAAAACCTTAACGCCGAACCTGGGTCAGGACCCCTCAAGGCAACACTAACCCTAGACCCCACTCATTTAAGACACTACTTCCATGCAAAGAGTCTCCAACTAAAACTACATTGTCCCATAATGAATGCCACTGCTCTATGACAATGATATTGATTTGGTCAAAGTTGACCCAGTCTATGTGTTCCAGCCCCTTTTCACACCTAAGGGTGCTTAATTAAGCTACCAAGATGTCCTCCTTTCACATTGGCATTGATTTTATTCATATTAAGGAGATTTATGGATCTCCATACCCTTTTATTCATTAAACAAGAAAGAAAAAACAAAAATTAATATTCCAACTAGCTCATGGCTAATTGGGAATATTACATGTGGTTCTCAACACAAATATTGCAGGGGAACTTGACATTTTTTCCATTCCTTTTCTCAGATTTAGCAACAAATTTATGATTGTGATTATTAAAGGTAGTGGGATTCTGCTCAAAAGGAGAGGTATTTTTCTTATTCTTCTTGTTCTTACTACTGGTTTTTGTGTATAATTCACATAGTTTATCACAGTAGTCGGAGAAGTAGCCGATTGGGTAGTAGGAGTGGTATCGACAACAATATATAAATGGGCAGCTTTCCTACTGAATTTTTTTACAACAACCTAAGAGCTATCACTAATGATACCGTCACCATGTACACCAGGTTTCTAAGTAGCAGGAGCATTGGAAGTTCTATGGGAATGGGGGAGTAAATCATAACTCATGCCAGATTGCAAATAGATCAAATCTAAATGCTGGGAACAATGAATATATTGGTCTTTTGTGACCACACCAAATATGGTAACATCCTTGGAAATAAGGGGAAGAACTGACTTGCAAAACCAGTTTTCTAAGAGGTGATCTAAAATGGGGGCTTGGATAAGCCTCTTCCTACGTCTCAATTCATGGATGTGATCAGAGATGTGGGTGGAGGTGTCTTGGCATAAAGTAGTAAGGAGTTTCGTTCTGGTTTCATAGTGGATAGGAAGCTGGAAGTGCTTTAGAAATTCCATTACCAGGGCACCAAAGGTATTGATTGACGCACATCGTAACTCAATGTACCACTTGGAAGCATTTCCTGTAAGGGTGTGGGGGAACAATCTAAGATGGAACTATCATCAACCATGGAGTTCGTTACACGCCGTAAATGGTAAGTGGTGACATGCGTAGTCAGGTCATCCCCTTGTTTCCCTTCGAATTTAGGAATGTCTCTCGGTATCTTGTGTGGGATTAGAGGCCAAAGTAAGTTGTGATTAATTGGGTCATTAGCCAACATATGTAGATCCAGAATGTCGAGAGTTGCCAAAAAAGGAAAAGGTGTAGGTTCCCCCGAATTGAACCAAGGTAGAGCAGGATGACCTCAAGGACCAGGGAGTTCCCCCATCAAATTGTTTCCAATAGAATATATCGTATTCATCGGATAATAAATTCATGGCTGTGGCGGTGCAATTATATAAGGTGGTAGACCATATGGGATATTAGGCTGGGTGGAAAAAGGTTGGTTTCCCCCTGGATATAATTTCCCCCCTTGGCTCAACTATGGTTGAGGAGGGGGTGCCTAAATGGATGTAGAAGGACCAGGTTGAGGGATACTACTGGCCACATAGCTTGCAGTAGGTGAAGGACCAATACTGGCATAATTTCTCCTTGGAGGAAGCAAGTCGATCAACAAAAAACCAAGTTATCCTATAAGTGGTGGGGGAACATGAATGCCCCCAACAAGTATATGCATGTTGGAAACATTTACCCCAAGTATCAAAGCCTGGGGGTTATAAATTATCAAAGGGTTACAACCAAAAGTACTACTGAAGGTGGCCATGCTAAAAACACTACTAGGAGTGATAGATAGTGGTCCAGAAGCTCACATGAAAGGGGTGGGGATCAAGAGATACTGGACTCCACTCATAACTAGTGTAACTGGGTTGACTAGACTAGGAATAATATGGATAGAAGGGCGACTAATAGCGGTGTAGGACTGAAAGTAGGAAGAGAAAGTGATGGTGGAGAAGTTTTTTCCACAAAATACCATGACGCATTGGTTTCCATATAAATTTTGGATGTGGGAACTGGTGAAGACATGATAGGTACGTTTTCTACTTGAACAAAAATAGGTCCAAGAGGATTTGTGAGAGGAGGATTACAATGAGGTACAATACCTTCATTAGAGAAGTCCTAAGGAAACAAGGTCTCTTGGGAAGTGTTATGTGATTCAGTTTTAGACACTAGAGTCTGATCTCCCGATGAGGGACAATCTAGTTCACGAAAGCTCGACAGGTCCTCCAAAGTCAATGGAGGAAGGCCTTGTTGTCATCTAGATAAATGACAAGGGGAAAATGTAGCCATGGTGATAGATATATTTTATCAAAAATTTAAAGTGATATTTGTTATAGTCTTAGTGTGAACAAACCAACACCTAAAATTCAAAAAATACTATAAAGGCAACCAACAAGCAGCAAGGGAACATAACTCCATCTGATAACCACCACTAGCTATAGATTAAACCTAGTATCATAGTGGCTAAAAGAGAGAGCCGGCCAAATGTACAGTTACAATTACTCCTAAGCTTTGCCTGAACCTTGGTAAGAAGGGGCCAAGTACTCTCATAAAGACGAGCACCCTAAAAAAAAACCAAAGACGGAGTAGGTTCGTCTGTTTAGGTACCAAGGAAGCCCGCCCCAGTCACCTTGTGTTCATCCCTCAAAATTCTATCCACTATGGTTACCTCAAATCATAGACACCACCGGAGGGGTCATGGTTGTGGACAATACACTGTGTGGGAAGGACATCTGAGTCCCCAACTCAATTTCAATATCCCTGAGGGGATCCTCAATACACATAATACTCACCAGAAATGCAATCGAAGGCAGGTTACCTTCTCTCACACTCTGATGTTGTCTCGTGCTTAAATCCCTTGTAAGAGGAGCGGTCCTAGATGATATTAGTGCAATAGGATTTTAATCTCATTAATGACACAATGACACTAGTCTCATTTTCAAAATATTGGGCAGTTTAATCACCACGGCCTATCCAAATATCCTAGCTTAAAATAATACGATTACTTTTATTAAGCGATTTATTTTACGTGAAATTGATTAATGTATCTGGAGGGGTTGTTGACGTATGGAGTTCAGTGAGACTCTAACTCAAACCATGTAAGAAAAATGCTTTAAGATTTTCATTCGATGAAAAAGAGTTCTTACAGGGAGAGAGTATCTATACATCATTTCAAAAATTTCACATCCAAATGAAATCCAAACACATGAAAAGAAATTCAAACATACAATTCTCTAACAACTAACCTAGTATAATCAAAACAAATCTAGCTAAAACAGAAAGCTAAAGAAAAAATTTCATTTTCCTTTTTTTCTGAAAACTAAATGAAATTAAGTTATTCTTCAAAAGAAAAATAACCATGCAAGAAGCCAACCAAGAAAGTCTCATGGTTGCAGATCTCAAGGACAGACCACAGGTAACCCATCAACCCAAGAATCCACATGATTGGCTGGATGTCAAGATAATGGTTTAGTAACGCGAACTAGAAAGACAATCAAAGCGTTAATAGCATGGATAATTCTCGAATCTCTGTCCAAGAAGATAAGAAATGCTATAATGTTATGGTCAACACAAGGAGGTGCGTTACAAAGGATTAGGATGAAAAACATGTCTAAATATCGTCTGAGCAGAAACTGTGAGTAGTACAAGAGGTTGAGAAGTATACAGGGTGATCAAAATTTAGATCAAGAAGAATAGAAAGACCTGGAGAGAAAGAGAGATATAGTAACTAGGAGGTCAAAGTCGGGAACTAAGAACGTTCCCCAGTGGAGCCACCAATTCTATTGTAGGGATTAATGCATGGGTTGTTGTGGACAGAAAACACTCTCGGGTCTCCCAGGACCCAAGTTAGATGGAATGATATGACCTGCAACTGTTCAGAGATACATGCAAATACTCGTGTTAATCTATAATCAACAAAGCAAAAGAGAAGGATTACCTTCCAGTCCTTGTTGTAGATCCGATGGAGTTCTCAGTGTGACAAGGGAAAGATCCTCTACCAGCTCTTAGATAAGGACCTACACATAGACAAGAAACAAAGTAACCTTCACAACATATGAAAATTTATTGATTCAAAACTTCAACTCATAATAGTATATAAAAGTAGCATGCATCTAAGATAATTATCAATCTTTCCATTGAACCAGGTAGAAATTTATTAATAATGATAGTATTACATGATTCTCCTGATATAACAAATTAATCTTATGTTAAATACATAATCCTTCCACTTAATTCTTTGCGGAAATTAAATCGCCAATTGCAAACACATGAAGAAAATCAAACACACATAAACATAGCTCTTTAACGGGAAAGCTTAAAGCTAAAAACCCCAACTATCATGTATTATGTATATCAATGGAATAATTTAATAATATCATACAAAGCATAGCACATAAAGCTCTTAGTACAATCAACAATCATTACACACTGTCATGCAAAAATTTGCATATCTATGCACCAATTTCTTGCCTCTTGACAGCCTGCCTCCACTGCGCAATCCCTGTTGAAGAAGACTTCTGAATGAATTCGAATTAGCCTTGCCTTTATTGTGCAATCCTCATTGGCATCTCCAATGTGTGTTAGATGCATTGAATGCATCACTATAGTCACAAAAAATAGTTCATCTCACCCTTTCACCTATCTCTCTACTGGGTCTCCACTGACACTGACATGCAAGTAGTTAATTGTTGTATTTGTTCAGTTGCAAGTGAGTTATTAGTTGTGAATTAATTAACTAATTAATTCACTAAACTCTCACTAGTGTATCTTCAGTTAGAACTAGATACAACTAGCACAACTAAGTTTAACTCACTTAACTGAGTTAAACTAAATAACAACTCCCATAACTACTCTTCCAACTCTGTCACAACTCTGCCACTTCAGTTCTAACTGAGTCCTCCATGCATGAGTCACCAACCACCCTCGGAATTGCGTAATTCCTTCAGCCCACTAATTTTCCAAATCTGTTCACTGAAATAAAGTTCTCCAAGAAAATAAGTTGATATTTATTGTCGGATTATTATTAAGGGCTAATAATAATCGACATGCATCTATTTTTCGATTAGCGATCTATAAATAGACTTTTCCCAATCTTCTAAAAACAGAATTTCATCTATTTTTCCAACTTGATCAACCGTCTACAAATAGCATCCTGCAACTTATAGAATATGCTCACCGTGTCTAAAAATAGACATACACTTAGTGAAGGTGCTTAATTTTCACTAAGCTCATCATCTTGTTGAATCTCAACACTCCCTCTCAACAAGATAGGGATTATCCTTCACTCTGTTCTTGCCTCTATAGTATTTGAATTTTCTCCTGTTGAGCGCCTTCGTCAAAATATCTACATCCCGATCTTCCATAGGAATGTACTGAAGCAACATGATCTTCCGCTGCGCACAATCTCTAATATGATGATACCAGATATCTATATGCTTAGATCTATCATGAAACAAAGGATTATTTGTGAGTTAATTAATGCAACTCTGATTATCACAATGTATCACTATAGGATCTAAATGAGAACCGAACAACCGACTAGGATCTTCCTCATCCAAATAGCCTCACATGAAGCTTGACTTACTGCCATGTATTCTGCTTCCGCTAAACTGAGTGCCATGGATATTTGTTTCTTGCTGTACCAAGAAATTGTTGTAGATCTGATACCAAAAACCCCTCCTGATGTGCTCTTTCTGTTCGTTGCACTACTTGCCCAATTTGCATCCATGAAGCCATGCAACTTCACCTCATCCGTCTGTCTGTACCATAAGCCATACTCAAATGTGCCCCTGAGATACCTCAGGACGTGCTTGCCTGCCTTCCAAAAGAGCTTCATAGGCTTAACCATCGCTTGACTAAGCTGGTTCACCGCATAGCATATGTCCGGTCTTGTATTAACTAAATACATGAGAAAACCCACCAATTGTCAATAAACAGTGGCATCCACTACCTCTACCGATGTAGCATCCTCTTTCCTCCAATTTCCTATAAAGAGAGGAGATGTCATGACTTCTTGATTCTTTGATTCTCACATGGAAACTTTTACCAAGCATCTCTGAGCTTCTCATTCTGAGACCTGACGGTTCACCTTAACTGCCATATTTCCAATCCATGGAAATAATGAAGGAGGCCCAAATCCTTCATCTCAAACTCCTTTGCAAGATCTGCCTTGCATGAGTGTATCAACTGCTCATCACCCATTAGTATTAAATCATCAACATAAAGAAAAATGATTAAAAGCTTACCCTCCACCACAATTTTTTACAGGTTTTCATTTGCCTCACTCTTGGTGAAGCCAAGTCCAGTGAAATAGCTATCGATCCAAGTGTACCAAGCACATGGTGCTTGCTTCAGCCCATACAATGCGATTTTGAGTCTGCACACATGCGACTCGCTGCTGAAGATCTCAAATCCTTCTGGCTGTTCAATGTAGACTTATTCCTCAATGATCCCATTAAGGAACACAATCTTCATATCCATCTGATGAATGTGCCAACCCATCTGCGCTGAGAGAGAAAGGATGGTCCTTATGGAAGAATACCATGCGACACGTGCAAAGGTTTCTTCATAATCAATCGCCTCAATCTGTGAGAAGCCTCGGGAAAAAAATCTTGCCTTATACTTCTCGACACTCCCATCAGCAGCTTGCTTTACCTTGTAGATCCATCTTGAACCTACCACTGATTTACCCACCGGCCTTGGAACAATCTCCCAAGCACTGTTTCTGACAATGGAGTCATACTCCTCACTGCATCACCCATGTGTTCTTGTGCTCCTCTTCAAAATAGGAAATGGCTCTATCTGTCCCAACATGCAAATATGCTGTCTAGTAAATTAAGTGGGTATTATCTCTTGTCTGTATTAAAGGGACTCTACATTATACGCATCAAGCTTCAACCTCTCAGCTTCTGTGGTAAGCTTTTTTCCTATTAAGATGTGTGTTTCTACATGAGTGGACTCCTCCACTCCATGAATATCCTCTTGTGGCTGATCCACATCTAGAGGCTCATCTTTGGGAGCTAGTAGCTCCTCCTCTGCATGAAAGTGTAGCTCCCTCTCAAGCGACAACTTCATGGCCTTCACCTCATTGAATTTTATATCCCGTCGCACCACAATCATCCGACTGTTTGGAAAATACACACGATAATTATGGGGTGTTTCTATGTACCCCAAAAATATCCCAACTTCTGCAGTCGGCTCCAGCTTCTTCCTGGTGTCCTTTGTCACATGAATGTAAATAGATGAGCCAAAAATCTTCAAATGAGAAATATTAGGCTTCTTACTAGTAAAAGCTTCTTTAGGTGTACTCATGCCAAGTAATCTATGAGGACAATGGTTTTACACATAAACCGCAGTGTTGCATGCTTCCGCCCACAAGTGCATTAGTAGGCCCTGGTCATGCATCATAACTCGTGCAACACCCACGATCATTATTTTATTTCTCTCCGCGACCCCATTCTATTGTGGGTTATGAGGCGCTATGAGTTCTCTTCAAATTCCTTCTTTGCTACAAAAGTCTTTGAATTCGTTAGAGATATATTCACCACCATTATCGCTCCACAGAGCCTTCACTTGCTTCCCCGAATCCTTCTCCACCAATGCTTTAAAATCACAGAAATTTGAGAAATTTTCACTCTTCTTTTGCATGAAGAAGATCCATCATCTACGAGAATAGTCATAAAAAAATATAACATAATACCTGTGTTTTGTTGTTGAAGCAACCGATAAAGGTCCACACACGTCTGTGTCAATTCTCTCCAGGTTCACCGAAGCATGGTTCTCCTTCTCATGAAAGGTGGTATTCACAAAATTACCCATAGCACATCCCTTGCAATGATCTGACTGTGCAAGAGTACCCTTGGGAAGTCCAATAGAAATATGCTACAAAATATTCAAGGCACCATGGTGAAGATGGCCCAATCTCCTATGCCATAATTCACCCTCATCCCAGCTCACCACTTCTTCTGCTTTGCCCATCATTGCAGCACAACCATCTACCTCTAGCTTGTAGAGATTCTTAACTCGAATCCCTATCCTCTTGGTTTGACCCGTTTTTTAATGTCGCAGGAAAGCTTTTCCCTCGCTGAAAACAACGTCATAACCTTTGTCCTCCAATATAGCGACTGAGACCAAGTTCTTCTTCATACCTGGAACATGCATAACATCTTTCAACAGAAATGGTTTACCTGCCTCCCTCTCAAAGGTAATGGTTCCAATGCCAGTCACACTGTATCTACCATTTTCGACCATCTCTATATGCATTTGGAGGTCCTTCTCCTCCAAGTCACTAAACAACTCCTCATCTCCCGTCATATGGAAGGAAGCACCACTATTTTTGGTATGTGTTATATTCTTTCCATGACTAGCCCCATGCGCTATTGTTGGGTACGTTGCGCTGGGCGCAACAGGGGGGTCACAGGGGGGGTGGTAGCGCCCCGGGAATTTTTTTTTAGTGTGCGGACCCACCCCTGGTTTTGTGCATGAGTTTGCACATGGTTTTGTGGGACGATGGTTTTCAGCCCTTGGTATTTTGTAGATCCGATCAAGGGAACTACGGTTATGTTCTAATCTAGGGTTAATGGATTGGGGTTTATGTATGCTTTGGCATGTATATATATGTGTTGTAACACTAAAAGGAACATAATGAAAAATCAAGCTGGTCGTTCCGATTTGGGATCCAGGGGAAAATCTCTGTGTTTATCTATGTTATTTTTTATGCTCTCGCTATTGTTTATTTTCTGTTTTAAGATTTGTTTGTAGATAATTTATGTACATTGTTAAAACCTACAACTATCAATATACCACACCGATCCCATTGCGCTTGAAACCAAGCATGTGATCAAAGAGAAATCAAGTTCAAATTGTGAGGCTAAGGCCTCACTCACTGCAGCTCCAGTAGCCTTCTTGTTCTTCTTTTTCTGTGGGCGATTAGTGGCGAGATGCCCATGTTCGTGACAGTGAAAACACTTCACCTTGGAAAAATCCATCTTCTTGCCTTTAACCTCGGATTTTGGATGGGACTTCTTCCCCTTCCCTTTCCTTGCTTTGGAAGCCAAAGCAAAATTCTCGTCATCATCATTCTTCGATGAAGAGCCATCCCTGGTATTCCTCCTTATCTCCTCCTACACTAGATCCGACCAAAGTCGCTCCCAATCCGACAGTTTCTCCCATCCATTAACAGAGTCTTCGTAGCTGTGCTAATTCTTCAGAAGCCCAAGGAGAGCAGGGCTCACCAAGGCATCATCCAAAACTGTAATTCCCCCACTCCCCAGCTCATCCATACATTGGAAAAACTTTGTGCGATATTTTGGAATACTATCACCCTTCTCCATTTTTATTTTTCTGAGCTTATCTTTCAGCGGAAACTTCCTATGGTCGTTGCTGCTTTGGAAAATATCTGTCAAAGCTTTCCACATTGCAAATGGAGTGGGTTTCTCGTGAATGCTTGAAAAAATGTGGTATTTCACACCTTCCAACATAATTCTTCTTGTCTTTGCTACCTTCTTTTTCCATGCGTCAAGTAATGCAACATCACTAGAAGTAGGCTTAGGAACATCGCTATCGATGAAATCCTTCAGTCCATTGTCTTCAAGCACCGCCTCCATTTTGTCCTTCCAAGATATGTAGTTGGAGCTACCCTCAAGGGCATACTCCAACCACAACCCATTGAAATCCATTTCAATGAATACTAAACTGTCGCACCAAGAAATTTCTGCAGCAAATTCGAATTGTCCACCAGCACAAAACTCAACAATGCTTCATTATTGCAATCTCTAGTGATTAACACTGCTTCAATACCATGTAGAAATTTATTAATAATGATATTATTACCGGATTCTCATGATCTAACAAATTAATCTTATGTTAAATAAAAAATCCTTCCACTTAATTCTTTGCAGAAATTAAATTGCCAATTGCAAACACATGAAGAAAATCAATCACACATAAACACAGTTGTTTAACAGGAAAGCTTAAATATAAAAACCCCAACTATCATATATTATGTATATCAATGGAATCATGTAATAATATCATACAAATCTTAGTACATCAAGCTCTCAGTACAATCAACAATCATTACACACTGTCATGCAGAAATTTTCATATCTATGCACCAATTTCTTGCCTCCTGACAGCCTGCCTCCACTACGCAATCCCTGTTGAAGAAGACATCTGAATGAATTCAAATTTTCCTTGTCTTGACTGCGCAATCCTCATTGGCATCTCCAATGTGTGTAAGATGCATTGAATGCATCACTATAGTCACAACAGATATTTCATCTCACCCTCTCACATATCTCTCCACTGGGTCTCCACTGGAACTGACACGCAAGTGGTTAATTGTTGTATTTTTTCAGTTGCAAATGAGTTATTAGTTGTGAATTAATTAACTAATTAATTCACTAAACTCTCACTCGTGCATCTTCAGTTAGAACTGGATACAACTAGCACAACTGAGTTTAACTCACTTAACTGAGTTAAATTAAATAACAACTCCCATAACTACACTTCCAACTCTGTCACAACTCTGCCACTTCAGTTCTAACTAATTCCTCCATGCATGAGTCACCAATCGCCCTAGGAATTGCGTAATTCCTTCAGCCCAGTTATTTTCCAAATCTGTTCACTGAAATAAAGTGCTCCAAGATAATAAGTTGATATTTATTGTTGGATTATTATTAAGGGCTAATAATAATTGACATGAATCTATTTTTAGATTAGCGATCTATAAATAGACTTCTCCCAATCTTCTAAAAATAGAATTTCATCTATTTTTCCAACGTGATCAACCATCTACAAATATCATCCTGCAACTTATAGAATATGCTTACCATGTCTAAAAATATACATACACCTAAAAATAGCTTGCGGGCCCCACTTAGTGAAGGTGCTTAATTTTCACTAAGCTCATCATCTTGTTGAATCTCAACAAACCAACATATAAATAAAGAAGGTATCAACATCATCAAGTAGACAAAACATGAGAAGATCTATATTATTAGATGAGAGAAGAATGATTACAACCATGGATGCTAAATCAAGCCTTCCCTAAGCTCCTTATCTCCTCTCCCTCTCTCTCTCTCTATAAAATTATTGACAACATAAAAATGCTCAAATTTTGATCCTTGTTACCATTGAAATGGAAACAAGAAATGGCACCCAATGGGGCTTCTCATTTAATTTTACCTTAATTAAATTAGAAGTAAAATTGTAATTACTTCACATGACAACTTGTAAGTGTTAACTGAGTTAGGAAGACTTAGTTAGCTTAGTTAATTCGAGTTGAGTGTAAAACTAGAGGCATGTAGGGTCCACTCTAAGTTTTAGGGGGTCCAATTATAGTTATTTATGAGTTGTAATTAGTTAACTCAATTATTTGAGTTAAAATCAACTTAACTAGTTCTAACCGAGAGATGAGCTAGTGATAGGTCCAGTGAATTAAATACAATTTAATTCACAAGTAGTGGTCAATCAGTTAACTGATAATTCACTATAAATATTTATTGCATTTCAGTTATAAGGAAGGCCAAATTGAGATTTGGTTTAAAGGGAAGATAAATATCAGTTGTATAATTAAAAAATTGTACATGTCATGCATGAGGTCATCAAGATGCCTTGAAGGAAGTGCGAAATAAATTCTTGGGAATTTCATAATTGATGTGGCCACAATTCCTCCAAGAGTGCGTAATAAAGGCTGGTCAGACATAGTGATGAAGGGACCCCTGCTATTACCCACAGTCACACTCTCAAAGCTGCATATAAACTTCAGTTTTGTTTGAAACCCAAAATGGTTCTCAATTTCTAACGTTAAGAGACATTATAAGTAAAACCTTTGGCCTTGGATTTAAAACCAAACACTAACGCAGATGATCCCAATCGAACATAGCATTCAAATGTTCGATTTCTATTTTAAACTCAAAGTACCACACATATAAAGTCGACCTTCTCAGCCAAACGTCATGCGCGAGACCAGTGGTAATATTTCATAGAACCGCTCACACCCAAATGGGATTTACAATGCGTTCAACGCAGGGGTTACACACTACTATCGATTCAAACACCCAGAATTCTGATGCAGATTTAAAATTTTCAATACATAGAGTTAACTTCATCTGCGTCCTTTATCAAAAGGATCGGACCTCACCGATTTTTATTGGGCCCTTCACACAGGATTTAAAGCACATTCAATATTCCATCTACAACTATTTATGCCTTTTGGCTTTAACATAAAATCGATATCGATTAATACAATCGAATCTCTTCTCGATTCAGTCAAAAATTATTAACACAGACTTATATCAACAGCAATTGGATTTTGAAGCGATTAGAACCTTATATACGCACAGGATAAATATGCATTTCACTTATACACAGGGAAAGTAGATTCAAATGCGTTCGGGAAACAAAAATTCATCCACTCTATAACATCATATAAACATTAGATTTCCATCGATCTTGTGAGGATCGATGGCCAATAAATCACTGAAATCGTAAACCTTGCTAAACACACAGAAAATCTATATAACCCATATTTCTATTATATATATACAATATCACAGAGATTCTAAGGCATTTCAGCCTCAGTACACACTTCTCCTAAGACTACATTGCATTCGTTCCCCCTCACACATTACAAATTCGCTATTATATATAAATTTCAAAGAATCGGTTGAGATCGCTCAAAGAAAACTCTTGGTCTTCTACTCGCACACATGGCAGATTTAATCATTTACAAAAATTTAGTATCAGGTTAAACAAATTTCGCCCCAATTTTGCATGACTGTTCGCATACCTGATTCAGATTCGAGCTTGAATTTGAATCGCTCAGATGCCCCTGCATCACATAGGCTAAGATTTGGTTAGGTATTAGATCAATTTTTCCTAGATCAGTGTGAGACAGTTAGCAGAGTGCATAGGTTTCTCAGGAAGGGAAAAAAATTGTATTGTTTCATGATATTGAATTTATGCAATATACATATAGTGGGGTTTTGGGTAGTTTCTTTCCCCATATACATCTTCTATTGTGTGATTGATGATTTATTTATCTTACTTGTTATGTGATTGTGCGATCGAATTTGGTTTCCGCAAATTGTAGATTGATTCAATATTTTATTTTAGTGCATTACAAGATTAGCTAAATCTATTTAGATATTTATACATAGTATCATAGCAGGAATCACAATAGAAGAGAAGAACTAGAGTTTGTTTTGAACAGGTACATTAAATTTTCAAATTTATTCTTCAGGACCCACAATAGATAAAGATGTCTTTCACTGGCTTGAGAATTGAATAGGCACTAGAGGGAAATTTGAATTACATAGCATGGAAGGACATGATGGAGGCAGTGCTAGAGGGAAAAAAAACTAAAGGAATTCATAAACAATGATATTCTCCAGTTTGTAGTAGAAGATGCTCAAATTCTTGATGCATGGAAGAAGAATCTAGCAAAGGCGATAAGGATCTTGTTAGAAGAAGTTCGAGATCATATTGTCTCAAATATCAATGGAAAGGAAATTCCATATGCTATGTGGAAGGCATTAAAAAATATGTTTCAGAATAGCAATGAACACAGGAAGTTGGCGCTGAAGGAAAAGCTCAGAAATATAAAGATGGAGAAGGGAGACATGATTCCAAAATACTTGACGAAGTTCATTCAATGTCGAGATGAGCTTGGGGGTGTTGGGGTAACAGTTTCCCAGAATGATTTGGTGAGCCTAGCACTTCTAGGCCTTCCAAAGAGCTAGCATAACTACCAGGACCCATTGAATGGGAGGGAGAAACTACCAGAATGGGAGAAATTGTGGTTTGACTTGGTACAATAAGATATTCGGTGGACCACTAGAGATGGATCCTCATCAAACAATGATGATGAGGAGATTTGTGCCTTGGTTGGAAACGTGAAGAAATGGAAAGGGAAGGCATCCCATTCCAAATCAGATTCCGGTCAGGAATGAAAGAAGTTTTACTTGTCAATGGTAAAATGTTTTCACTGTCATGAGCTTGGAAAATATGCTACAAAGTGTCTGAACAAGAAGACCAACAAGAATAACTGAGGAGGAGCAGAAGGTGAAGCACTTGCTTCACAATTTGAGTTTGATGTCCCCCTCATCACATGCATGATGTCATCACTGATGGGTTATGTGTGGTACTTAGATAGTGGAGCTTTGTTCCATATGAATGGAAACAAATAATTCTTCAGTGGCTTGGAGGAGAAGCATCTCCAGATGCACATCGAGATGGGAGATGACGGGAGGTATAGTGTTACTGGTGTAGGTACAGTTATATTTTAGAGGGATTCAGTTAATCCTCTCAAATTAAAAGATTTCATGTATGTTCTTGGTTTAAAGAAGAATTTGGTTTCTATTGCTATGTTGGAAGACCGTGGCTATGATGTGATATTCAGTGAAGGAAATACGTTCCTTCGTCAGAAAGCCATGGGACATGTGAAAGTGATTATGGTTCAAGTAATGAACCTTTACAAATTGGATGTAGAAGAATGTGCTGACTTGAGAATGAAAGCAGAGAAGGTGGAGAGATGAGACATTAGTGAGTTATGGCACAGGAGATTGGGCCATCTACACCATGGCGCTTTGAAGATCATGCAACATATTTTTACATGACTTCCAAAGGGTGCACTTGTGCAGACAGATACATGCAAAGGGTGTACATTGGAGAAGTATACCAAAGCCACTTTTCACAATAAGGAAAGACGAGAAAAGGAGATCCTTGAGAGAGTTCACTCAGACGTGTGTGGAATATTATCGATAGATTCCAAAAAAAACACAGGTATTTTGTGATTTGTGTAGATTATTTCTCACGAAAGTGTTGGATTTTCTTCATGTAGAAGAAATTAGATCAGACGTTCTCCAAATTTTTTGAGTTCAAGGCACTTGTCGAGAAAGATACAGAGAAGAAGGTGAAGGTGTAGAAATTTGAATAACTGATATATTATTCACCAAGATTCTCCTGATCACACACTATTTTAGCTTCATGCATAATATAGAATCTCTTCTACCATTGATCATCACATGCAGAAATAAAATCAATTGCATGCACACATTAAAACCACAAACAATCACACATATGAACACAATATTTAATGGGAAAGCTTAAAGCTGAAAACCCAAACTATATGTATATTATATGTCATGGAGATCATGTAACAATCATAGTACAAAAGCTCCTCACAAGCTCTCATGCACACCCTCAATTGCTACACACTATCAAGCTAGATCTAGCAAAACACATGCTCCAATCTTTTTGCCACTTGATAGCCAGCCTCTATTGCGTTTTCAATGCTATGGGATGGCTTCATTAAATAGATAAACCACCTGGCTTGTACTGCGCAATCCTCATGGGCTTCTCCACCTATTTGTGTGTTGCAAATAGCAACAGTATAGTCACAACTGATAGTTAACCTGCTCTTTCACCTATTTCTGCACTGGTCTCCACTGAAACTGTCCATGCACTGAAGTTAACTGATGCATTCTTTAGTTTATTTATGAGTTTATAATTAGTGAATTAATTAATAATTAATTCACACCACTCTCACTAATTGTATCAATTAGTTAAACTGAATACAAATAGCTCAACTATTTTTAGATTAGTTAAACTGAATACAACTCCACTAACTTCCTCAATCAACTCCACCAAACTCTGTCACATGAGTTCTAACTGAAGTCTCCATGCAATAGCTCCACTTAACCCTCAAGAATAGCGTAATTCCTTCTGTCAGCTGCATGTGCCACATATGTGCACTTAAGTGAAGTGCTCCAAGAGAATAAGATAATGTTTAGAGTCCAAATATTATTAAGAGCTAATAATATTCGACATATCTATTTTTAGACTGGCAATCTAAAAATAGATTCCGCCCAGTATGTCTAAAAAAAGAAGTCCATCTATTTTTTCCAACTTGACCAACCATCCACAAATAGCATCCTGCAACTCATAGAACATGATCCATATATCTAAAAATAGACATAGTCTAAAAATAGACTTTGCGCCAAAAATAGCCTGCGAGCCCACTTAGTGAAGGCGACTCCTTTCCACTAAGCTCATCATCTTGTTGCAATCTCAAAACTCCCTCTCAACAAGATATGGATTATCTGCAACCCCTATCCTGCCCCTGTGGTATTCAAATTTTCTCCTAGTGAGAGCCTTCATCAAGATATCAACATCCTGATCCTCCGTAGGAATGTATGAAAGTAACATGATCCTCTGCTGCACACAATCTCTGATATGATTATACCGGATGTCAATGTGTTTAGATATATCATGAAATAATAGATTAACCGAGAGTTTGATGCAACTCTTATTATCACAATAAATCACAGTAGGATCCAAGTGTGAACCGAACAACCTGACCAGGATCTTCCTCATCCATATAGTCTCGCATGTAGTAAAACTCGCTGCCATATACTCAGCCTTTGCTGAACTGAGTGCCACGGATCTCTGCTTCCTGTTGTACCAAGAAACTGCTGTCGACCCGATACTGAAAATCCCTCCAGATGTGCTCTTTCTGTCTGTTGGGCTCCCTGCCCAATCTACATCCGTGAAGCCACATAGCCTCACCTCATCCGACTGTCTGTACCATAATCCATATCCCGATGTGCCTCTGAGATATCTCAATACATGCTTCCCCGCCTTCCAAAAGAGTTTGGTAGGCTTAACCATAGCTTGTGAAAGTTGGTTAACTACATAGCATATATCGGGTCGTGTATTGACCAAATACATAAGCGACCCCACCAATTGTCGATAAACAGTGGCATCCACTACCTCTGCCGAAGTAGCATCCTCCTTCCTCCAACCACTAGGAAGAGGAGTATCAACAGGTAGCCATGCATGTTGAACTTCTCCAGTATCTCCCGAGAATACTTACCCTGAGAAACAAACAGTCCACCACTGCGCTGCCAAATTTCCAATCCCAGGAAATAATGAAGAAGGCCCAAGTCCTTCATCTCAAACTCTTTTGCAAGATCCTCCTTGCATGAGAGTATCAACAACTCATCACCTGTCAAATTAAAATCATCTACATAAAGTACAATGATCAGCAACTTACCCTCCGCCACAATTTGGTATAGGTTAGGATCTGCCTCACTCTTGGAGAATCCAAGTCCGGTGAAATAACTGTCTATCCATGTGTACCAAGCACGAGGTGCTTGTTTCAACCCATACAACGCTCTTTTGAGCCTGCACACATGAGACTCACTGCTGAAGATCTCGAAACCTTCGGGCTGCTCTATGTACACCTCCTCCTCAATGAATCCATTGAGGAACGCAGTCTTCACATCCATCTGATGAATGTGCCACCCCATCTGCGCTGAGAGAGCAAGAATCGTCCGTATGGAAGAATACCTTGCGACAGGTGCAAAGGTCTCCTCATAATCGATCCCCTCTATTTGTGAAAAGCCTCTGGAAACAAATCTTACGTTGTACTTCTCCACACTCCCGTCAGCTGCATGCTTCACTTTGTAGATCCATCTCGAAGCCACCACTGATTTCCCCTCTGGTCTCGGGACAATCTCCCATGCACTGTTTCTGACAATCGAATCATACTCTTCCACCATGGCATCTACCCATGCGGGATTCTCCATGGCTTCCTCGAAAGAGGATGGCTCTGTCATGATACACTTGCAAACAAGAGCCATGTATCTAGTGTACCGATCAGGTGACTGTCTCTGTCTGCGCTGTGATGTAGGTGCTCCTACAACCTTCTCTGCATCTTGAGCCAGTCGCCCAGCTTCTGTAGTGCGCTTTCGCCCTCTGATGGTTGGCGCTGCTTGAGTGGTCTCTTCCACTCCATGAACCTCATCTTGTGGCTGATCCACATCCTGAGACTCATCCTTAGGAACTAATAGCTCCTCCTCTGCATGCAAGTGTGGCTCCCTCTCAAGCGAACACTTCATGGCTTTCTCCTCTTGAAATTTGATATCCCGTCGCACAACAGTCTTGCGACTGTCTGGAAAATACACACGATAGTTGTGGGGCGTATCAGTGTACCCCACAAATATCCCAACCTCCGCAGTTGGCTCCAGCTTCTTCCTGGCATCCTTTGTCACATGAAAGTAAACAGGTGAACCAAAAATCCTCAAATGGGAAATATCAGGCTTCTTACCATAAAACGCCTCCTCGGGTGTACTCATGCCAAGTATCATGTGAGGACAACGATTCTGCACATATACTACAGTATTGGATGCCTTAGCCCACAAGTGTACGAGAAGGTCGTGATCATGCAACATCTCTCATGCAGCACCCATGATCATTCTATTATTTCGCTCAGCAACCCCATTCTACTATGGGTTATGAGGCGCTATGAGCTATCTTCGAATTCCATCCGCGCTGAAAAAGTATTTGAATTCACCAGAGATGAATTCACCACCATTATCGATCCTAAGAGCCTTCACCTGCTTCCCCAATTATTTTTCAACCATTGCCTTGAACTCACAGAACTTTGAGTATGTCTCGCTCTTCTTTTGCATGAAGAAGATCCAGCACTTACGAGAAAAATCATCAACAAATATCACATAATACATGTGCTTTGCTATCGAAGCTACTGAGAAAGGTCCACACATGTCTGTGTGAATTCTCTCAAGGATCGTCGTGGCGCGACTATCCTTCTCGTGAAAGGTGGCTTTCACAAATTTTCCCAAGGTACACCCCTTGCACTGATCTGACTGTGCAAGAGTGCCTTTAGGAAGCCCAGCAGAAATCTGCTGCAGTATCTTCAAAGCTCCATGGTGAAGGTGGCCCAATCTCCGGTGCCACAACTCGCCATCATCCCGACTCACCACTCCTTCTGCCTTGCCTTCCATTGCTACGTAGCCATCTACCTGCAATTGATAAAGGTTCTTAACTCGAACCCCTATCCTCCGGGTCTCACCAGTTGCCTTACTATGCAGGAAAGCCTTTCCCTCGCTAAATACAACATCATATCCCTTGTCTTCTAACATCGCCACAGAGATAAGATTCTTCTTCAATCCTGGAACATGCATCACTTCCTTCAATACGAAGGGTTTACAAGACTCCCTCTCAAAGGAAATGGTACCGATACCGGTCGCACTGTATCTACCATCATCGCCCATCTCGATGTGCACTCCAAGATCTTTCTCATCCAGATCTGAAAACAAATCTCGATCTCTTGTCATGTGAAAAGACGCACCACTGTCCAAGAACCATACTGATCCCATCACACTTGATACCAAGCATGCGATCAGTGAAAAATCCAGCTCAAACTGCGAGGCTAAGGCCTCTCCTGCTGCAGATCCAGCAACCTGCTTATTTTTCTTCTTCTGCGGACAATTTGTGGCATAATGTCCGTGTTGGTGACAGTGAAAGCACTTCACCTTGGACATGTCCTGCTTCTTGCCTTTCGCACCGGATTGAGAAGCTTTCTTTCTCTTCCCCTTCTTTGCTTTGGCAGCCAAAGCGCAATTCTCTTCATCAGAGTTCTTTGATGAAGATTCGTCCCTGGTACTTCGCCTTATCTCCTCTTGCACAAGATCCGACCAAAGTCGCTCCCATCCTGGCAATTTCTCCCGACCATTGACAGAGTCCTGATAGGAATGCCAACTCTTCGGAAGCCCTAGGAGAGCCAAGCTCACCAAGTCCTCATCATCAACAGTCACCCCCACACTTCCCAACTCATCCCTGCATTGGATGAACTTCGTGAGGTACTTGGGCATATTGTCGCCTTTCTCCATCTTTATGTTCATGAGTTTGTCCTTGAGCGCCAACTTCCTCTGGTCACTCTTGCTTTGGAATAAATCTGTCAAGGCTTTCCACATCAAGAATGGAGAAGCCTTACCATGAAGGCTGGACACTATGTGATCCTTCACACCCTCCAACAGAATCCTTCGACACTTTGCTATCTTCTTTTGCCATGCGTCAAGTACGGCAGCATCAGTAGAAGTAGGCTTTGGGACTTCAGCATCTATGAACTCCTTCAATCCATTGTCATCTAGCACCGCCTCCATCCTGTCCTTCCATGCAATATAATTCGAGCTACCCTCAAGGGCATACTCCAATCGCAATCCGTTGAAAGACATCTCAACTTCGACACCAAGAAAACACTGCTGCAAATTCGAATTCCACCAGCACAAAACTCAACCGCTTCAATGTTTTGCAATTGCTTCGATGATCAATATAGCTCTGATACCATGTAGAAATTTTAATAACTGATATATTATTCACCGAGATTCTCCTGATCACACACTATTTTAGCTTCATGCATAATACAAAATCTCTTCTACCATTGATCATCACATGCGGAAATAAAATCAATTGTGTTTGGTCAATTTAGTGTGTCCTAAATTGCTACATTAATTTATCAATCCGGGATTCGTAAGCTGATGAAGTGCGGCGCACTATATGTGCAAGATAACCTATTTCTTAACTTTTTGTCATTTTTTTTTGGTTTTCTAATGTGAGATGGAAATTCTAAAATAAAAACAAGTATGGTTATGATTGTTCAAGGAAATGATATCCTCTATAATGATTTACCAACTTGAAACTTAAAAAGGAATTTCAAACATACAATGACAAAACTTGAAAGGAAATGAAAATGTGCTACTGAAATGAAAATGTGCTGCTAGTCTAATAAATCAAACAGTGAACTATTGAGCATGAAAACCAAACTATCCTTGCTGCTGTCTAAACACAAAAGAAACTATACTGAAAGAAATCCAAAATTTGCAACAAAGTAAATCTAAATCAAATTACATCAACTTATCTTCTGATCCCTCATCATTAGTCCAGCTATGATTTTCGGAGGTAACCATAAACAACTTGAGTAACCTGATATCTAACTTGCAGAAAGTAAACTAATATCAAACTACACATTCATAATTCAATCCTTCACCATCAGTCCAGCTGTGGCTTTCGGAGGTAACTGAAGATGTCATGAGCAATTTAATATTTCTAACTTGCAGAAAGTAAACTAATATCAAACTACACATTCATAATTCAATCCCTCACCATCAGTCCAGTTGTGGCTTTCGGAGGTAACTGAAGATGTCATGAGAAATTTAATATATCTAATTTGCAGAAAGTAAACTAATATCAAACTATACATTCATACTTCAATCCCTCACCATCAGTCCAGCTGTGGCTTTCGGAGGTAACTGAAAATGACATGAACAATTTGATATATCTAAATCTAACTACTGAAACAAATGTGTAAGACTGAAATAAACAAAGCAGTACTGAAATTAAACAGAAGCTAAGAAAATTAAATTAGTAGCAGAACAATATTAATTCCATGTCATTAGTCAAAAAGTTATGCAAATGCCCGGGCTGCCTATTTATAACCTGAAACAAGAACACTGATCAGTTTAACAATAACATAAAACATGAAAGACAGAAGTAAAATGTAAATCATGAAAGATTATAAACAGAAATGAAGCATATATACCATGAAAGATGCAATGTATAAACATGTGAATGAATTATGGTACAATGAGCTTAAAGAAATAAAACAAGAACTATACAATAATGCACAAAACCTCAGCGTGTGCAGGGGCCCTCTACACCAGCCTTGGCAACAATCTTCAAGTACGAATTACGTTTGGAAACAGAGTCTTATTATATATTAAAATGCAGTCATAACAGAAAGGTGATATTACGGCACAGTGGCAACGTAATTACATTACAGAGCAGACTAATAAAAACTAACAGAGACTAATCTAATATGCGTATGCAAACGCGTTATTTATAACAAAGGTAATATAACTAATTCCCTGAAGTTTATGCTGATGGAGAACACGTAAACCATTATGTCCAAAGATCTAGGATCATGGCCGCGTTGGAGAGTAAATATATGCAGAGTGGATGTTTGAATTCGGCTTATGGAGCCATGTACAGGTGTTGATTTGTCTTCCGCAATTCAGAAACAGCCATATAAATCTCCACGTGACGAGAAACAGAGTCCTGTCACCGTGGGACTCTATGGTTGACTTCCACTTGGCCACCTTTGACCGTAGCCTCCTTAGATGAATTTTCTCGAGCCAATAGGACACGATCCATGTCCACATCATTTCTGACTTGCCCATGTGGCTCGTTTTACTTGAGGTCACCTGTAACATAGAGTTTCACAAAATGGCTGCGGAAAGTTGCAGCAGCTGCGGAAAGTGGCAAGATTCTGCAGCTAAATGAGAAAAATATAAATCAAACAACAGACACAAAAATATAGTTAAAAACCATGTTAGATGCTCTTTTGCAATTAATATACAATGATATTGACAACTTGGAAGGTTCAGGTGGATGAAAATGGTATAGAAAGGTGTATGGAAAAGATGTAGATTTGAGACTCAACATACCCCCACTGTGAAGGTGTTGCATGTCCTCATGCAACCAAAATTTTGATAATCCTTCCTCAGTTCATTTGCCTTGACACTTCAGCCAGTACATCCAATCCTCTCCTCTTCTTCCTTGGTGCTGCCAACATCCTGGGCTTCTTCATTAAGCACCTAAATTTGATATTAACCAGTACTCTGCTTAACTTCTGGCATTTCATTTTCAATTTCTTGTTCTTTTTCTGCCATATTCCCAGATGTAGCATGGTATTATCATGAATGATTTTGTCCAATTTGCTTTGTTCCTTCAATGTCTCATTTTCATTTTTAATGTGTCTATTTAAAAGCTCTAGCTCAAAGACTTCTTGTTTTAGTGATTGGACTAAATCATCTTGTACTGTGTGAGGCTGAATGGACGAAGTACTGGGACCTGTAGCTGCTTTTTCTAAAGATTCTATATAATCATATACTTCCTGCTGCTTGGGGTCTATATCAGGTGTCATTTTTATTGGGCTATCCCCAAAATGCCGTGAAGGAGAGTTATCTTCAAAATCTGGCTGAGAAGGGCTCACATCAACATCTTGCTGAGAATGGGATGGACTATGTTCAATGTCTGATTGAGAATGAAATGAACCAGGTTCACTAACTGATTGAGAGTGAGATGGACTATGGTCAGCTGGGGACTGTTCAGATGTTTCTTCTCCCAAATCAATGAAATGGGGTCCCTTCATTTGCGTTTTCCTCAATTTCCCCTTAAGTCTGGAACTTCTTCTCACATGCTGTGGACCACTGTCCTTTTGATTTTGTTTTCCTTTCTCTGTCTTCTTGGCCATAGATGACTATTTTTGAAGATAAACTAATCTTTCAGATAACACTTGATGATCTTCTTCTTCAGAAGAAGGGGTTTGATGTATAGCCTCAATACTTTTTCTCTCTTTTGGTGTTATTGGCTTCTTACCCTTGGTTTCTTTCTTCTTCCTTTTTGTCAGTCTTTCTTCCCTATCAGTTCTTTCAATTGTAGTAGTAGGAGTATTTTGAATTTCATCATTTGTTCTCTTTCTCCTACTCCTTCTTGATGTGTTACCTTTAGGAATTTCTTGAGTAGGAGTACTTTGAGTTTCATCATTTATTCTTTTTCTCCTACTCCTTCTTGTTGTGCTACCTTCAGGAATTTCCTGAGGTTCCTCAAAGAAATTTCTAATCAAAAATTGTTCCCATGTGTCTTTCTTCTCCTTTAACTCTTTTTCAATCAAAATTTTTACAAAACCGTGGTGATATAGATGTGGTTCTACATCTCCTAAATGCTTCTGAACAGTCACAGACATTTTCTTCAAACTATTTAATAGAAAATATGGGAGATTGAGAGCTTGATTATCTAGAAAATTCATCAGCAATCTGGTATGGTACATATACATGGACCCAAAACGGCCTTCACAGGTAATGAATTTTTGAACAACTAGCAGCAAAGTAGCCCATTCCTCTTTCAATGCATGAACATGAATTCCTCTTTTAAAAATAATTATGTCCATACCTTGGTTTCGTAAGATTATTCTCCAGGCTTCATCACTAATGCTTTTATTCTTAAACCAACGCTCACCCTCTTGAGGAAGTTCCGTGGCAGTTGCTATAGATGCCTCGTTCACTGCAAACTTAAGGTCTCCAATCTCTACTTCCAGGCCATTGAACGACCTTGCAAATGCTTTTGTCACTTCTTTATGATAACCTCTGAACTTTTGGATAAATCGCAGCCACTTTGCTTTCTTCAATATATCCCTTACTTGCGGATATCCTTCCATGAATTTAGGTCCTTCTGGTTCTGCTCTTAGCAATTTACCCATTCTTCTTTCTGCTCTTCAAAAATTTGCCTGCGTGAGGGTTCAATGGAAGTAGAATGACTGAATGCACGGAAGTGAGCACAATGAATGTATGTAGATATTAGAGAGTGGGTATACAGGCTGTAGCGTAACAGAGAATGAAATGGAGTGAAACGGAGCAGAGAGGGGTTTCGTGAGCACGGTAGAGACACGGCTGTGAGATTAACAGAACAATAGGAGGAGTATAACACATCTGGCAGTGTTTTGAAATTTGGTGGCTACAAAATAAATGTGAGCACGTTTAAACAATGGCTATGGATTTATGCGGCTGTAAGAGTCCGTGGTCAAATCAACTACGTCTCATTGTCACCGGTGGAATATCGGAGTATGAGTGAAGATTAGGGGTTTAATTATGGAACCGTTTGAGAATGAATGCGGGAGGATCATATGGAGATCATGAAAGGGTTACGGAATTTGTCAATATAATCATTGCACATAATGGATGGAGCTTATGGTTTAGAACTATATAAAAATGTGTTTTCAATGCGATTTGAAATGAATTTTACTCATACCTTGGAATCTTTGCCTTTTTCCTTGGTCTTCAATTAGTTGCTCCTCATTGATATCTTGAATGCTCCATGTCTTCATTTTTGGTCCTCATACCTGCATTTTATTTAATGATTATGAAAATAACATCTGGCTGTACATTCTTTTGAAAACAGAGTGATAGCTGCGGAATCTGCTTCTGGCTGCGGAAACTGGTGTCAGCTGCGGAAACAGATGTCAGCTGTGGAAACTGACACAGCTATTATTTGGATGAATGAATATGAACGGATGACAAATGACTAGATGGAAATGGTCATGAAAAAGAATTTTATTGATGAAATGGAATGAAACAGATAAAATGAAGTGGAATGGAGTGAAATGAAGTGAAATGAAATGGAATGGAATGGAGTGGGTGGTCACAAAACTTGTGAAATGAAAGAGAGATTTTTTTTTTTGGAAAATATGGAGTGTCAGGTGTTCTTGATTTTCACCCTATATTTTCTGTATAAGACTGCCAATTAGTGATTGGTTTTTAGGCTTATACATTTTTTTTTTTTTTTTTTTTTTAACTGAAAAGAACAAAAGCTAGGCTGGTGGAGAAGAAGAATTCTCCTGTACCAGCCTGATTGCAGAATTTTCTTGAAACATTTTGACAAAATCCTCTTTTGAGAGTGGCTTATGATAAACTTTCAATCTGTGGCCATTCACAATAAGAGAAGTTTGAAACTCATCAATGGTCTTGATTTTTACCGCTCCATTGCTAAAGATCTTATCAATCTCATATGGCCCAAGCCAATGAGTCTGAAATTTACCTTGAAAATCTTTAAACTTGGAATCAAATAACAATGCCCAATCTCCTTCTTGAAACTTCTTCTCTTTGATGTACTTGTCATGCCATTTAGCTCTTTGATATTGAACTAGATCAGTTCTTAAAATTGCCTCTTGTGTAATCTCATCTAGCTCATTCAATTGCTCCATTCTATGCTTTTGTGCTTCTGATAAGTCCATCCCCAACTGAACTGCTATCTTGAAGGTCTTGACTTGGAACTCAATGGGGAGCAAGACTTCTTTCCCATAAACAAGTTCATAGGGAGAATGTCTTGTTGTATTTCTCCATGTAGTTCTATAGGCCCACAAGGCTTCAGGAAGCCTTTCTACCCAATCTCTTCTATGTAGATGAACAGTTTTGGTGATGATACTTTCAAGAACTTTGTTTGTAGACTCCACTTGACCATTTGCTTGCGGATGGTAAGGAGTAGATTTTATGTGCTTGATTTTGTATTCTTCCATCAATTTCTCCACCAATTTGGATGTGAATTGGCTTCCTTGATCTGTCACAATTTCTCTTGGAACACCAAAGCGAGTAAAAATATCCTCATAAAGAAAATGAACAACTGAATTTTCAGTAGCAGATACTAATGCTTTAGCTTCTACCCATTTAGTAACATAATCAGTACGAACCAATATATACTTCTTTTGCTTAGATGGTGGATTAATAGGTCCAATGAAATCTAAAGCCCATTTTTCAAAGGGTTCAATGAGTACCTGTGTTTGCAATGGCATTTCATTTGAAAGGGTAGGTTTTCCTACTCTTTGGCAGCTGTCACACCTTTTGACATATTGTTTTGCATCTTTGAAGAGGGAAGGCCAATAATATCCTAAAGAGAGGATTTTATAGGCCGTCCTTTTGTCTGCAAAGTGTCCGCCGCATGATTCATCATGACATGCCTTAAGAATATCAGGCATTTCATCTTCCCTGACACATCTTCTGATCACAAGATCTGGCCCTGTTTTAAACAATTCGTTAGAAATCCATGAATATTTTGAACTCTCCTGAATAATTTTTCATTTTTCACTTGGAAATAAATGTGAAGGTAGTTTTCCTGTAACCAAATAGTTAGCAATATCTGCATACCAAGGAGTTTTAATAGTTACTGCAAACAAGTATTCATCAGGAAACTTATCCTCTACAGGAGAATCTTCTTTAGTATTCTGAATCCTAGACAAGAAATCAGCTACTGTATTCTGTTTTCCTGGTCTATCCAACACGGTAATATTGAATTCTTGCAAAAGTAAAAGCCATCTTGTCACTCTGCCATTAGTAACAGGTTTGTTCATTAAATATCTAATTGCAGAATGGTCAGTATGAATAAAAGTTTCATAGCCTGTTATGTAATTTCTAAACTTATTAATTGCATGAACAACAGCTAAGAACTCTTTTTCGGTCACAGTATAGTTCAACTCTGTGGGAGTCAAATTTTTACTGGTGTAATAAATGGCATAAGGAATTAAATCTTTTTGACCCAACACAGCTCCAAGAGCTGTATCTGAAGCATCAGTAGAAATATGGAAAGGAAGTTTCCAATTTGGTCCTCTCAAGATAGGTGCTTCAGATATTCTTGTTTTCAAAGTTTCAAAAGCTGATTGACAATCAGGATCCCATTTAAATTCACGGTCTTTTGTAAGCAACTTGAACAGTGGAGATGCTATTTTAGTGAATTTTTCTATAAATCTTCTATAATAACCAGTAAATCCTAGAAAACTTCTAACATCTCTTTGACAATTTGGAATAGGCAACTTGGAGATGACTTCAACTTTCGATCTATCAACCTTAATCCCATCTCCTAAAATATGATGTCCTAAAACAATCCCTTCAGTAAACATCATAAAGCATTTTTCATGGCTTAATGAAAGGTTTGTTTCTTTACATCTTATAAGAACTTTTTCCAAATTTTCTAATGCCTCTTCAAATGAATTACCATAAACTGTAAAATAATCCATATAAACCTCTACACAATCATGGATTAGATCAGAAAAAATTCCTAGTACTGCTCTTTGGAATGTTGCAGGTGCATTACATAACCCAAAAGGAAGTACTCGGTAGGCAAAATTTCCCCATGGAAAAGTAAATGTGGTCTTATCTTGATCTTTAGGTGCTACCTGAATTTGAATATAGCCACTAAAACCATCCAAAAATGAAAAGTACTTTTTACCTGCTAATGTATCTAATACTTGATCGATAAAAGGCAAAGGAAAGTGATCCTTCAAAGTTGCTTTGTTCAATTCCCTGTAATCAATGCATACCCTCCATTTACCATTCTTTTTAGGTACTATAACCAGAGGAGAAACCCATCGGCTATATGAAATTGGATAAATGAAGTTTACATTGAGTAGTTTTTGGAGCTCTTCTTTCACTATCTCCCTAAGATTTGGATTCATCCTTCTTTGAGGTTGTCTGATTGGTCTACTGTTTTCCTCAATATAGATATGATGGATGCAAGTCTTAGGATCAATACCCTTCATGTTAGTATACTCCCATGCAAATGCGGTAGAATTTTTTTGCAAGATTCTGGTTAGTTCTTCTTGTTGTGACTTCTCCAGATGTTTATTGATATTCAATGTCTTTTCTGGAAAAATCTCAATAGCAGAATTACCAAACTCTTCCATAGAGTAAAGAGACATTTGTCTTGATGATAAATATTCTATGTCAGATTCCAACTGAAATTGTGTGGAGTCATATTCTGAAGATGTCTCAAAATTTTCTAATGTGTTCAGAATTTGACTATCCTCACTGATTTCAGAAATGGTAAAGACAAGTTGTATAGTGTCCTCATCATCGACCCATTCATTGTCTCCTACTTCTGTGATTGCTTTTGCTGGAGGATACAAATTGAATTTCTTTGTTGAATTACCATTAGAAATGTACATATCCCCAGATCTACAACTAATGAAAGCATCAGCTGTGGCTAGCCAAGGTCTTCCTAAGATAAGTGGGTGTCCTCCTAGATTACTCTTGGGAGTCAAAATCATAAAATCTACTAGATATTCCCAAGAATCTAAGGAGACTGAAATATCTTCTAATACACCATATGGTTTGATAATTGATCGATCTGCAAGTTGCAGTGAAGTAGGTGTAAAAAGAAGGTTAGGAAGTTTTAGCTGGTCCATAGTCTGTCTACTCATAATGTTGATAGCAGCCCCTAAGTCAATCAATGTGTTTGGAATTTCTATCCCATTTATGTGTGTCTTGACAATTGGACTTCCTGGATCTACATACTTCTGCATGGTAATTTTTCCCATCATAATATCTGCAATTTTTCCTACCAGGTGGATTCTTCTTGTGTCTTTTAGTTTCCTTCCTGGTCTTTTGAAACTCAACTCCTTTATTGTTTTTCCTAGAATAGGAATCTCTCGAATGGCTTGTAACAAGGGAATCTTGATAAAAACATTCTTCAATTCATCTAGAAAATCATAGTTAGGCAACAAGATTTGTTTTTCCACCCCCTTGTCAATTTGTAGTCTTTCAGGAAAAGGAGGTGTAGATGAAGATGCAGGTTGCTCAACTATAGGAGTTGTGGGTGTTAACTTTTCTTTTTCTTTTTGAATGCTTGAATTTTGAAGAGATGCTTCCTCAGAACCCTTATTGGCTTCAAGAGAGTCCTCCTCAGAAGTATCTTGCTCTTGAATATCAATAGAAGGTTTTTCTAAAACTCTACCAGATCTGAGTTGTACATCGTTGAGAGGAACAATCATATAGGTAGGAAATTGTTGTCCTTCTACCATCTAAGTATTCTGAGGATTTTTATTATTAGGATTTGGCAATGGCTGAGCTGGAAGTTGATTTGTCTTTTTTTGGTATGGGAGCATGAGTTGAGGATTTGGATTTTGTTGAGAAGGTTGTTGTTGTGGAAATGGCAATGAAAGTTGTGGATTTGTGTTTGGAAGTTGTGGAGCTTGTTGATTTTGAAAAGATGGAGGATATTGATAAAATTGAGAAAATCTCCCATAAGGATTTTGCATCCCTTGTACCCATGGCTGATATGGATTCTGATGTTGGGGCCAAGGTTGTTACCAAGGATTCCAATTTGGTGGGGTTTGAAAATTCATAGGGTTGTTAAACCCTTGAGTTTGTTGTCCCTGCCAAGGTCTTCTTGCAACAAAACAGAGAGATTCTACTGAATTTGGGTCTTCTTGAAAAACAACTTTGAGTCCAGGAATTGAAGGACAATCCTTGATCTCATGATTCTCTGAGAAAATCATACATGTTTCTACAAATTTTTCATCCAAGGGACATTCCCTTAAAGCATGTTTCTTCCTACATTTCGGACAAAAGATGGCTAAAGCATCTGTTTCTGCTTTCTGCTTGTTTTGAATTTTAAGGGTGTCTAGTTGTTCGATAAGGCTCCCTAAGATATCAGTTTTGAATTCATCAAGCATGTTACCAATCTCTGCCCTACTTACTGATCCAGTTGTAGATTTGTTAGCCCTAATAAAAGAAGGATCCCTAGGCCCTTTTCCTGTTTTAGATTTTCCTCTTGAGAGATGGACACATAGTTCTATTATGTCACGAAGTGGAAGTTGAGAAATGTCTCCTTTCCCCATCATGTTTAAAATATCTATCCATTCATCTCTAATGGATTTTAATATGAGGGCTTTCAAGGTTTCATCATCTAAGTTGCTCATCTTTGCTCTTTTCAAGTTGTATTGAAATCTTTCAAGTAAATCTTCCAAGTTTTCATATTCTTTTTGCATCATTTTGAATACCTCATCCTTGTGATTGGTGGGCATACAATAGTCCAAGTATCTATCCAAAAATTTTTGTTTCATATCATTCCAGTCCTAATAGATTGAGTGGCTAATCCCATGAACCATTTCAAAGCAGCTCCCTTCAATGTTGAAGGAAACAGTTTGAGTTTTTGAAAGTCTTCCATATAGTCATAGGTTCGGCACACGACTTCAAACTCAAACATAAATGTTTCAGGAGCCTCACTTCACAATCCATAAAATTTAGGGAGGACAGATGGTGAGATATTTTTCATTGTTGTATGAGTTTCCTCATCAACTATAGGAAATCCAAACAAGTTATCTCCTTCCCTATTTCTTCCATTATTATCTTCACCATTGTTGTCTCCATTGTTTCCTCCTCCTCTACCTCTACATCTAAATCCATCTATTATTTCCCTTAAGGCTAGGGGTAGATGGTGGTGATTCTTGTCTATGCCTTGAAGAAGATGGAGTTGTGAAAATCGAACTCTTGGCTTTAGCTATAAACCTTCCCCTAGAATCTCTTGCTCTATGCATGTCATTTTTTTTATTTTTTTATTTTTAAAGTTGGGCTAATAATTCTCTTTCTGATCTTCCAGATCACACTAGGTGCAAGAAGAGAGCATACTTAAGAAATTACTAAACCAATAACTCTCTTTTCTGATCCTCCAGATCACACTAGGTGCAAGAGGAGAGCATACTTCAAGAAGTTATCAAGGTTTCCCTTCTTTTATTATTTTGTTTTTTTTTTTTTAAGAAATTGGCTACCTAGTTACACTTCCCTGGCAATGGCGCCAAAATGTTTGGTCAATTTAGTGTGTCCCAAATTGCTACATTAATTTATCAATCTAGGATTCGTAAGCTGATGAAGTGCGGCGCACTATATGTGCAAGATAACCTATTTCTTAACTTTTTGTCGTTTTTTTTTTGTTTTCTAATGTGAGATGGAAATTCTAAAATAAAAACAAGTATGGTTATGATTGTTCAAGGAAATGATATCCTCTATAATGATTTACCAACTTGAAACTTAAAAAGGAATTTGAAACATACAATGACAAAACTTGAAAGGAAATGAAAATGTGCTGCTAGTCTAATAAATCAAACAGTGAACTATTGAGCATGAAAACCAAACTATCCTTGTTGGTGTCTTAAACACAAAAGAAACTATACTGAAAGAAATCCAAAAGTTGCAACAAAATAAATCTAAATCAAATTACATCAACTTATCTTCTGATCCCTCATCATTAGTCCAGCTATGATTTTCGGAGGTAACCATAAACAACTTGAGTAACCTGATATCTAACTTGCATAAAGTAAACTAATATCAAACTACACATTCATAATTCAATCCCTCACCATCAGTCCAGCTGTGGCTTTCGGAGGTAACTGAAGATGTCATGAGCAATTTAATATTTCTAACTTGCAGAAAGTAAACTAATATCAAACTACACATTCATAATTCAATACCTCACCATCAGTCCAGCTGTGGCTTTCAGAGGTAACTGAAGATGTCATGAGCAATTTAATATATCTAATTTGCAGAAAGTAAACTAATATCAAACTATACATTCATACTTCAATCCCTCACCATCAGTCCAGCTGTGGCTTTCGGAGGTAACTGAAAATGACATGAACAATTTGATATATCTAAATCTAACTACTGAAACAAATGTGAAAGACTGAAATAAACAAAGCAGTATTGAAATTAAACAGAAGCTAAGAAAAGTAAATTAGCAGCAGAACAATATTAATTCCATGTCATTAGTCAAAAAGTTGTGCAAATGCCCGGGCTGCCTATTTATAACCTGAAACAAGAACACTGATCAGTTTAACAATAACATAAAACACGAAAGACAGAAGTAAAATGTAAAGCATGAAAGATTATAAACATAAATGAAGCATATATACCATGAAAGATGCAATGTATAAACATGTGAATGAATTATGGTACAATGAGCTTAAAGAAATAAAACAAGAACTATACAATAATGCACAAAACCTCAGCGTGTGCAGGGGCCCTCTACACCAGCCTTGGCAACAATCTTCAAGTACGAATTACATTTGGAAACAGAGTCTTCTTATATATTAAAATGCATTCATAACAGAAAGGTGATATTACGACACAGTGGCAACGTAATTACATTACAGAGCAGACTAATAAAAACTAACAGAGACTAATCTAATATGCGTATGCAAACGCGTTATTTATAACAAAGGTAATATAACTAATTCCCTGAAGTTTATGCTGATGGACAACACGTAAACCATTACGTCCAAAGATCTAGGATCATGGCCGCGCTGGAGAGTAAATATATGCAGAGTGGATGTTTGAATTCGGCTTATGGAGCCATGTATAGGTGTTGATTTGTCTTCCGCAATTCAGAAACGTCCATATAAATCTCCACGTGACGAGAAACAGAGTCATGTCACCGTGGGACTCTATGGTTGACTTCCACTTGGCCACCTTTGACCGTAGCCTCCTTAGATGAATTTGCTCGAGCCAATAGGACATGATCCATGTCCACATCATTTCTGACTTGCCCATGTGGCTCGTTTTACCTGAGGACACCTGTAACATAGAGTTTCACAAAATGGCTGCGGAAAGTTGCAGCAGCTGCGGAAAGTGGCAAGATTCCGCAGCTAAATGAGCAAAATCTAAATCAAACAGAAGACACAAAAATATAGTTAAAAACCATGTTAGATGCTCTTTTGCAATTAATATACAATGATATTGACAACTTGGAAGGTTCAGGTGGATGAAAATGGTATAGAAAGGTGTATGGAAAAGATGCAGATTTGAGACTCAACAAATTGCATGCACACATTAAAACCACAAACAATCACACATATGAACACAGTATTTAATGGGAAATATTAAAGATGAAAACCCAAACTATCTGTATATTATATGTCATGGAGATCATGTAACAATCATAGTACAAAAGCTCCTCACAAGCTCTCATGGACACCCTCAATTGCTACACACTATCAAGCTAGATCTAGCAAAACACATGCTCCAATATTTTGCCACTTGATAGCCAGCCTCTATTGCGTAATTAATGCTATGGGATGGCTTCATTAAATAGATAAACCACTTGGCTTGAACTGCGCAATCCTCATGGTCTACTCCACCTATCCGTGTGTTGCAAATAGCAACAATATAGTCACAACTGATAGTTAACTTGCTCTTTCACCTATCTCTGCACTGGTCTCCACTGAAACTGTCCATGCACTGAAGTTAACTGATGCATTCTTTAGTTGATTTATGAGTTTATAATTAGTGAATTAATTAATAATTGATTGACACCACTCTCACTAATTGTATCAATTAGTTAAACTGAATAAAAATAGCTCAACTATGTTTAGATTAGTTAAACTGAATACAACTCCACTAACTTCCTCAATCAACTCCACCAAACTCTGTCACATGAGTTCTAACTGAAGTATCCATGCAATAGCTCCACTTAACCCTCAGGAATAGCGTAATTCCTTCTGTCAGCTCCTGTGCCACATCCGTGCACTTAACTGAAGTGCTCCAAGAGAATAAGATAATGTTTAGAGTCCAAATATTATTAAGAGCTAATAATATTCGACATATCTATTTTTAGACTGGAAATCTAAAAATAGATTCCGCCTAGTATGTCTAAAAATAGAAGTCCATCTATTTTTTCCAACTCGACCAACCATCCACAAATAGCATCCTGCAACTCATAGAACATGATCCATATGTCTAAAAATAGACATAGTCTAAAAATAGACTTTGCGCCAAAAATAGCCTGCGGGCCCACTTAGTGAAGGCGACTCCTTTCCACTAAGCTCATCATCTTGTTGCAATATCAACAGAAGGCTCTAAGGAGCGAAAATGGTGGAGAATATGTCTCTAATGAATTCAAGAACTTCTATGTTTCAGAAGTAATTCAAAGAGAATTGTTAACACCACATAACCCACAAGAGAATGGGGTTGCAGAAAGGAAGAACATAACTATTGTAGGAGAAACACGAGCTATGTTGTATGATCAGGGCCTAAAATTTCATCTATGGGTGGAAGCATGCAATACAATAGTATTTGTGTAGAAAAAAAGTCCTCATTGTATAATTGGGATGAGAACACTAGAGGAATATTTTCCAAGTAAGAGACCAGAGACATTTTTTCTCATTTAATTTTTACTTAATTAATTTAGAAGTAAAATTATAATCCCATCACATGATAGCTTGTAAGTGTTAAATGGATCAAGATGACTTAGTTAGTGTTGTCTTGAGGGGTACTGACCCAGGTTCGAAGTTTAAGTTAACCAATAAAACCCTCTTACTACTGGCCCTTTCGGTAGTGACCTTCTTGCACAAGTCAAAGTCTCACCCGAAGCAGTATGGGGGGGTGCTGGAACCGGGTTTCCACACCCTAAGAGAGGTTTGAATGATGTGGGTGCCTTAAGATCCAAAATAACCATAAATAGACCTTTGAAACAAAAGCCCTAACCAGGAAACCCTTACAAACAGATTTAGGTCAATTATGAAGAATTCCTTGCGTAAGTTAATACATCATCTATAAATCAAACAATATCATAACCTTATACCATCAGATATGTCCAATAATCATTTATATAAACCTAAACACAATTGCGCAAGATATATTATCGCAAAAAATACAGGAATCCATAAAGAATATACAGAATAATTCATAACATAAACAACATATGCATTTCAGACTCATATATCCACAATAATAGTTATTTATTAATTAGTTCAGATCCTTCATAAAAAACTCTTCAACAACCTGCGCACACAACTAGCGGGGTCCGCACACAGCCAACAAGAGCCTTTTACCCAGAAAAATACACATAAATTATCACAAAACAACAAGATCTATCATCAAACTTCAGACTTATCCAAAAAAACTGCCTTCTCAGACTTGATCTAGACTTCTATTTATACTATTAGCCTGCGCTACTCTGGGTTCCAAAAACCATGGTTTGAGGCCCCTTGATCTACCCTTTTTACCCATTACAACTCATGAGGGTATGCGCACGATTAATCTATTACAAAATATATCGAAATTGGTCTTTTCGAACTTAGGGGACCCTGCTCCAACAAGCCCCCAACACAATCTTGTGACTCGTCGTGAGTCACACTAGCACTATATTCTTCATTTTGTTCTAGAGCTCCTTGATAACAGAAACAAATGGTTCCAAGACACCCACACTCTGGTCTGCTGCACTCTGCACAGTCTCCACCATATTTTCTGATCTGCTTTACAATATATGTCCCCAACCAATGATTTTTGAACTTCCCTGGGTGGCGCGCAAACTGACTGTCATATAGCAAGACAAAGTCTTCCTCCTTGAACACCTTATGCCTGATGTGCCTTTCATGCCAGAATTTTTTGCGCGCCTTTTGCAATTGCTGGTGGAAGTTAGCAATGAACCAATCTTCTTATATGGCAACAATTTGCGCCAACCGTTCCTCCATAATGTCAAGCTCGACCATATTAGTGAAAGCTACAATGCACAGGCTTGGGATAATATATTCCATTGGCATTATAGCTTCCTTCCCATAGACCATCCTAAAAGGTGTTTTTCCCATCAAATTTTTTCATGTTGTTCTATAAGCCCATAACACAGAAGGGATGCACACATCCTAATCATCTCGGTTGGCATTACAGATCTTTGTGAGTGCGTTCTCCAAGTTCTTGTTGAAATATTCTACTGCACCATTTTCTTGTGGGTGATAAGGGGTAATCTTCTTGTGATGGATCTGGAATTCCTCTGTCAAAGCTTCAATTGTTTTGCTAACAAAGTGCGTACCTATATCACTCATTAAAAATATTTGGGCATCCAAACCTGGTCAAAATGTGCTTAGAGATGAAGTATGCAACGATATCTATAGTACAATCCTTAACTACCCTTGCCTCTACCCACTTGGTTACATAATCAGTTGGAGTAATGATATAACACACTCCAGTCTTCTTTCCAGGAGGGTTGATTGGTCGAAAAAATATATAGCCCATTTATCAAATGCCTACAAGGCTATCTTTGGTTGCAAGGTAATTTCATCTCTATGTGAAGGCTTCCCTGTTCTCTAACATGCATCATAGGACTGCTAGTATGCCTATGCATCACTGTGTAGCGCGGGCCACCATAAACCCGCACACAACACTTTCTACACAATGGATTTCCCAGCGTAGTGGCCTCTTGCCACTCCTCCATGAGCCTCATCCAATATATCCTGTCTCTCATGTTCCAACACATATCTCCTTAATACTTCGTCTGCTCCTAATTTATACAACTGACCTTCAATCAGGGTAAAATCGGCTACACGTGCCACCAAATCCTTATTTTGCTGGACTGAATATTCTGTAGGTTCTATTCCCGTGGTCAGAAGATGAATAATATCAAAAAGTTCTCATCCACCACCTTGAGAGTGAAGAGCTTCACATCAGGTAACCCCTCCTCCAGACTAGTTGGTTCTTCCCCATTCTCAATTCGTGACAGATGATCATGCCCAACATTCAGTCTTCTAGGCTTCACAATAATCTCAAAGTCATACTCCTGAAAAAGCAACAACAATCTGTAGATCTTCCCCCCCAACACAGGCTTATTGACCAGGCATTTCAAATCAGAATGATCAATGAACATTTTGAAATGCCTTCCTAGCAGATATTGTCTGTATTTTTGCAGTGCGTATACCATGGCCAATCCTTCTCTTTCTGTAGTTGAGTAGTTGCACTATGAGCTGGAGAGCTTTGTACTGGAAAAAGCGACTGGGTGATCAATGTCTCCTTCTCCTGGTTGCATTAAAACAACCCTAAGTGCTATACCAGATGCATCCATATGCACATGAAAAACCTTAGACTAGTCTAGGAATATCAAAATAGGCGCAGTGACCATTTTCTCCTTTAGTAGCTCAAAGCTCTTATGACATTCATCATCCCAGAAAAATACTACATCCTTCTTTAGCAACTTCTCCAATGGTGCAGTGATCAGAGCATACCCTTTTATAAACTTCTTGTAATAACCAGTATGTCCTAGGATGGAGCGCAACTGTTTCTAATTAGTAGGAACTTATAAGTTGATGATAACCACGATCTTGGCTGCGTCTACCATCAATCCTTTCTTACATACGATATTCCCTTAGAAAATTTCAAAAGGCATGCAGAATATAAATTTCTTAAGGTTGAGAGAAATCTAGTGCTTCCTACAGGTTTCAAGCATCATGCGTAGGTTCGACACATGTTTCTTTACCAATCCAAACACTGTTCAGTCATCAAAATATACCTCCAAGAATTTATGCATTAATTCCTTGAACACAACAACTACCATGCGCAAGAAGATTGCAGGTGCATTTTTCAATTCGAATGGCATGAAAGTATATTGGGAAAAACCCCATTCAGTGGCAAAGGTGATCTTGCTGCGGTCTTCCGACGCAATTATGATATGATGATACCCCGAAAATCCATCAGTAAAGGAATAATCTTCTTGTCCTCCTACATTATGAAGGATTTCATTAGAAAACAGAGAAGGGAAGGGGTCATGCACACAGGCATCATTCAACTTGCGCAGATCTATAAAAATCCTTATTTCCCCTTTGGTCTTTTTCTCCTGAACCACCATCGGGCTTACCCAATTAGAATTTTTGACTCGTTCGATGATGCCTGCAACCACCTTTATAACTCCTCCTTTAATTTTTTCTTATATTTGGGGTTCAATTGATATGGATGCTACTTGATAGGGTGCACATCTGGTTTCAATGTGATCTTCATAACCCCCTACAATTCCCTTGAGCTCAGAGAACTTTGTAGGAAACAGATCTTGATACTCTCTGAGTAGCTCCACAATATTTCCTACTGTATCATCATCCCAGTATTCCCAAATTTTGGCCAACTTGGGTTGTTCTTCTGTCCCAATGTTGACTTCCTTCAATTTCAGCAGTTGTGACATCCACCATCCCTAATGCGTGCCCTACAACTGCGCCCTCACCTTCAGACTCTGGGATATTAACATTCCTTGGGTCATCTTCATTCTTCTTGATTGATAGGTTTTTGCAGTTGACGATGTCTTGCATATAAGCATCCCAGGCCAGTGCAAAAAATTCCTTTCTCGGTCATGATTCATCAAATATAAGGGCACCTATGTCCTACAGGGCTTCATCCAATTCCTCCGAGCCTCCAACCGATCCAAATGTTGCAAGGAAATCCTCAGTCAGTGTGAACCAGTCTCAGGTACCTCGGTGTAACTCAACTTCTAGATACTAGGTGGTGGGTACCGACCCCAATGAGTGGAAAAACCTGTGAATCCACTCATTCTAGGTATTTTCATCCCATACCTCCATCCACATGGCCAGGTGTTTGCGCGGATCTCCCCGACCATAAAAGAGCTCAATTGGTGGGGTGGCTGGAGGTTCAAAGCGCAACGTCATCATTTGTCTACATTCCTCCCAGTCCTAGAAGGATCCCTTATGCGTCTCCCACTAACGCGCTGGAGTTGCGCGCATAGCCAAATCAAGCACCCAAAACCTTCATTCCTCTGGGACAAATTTTTCCAATGCTTCCAAAAATTCTTTGACACTACCAGAACCATCAAAGTAGGGTAGTTCTCTTACCTCTGAGGAGATGCACCAAAATTTCTTTGTGATCTTGAGGAAGCACAACGCATGTTGATCAGAGGTTGTCATTGATGTCAACCCAAGCAGCACCAGGGGCTAACCAAATATTTAATGGGAATTTTGACCTACCAAATTAATATATTATGGGTCAATAATTCTTTTGATCGTTTCTACTTGTCTAGATGTTTCCATTGATATATGGCACGCCATGTAATTCTTCACGGTTTGAGAGATATTCATGTTTGAAGTTTGTACCCCCAGTTAGTGGGCTAAAACCCCATGGGGTTGGGGCATGGGTCATTGAAAAGTCATAATTAATATTTTTTATGCTCCTAAAATCCCTCCCACGTTCACTTGTTGAAGCCCCTCTCAACCTAAGCATTTATATAAATTGTGATCCTCATTTCCTCCTTATGCAAGGTATTTCGCCATCTGAAACAGGTCATCGTGGAATTTTCGCTCTAATTTTTTTTCTACGAAGGTTCAGAAGCTGAAATTTTTATGAGGCGAAGCTGAAATCCTGAGGAAGCTGCTATACAAATTTCAGATCAAGGTACACAATATGTTTGGAGATATGATCTTTGGAAGTTAGGGTTTTTGCAGGCTCCTGAAATTAATCTCAAAGAAGTGACCGTGGTAAAATCGTCATAAATCTCTCTCTGAGTATCGGATTGGAATTCCTTAAAGTGTGATAGATAGTGCACATAATTTAGTTTTCTCTCTATCAATTTCAGAGCTGAATGAAGAAATAGTGACACGTGGCATTCCGTACAAGTTCGCTCTGCTGAAACAGTCCATAATTAGGGCATTGTGAGAGATTGGGTATAACTCTCTCTTGAAGAATCCAAATTGGGTCAGACCTGTGGAATTGGAAATATGATGCAGAGGAATACTACAAAACCAAAAATCAGATATTGAGGATCTGAAATAACAGAGATACACCAGATTCAATATCGAGCTCCCAGAAGGCAAGAAAAAGCTAGATCATGTGTTGTCAAGGGTTGCAAAGGACCAAAATTTCTATGGCAGCAAAGCAAAGCAAGGTGCAGTAAAAGGTAGCATGACAAGAGCAGCAACCAAGGTGCATAACAACAGCAAGAAGTTCATCATATGAAGTCTTCAAGTGGGCAGCACTGCATACAATCATTGTACTAAGTCATTATAAATACATTATTGTAAAAATTGTACTAGTGTCTATCTGCCAAGGGTTGAAGAGGCAGTGTTGGGAGGTCTAGGATGATCATTAGGTGGTTGTGTCAAAGTTGGGGTTATGGTCTAGTATACTTCTTCTTCTACATCATTCTATATCATTGTAAAGTGGACCATTTTCCCTGGTACGGGAGTCCATTCTTCTTTTATTCTTCTATAGGGTGGTAGGGTGGTGCTAGGGTGAGTTGTAGCTCATTGGGTGTTGGGGCATCCATTCGATTGACTCTTGAAGAATCTGGGCAGTGGAGCGTCCATCCGATTAGGGCTGGAGAAGAATGCTTTTCTGAATTCAAGGAAGTTGGAGCTTTATTTTCAATTGGAGTTGAATATTAAAGAATTATTAGAAAAGAATTAGGTGGTTTTTGTCCCGAAGTGGGTTTCCACCTTAAAAATTGTGTGCATTTGTGTTCCTCTTTTTTGCTGCTACCATTGTACAAACACTAATAATAATTGAATATTAACTTATGCTATAATTGAAAGGAATACTGATTCACCCCCTCCCCCCCCCCCTCGGTATTTCCAACAATTGGTATTAGAGCTTAGTTCCTTCAATAGTAGTTTAACAGCTGGAAGGAGGTCATGGAGCATACCAAGAATGGTGTACCTCTATTCAATGAAAATAATTATGCACTTTGGAAAGGAAGAATGGAGGTCTGTCTCTTGGCGCAAGGTTACGAAGTATGGGACACTGTTCAAAATGGATTTACATCAACCACGGATGAACAAGGTAAGAAGAATTTGGTAAATGATGCAAAAGAAAAGAATATTATTATTAGTGGACTTATTGAATCTGCTTATCATAAGGTGTTGGGTTGTAAAACTGCCAAAAATGTATGGGAAAAGCTTGAGAATATACATGCAGGTGACTCAAATGTAAAAGAAGCAAAGCTTCAAATCTATAGAGAAAAATTTGAGCAACTCAAAATGAAAGAAGATTGTAACATTGTTGCATACTTCCAATATGTTGATGAAATAACCAATACTCTGGAAGGAGTGGGAGAGCCAGTTGAAAAGAAGACTATTATACAAAAGATTCTTAGAAAATTACCAGGGAGATTCAACCCAAAGGTATCGGTCTTAGAATACAGTGAAAATCTGGACAAACTCAGCAAGGAAGAATTACATGGAGTTCTCATAGCATATGAAATGAGACTTGATGAAGAAAAGGGTACTTCAAATCTAGAAACTACGTTCATTGCATCTAATCAAACCAATAAGGACAAACAACCTTCAATTGAAATGACATGCACCTGCAAGTGTGAAGAAAAGGGAGATGATGGAGAAGGTCTTTCAGATGAAGAATATGCTTACTTTACGAGAAAACTAAAATTTGGTAAGGGAAAATTCAAAGGAAAACTTCCATTGATATGTTTCAGTTGTGGTGAGGTTGGGCATTTCGTATAAAAATGTCCAAACAAAAGTGATGGCAACTCAAAAGGAAAGAAAGGCTTTAATAAATTCAACAAGCAAGGAAAAAATAAAGGATCCAAAAGGAACTTTCTCTCTAAAGAAGATAGCTCATCATCCGATGAAGAAAGTGACAACAAAGAAGAAGCCAATGAGAAAGTATTGTTTATGGCCAAGCACAATAAACAAGAAGTATCAAACAATGAAGAAGAAGGGTTGACCATAGAAGAATTTTATGAGGAGGCAATCAAGCTTATAAAAGAGCTCAATGCTGAGAAGATCCATTCCAATACGCTTGAAGAACAAGTTCAAGGTCTCAAAATTGAGGTTGAAGAAAAAAAATGTATTGAAGAATCACTTCAAAAGAAGTTGGAAGAAAGCAACCAAGAAAGGGAAGCATTAGAAGCCGAAGTAGTCTCGCTGCGTAAGGAAGTGAAGAAGGGAAAAACTGTCAAAAACTATGCCAACAGCTCAAGGGCATTGGAAGAACTCATCAACAATCAACGATCTTACAACAACAGAACTGGCCTTAGTTACAAAGAAGAAGCAGGACCTTCTACAACAGAATACAATGAACCTATGAAATATGACATGCATGTAGACTTCATTGGACAAGATTCGCAAGCACATCCTTGGAAGACGATTCCTCAACGAAGATTTCCATCCAAGTACCAACATATTTTTCATGGCTATTGTTATTCATGTGGAAATTTTGGTCATAAAGATGTAGAATGTCGCACGTACCTTAGGAACCAATACAATTCCAGGAGATCATTCAAATATGAACCTCCCAGGGCTCAATGAAACATCAATATATTCGAACATTTAAGAAATAATATGGAATGTTACAAATGTCAAAAATTTGGACACATAGCCAGAGACTGCAGACTTGAAAATCCTCCAGAAGAATCTTTGAAGCCACAGAATGAACGAACATGGAAGAAGAAGAAGACTGATAATTTTGCTCTCGCTCTCAAGGAGCAAAAAATGAATGTAGTATGTTGATTGCTCAATGCATGTATTTGGAGATAGAAAGAAATTTGTATCTCTGAAAGAGAAGAAGGATGGAACCATATCCTTTGGAAATGATGGATCTTCAAATATTATAGGATCAGGTACCATCACTCTCGAAAGCAAAGATGTTATAGCCAAGAATGTTCTATTGGTCGAAAACATGAATCACAATCTGCTCAGTGTTGGACAAATGTGTGATCAAGGACACACAATGCTATTCAAATCCACAAAATGTGAAATCAAGAAAGGCAGGTATGGTAAATTTGTGGCTACAGCAAGTCGAGCTCCAAATGACATATATGTTCTGGATGAAGCAACTAAAGCATGTCTACTAGCTAAAGAAGATGAAAGTTGGTTATGGCACAAACGAATGGGTCACATAAACTTTGACAATATTGTCAGGATAAGCGAAAAGGAAGCAGTACGAGAAATGCCGAAAATCTCAAAACCTTCCAACACACTATGTGAGGCATGTCAGCATGGCAAGCAGACAAAAGTCAAATTTAAAACAAAATAACACTTTGCATCACATCCATTGGAATTGATACATACTGATCTATGTGGTCCTATGAGAACAAAAGGCTTAGACATATAATTATATTTCATGTTAATGATAGATGACTATACCAGGATGACAGCCGTCAGTTTCCTAAAGAAAAAATCTGAAGCATTTGAGTGCTTTCAGATCTACAAGGAGTTGGTTGAAAATGAAATTGATTTGAAAATAAAGTGTTTAAGATCAGATAATGGTGGAGAATTCACTTCCAAATTATTTCAGCAATACTGTGATGAAAATGGAATAAAAAGGAAATTTTCAACAACACGAACACCTCAGCAAAATGGAGTTGTTGAAAGAAAGAACATAACCATACAGGAAATGGGTAGAACAATGTTGAAGGACTCAAAATTGGATGAAAAATTCTGGGTTCAAGCAATTGATACGACAGTCTTCATTATCAACCAAAGTCTTCTCAGAAATAATTGCAACAAGACTCCATATGAATTATGGAAAGGAAAACCAGCTAATGTAAAATATTTTAGAATCTTCGGAAGAAAATGTTATATCAAAAGAGAAAATCAAAATTTTGGTAATTTTGAATCACGTGTTGATGAAGGTATCTTTGTTGGTTACTCACGCAAAATAAAGGCCTATAAATGCTATAATCCAAGACAAAAACAGATAGTGGAGAGCATAAATGTTACATTTGATGAAGATGGTGCTCTAGCGAGTAATGATGAGGATCTAGAATCTTTGAAACTTGAGACAGAGGCTGAAAAAGACACAGAAGCAACTATCAACGAGGAAGAAGTAAACAATGATCATCAAGATATACCAGAACAACAACAAGAAGCTCCTCCAAGGAGAACAAAAGAGTGGATTCAAAAGAACCATCCATAAAATCAAATCATTGGTGACATAAATGAAGGTCGATAGCTTTGTTCATCACAACAAGCTCATGTTGCTTTTCTAGCAACCTTTGAGCCTAGTAGTTTTGAGGAAGCCAAAAAGAATGAACATTGGGTAGCAGTTATGAATGAAGAATTGGATCAAATTGAGAAGAATAACACCTGGGAATTAGTTCCACGACCAAAAGATAAAAATGTCATTGGGACTAAATGGGTGTTCAGGAACAAATTGAATGAAGATGGGCAGGTTACCAAAAACAAAGCAAGATTGGTTTGCAAAGGCTATCCACAAGTGGAAGGAATTGATTTCGACAAAACATTTGCACCAGTTTCCAGAATGGAAGCCATCCGAATTTTTCTCGCCTATGCATGTTCAAGAAAAATCAAAGTCTACCAAATGGATGTTAAGTTAGCATTTCTGAATGGAGAATTAGAAGAAGAAGTTTACATCGAACAACCTGAAGGTTTTCTACTATCACAAAAAGAAGACTATGTATGCAGGTTAAAGAAGGCTTTATATGGTCTCAAGCAGGCTCCCAGAGGATGGTATGCTTGTCTTTATGGATATCTACGTCAACAAGGGTTCAAGAAAGGTACTGTTGATAGCAATCTTTATGTACAAATAGATAAAGATAATTTAACAATCATTGAGATATATGTGGATGATATAATATTTGGTAGCAATGATGATCGACTAAGTAAGAACTTTTCTACAAATATGCAAAGTGAGTTTGAGATGTCTTTACTTGGTGAGATGACATACTTCTTAGGGCTTCAAATATCTCAGCAAGAGAAAGGAATATTTATATGTCAAGCCAACTACATCAAGGAAATGCTTAAGAAATTCAAAATGGAAGATTGCAAACCCGTCCTTACTCCAATGGTAACAGGTTGCAAATTGAGCATAGACGACTCATCTAAGGATGTGGATCAGAGGTTTTACAGATCTATGATTTTTAGCCTTCTTTATGTAACAACCTCTTAGCCAGATGTTATGCAAGCAGTTGGACAAGTAGCAAGATCCAAGCAGCACCAAAAGAATCACATATTATTTCCGTCAAAAGAATTCTTCGATATCTAAAGGGCACAGAAGAATATGGCTTGTGGTATCCCAAGGGTAACTATCTCATTATTCAAGCCTTTACAGATGCAGATTGGGCAGGAAGTGTTGATGATCGTAAGAGCACTAGTGAAGCAACATTCTACCTAGGTGGTTGTCTCGTATCATGGTTGAGAAAAAAGCAAACTTCAATCTCGTTATCTATAGCGGAAGCAGAATACATTGTAGCAGCATCATGTTGTACTCAAGTCCTTTGGATGAAAATTTTTTTGCAAGATCTTCAAGTACAATTCAGTGGGCCTATTCTCATATTCTGTGGCAACACTAGTGCCATCAGCATCTCCAAGAATCCTGTCATGCATTAAAAAAAAAACACATTCCAATCAAATATCATTTTGTTAGAGAACACGTCGCTGAAAAGAATATCAAACTTGAGTATGTTTGTACAAAAGAACAAATGTTGATATCTTCAATAAACCTTTACCTCGTGAAGCATTTGAATATCTTCGTCAAAAGCTTGGGATTCTCCCAAGTTCTCATTAGATTATAGGTCTGCAGGACGGTTGTGTGTCAGCGGGAGTGGAAGTGTGTACAAGTCCACAGGATGGTTGTGTTTCAGGGGGAGTTAGCCTTTGCCATTGATGTCAAAGGGGGAGAGAATGTTGTAGGAAGAGGTGTCATGATCGCAGGGGGAGTACTTGTGTTGCCATCAATGCCAAAGGGGGAGATTGTTGATCAGCGGTTTTCATTGATGTCAACCCAAGCAACACCAGGGGCTAACCCAATATTGCATGGGAATTTTTACCTACCAAATTAATATATTCTGGGTCAATAATTCTTTTTATGGTTTCCTACTTGTCTAGATGTTTCCATTGATATGTGGCACCATGGTCATAATTCTTCTTGGGAGATATTCATGTTTGATTTACTGCCCCCGGATTAGTGGGATAAAACCCCATGGGGTTGGGGCATGGGTCATTGAAAAGTCATAATTAATATTTTTGTGCTCCTAAAATCCCTCCCATGTTCACTCAATGACCCCTCTCAACCTAAGCATTTATATAAATTGTGATCCTCATTTCCTCCTTATGCAAGGGATTTCGCCATACGAAATAGGTCATCGCACAATTTAAGCATAATTTTTTCTGAAGGTTTAGAAGCTGAAATTTTTACAGGCCATGAAATCTGAGGAAAATTCTTTGTAAAAATTTCAGATCAAGGTGCGCAATATTTTTGGAGATATGATTTGTGGAAGTCAAGGTTTTTGTAGGCTCCTAAAATTCATCTCAAAGAAGTGACCGTGGTAAAATCGTCAAAACTCTCTCTCTGAGTATCGGATTGGAATTCCATAAAAAGTGACAGATACTACACATATTTTAGTTTTCTCGCTATCACTTTCAGAGCCGAATGAAGAAACAGTGACATGTGGAACGTCATACAAGTTCGCTCTGCTGAAACAGTCCATAATTAGGGCATTGTGAGAGATTGAGTATAAATCTTTCTTGAAGAATCCAAATTGGGTCAGACCTGTGGCATTATAAAGATGACTAAGAGGACTACTATAGGACTGAAAATTAGATGTTGAGGATCTGAAATAATAGAGATACACTAGATTCAATATCGAGCTCCTAGAAGGCAAGAAAAAGCTAGATCATGTGTTGTCAAGGGTTGCAAAGGACCAGACTTTCTATGGAAGAAAAGAAAAACAAGGTGCAGCAGAAGGTAGCATGAAAAGAGCAGCAACCAAGGTGCATAATAGCAGCAAGAAGTTCATCATATTAAGTCTTCAAGTGGGCAGCACTGCATACAATCGTTGTAAAGGTATCATTGTACTAAGTCATTGTAAAAGTTGTACTAGTGTCTATCTGCCAAGGGTTGAAGAGGCAGTGTTGGGAGGTATAGGATCATCATTAGGTGGTTGTGTCAAAGTTGGGGTTATGGTCTAGTATATCTTATTCTTCTACATCATTCTATATCATTGTAAGTGGACCATTTTCCCTGGTACAGGAGTCCATTCTTATTTATTCTTCTATAGGGTGGTAGGGTGGTGCTAGGGTGAGTTGTAGCTCATTGGGTGTTGGGGCATCCGTTCAGTTGACTACTGAAGAATCTTGGGCGTTGGAGCGTCCATCTAGTGGGAGCTGGAGAAGAATGATTTTCTAGATTCTAGGAAGTTGGAGCTTTATTTTCAATTGGAGTTGAATATTAAAGAGTTATTAGAAAAGCATTAGGTGGTTTTTGTCTCGGAGTGGGTTTCCACCTTAAAAACTGTGTGCATTTGTGTTCCTCTTATTTGCTGCTATCATTGTACAAACAGTGATAATAATTGAAAATTAACTAATGCTCTAATTGAAAGGAATACTGATTCACCCCCCCCCCTCTCAGTATTTCCAACAACGCAGAGACATCGTGCAACTGGTTCTGCCAGTTCTCCATCTCGCCACCAGAATCGAAAAAACATGAGCTATCCTTCGCCTAGTTCAACATGCCATCAGCTGTAGTGTTGATCCAGTCTTCGTTCAGCGTAGTCAACTTGTATATATGGTCAACATCATCCCCTTCACAGACTGGCTTTGTGTATCGTTCTCCTTCTGCTAGATCTAGTGGGACTATCACACGTGTACCATTATTCTCAAAAATCAAGCTTCTACGTTTCAAGTTGATGATGCCTCCCATATCAATGACCCAATCCAATCCTAATAGCGCAAGGTAGGGGTTTTCATCATCCATAATTTGTATCACTTTGAAATCTGCACATACCTTCACTCCGACAATGTCTACCACAACTTGTGGAAGCCTTCCAAGTGGAATGATATTTAGCTAATTAGCCTCCTCCCATCTTCTGTCAGGTCTGCTTAGGTAAGACATTTGCATCAGACCCCAGATCCCAAATGACTTGATCCATCTCATACTCTCCAATCTGCACATTCATGCGCATCTCCCTACTAGTTTTCTTCTTTTTCTTGTAAACCTTGTTCACGACCTTGGTCTCTGTTCGAGGCACATACTTCTCCGCGCAGTTGTCTATCAAGGCCCAGAGATTATCTACCACCTTCTGATTGTGCAGTAGCTTAATGTAAGCTTGTAGGAATGGTTTAAATTCATCATCCACCTTTGGTTCCATCGGAGTCCTTGACGTGGATGCTCTTGCATCAGAAAGATCCTTCCTGGCCTCAATGAAAATTTATTTTTCTTTCTATAGGTTGATGCCTTCCTTCTTATCATACGCCTTTCTAGTTAGTGGCTCTGCGGCAACCTTTTCCTCATTTCCCCTAGTGGCAACACCACTGCGTGTAATTACGTTTACACTTGGGCCATCATTGCGTGGTTCAGTTTTAACCATATGTATGTTATGTGTCGGTGTCTGCTGCTTTTCCTGCATTTTAGCTATTAACACAAGACAATCTTCAATTACATGATCAAATTTCCTACAATACCTATAGGATTGTCGCGCAGGGTTCGGGAAGTCACATGCATAGTGTCCATCGTCTCCACAGTTGTAGAAAATTAGTTGCCCTCTCCCTCGACCTGCACCTTCACCTCTCCCCCCTTCCCGTCCTCTTGTTGGGGATCATCCTCGTCTAGAGGGAGATGATGGCAACGAAGGGTCGGTCTGCACTCTGTAAAGGTTCGCATTGTCTATCATCGGGATAAACTTTCTGCAATGGTGTTCATTATGACCAACTGAAGAGCAGAATCTGTGCCACTGTTGCTTCAATTCTGGCACATAGACTCCTAACCATGGGCACTGGTATGTATCATGTCAACCAACCACCCTACAATAAAAAAACCACAGTGTGGGGGTACTAGGCCCAACAACATCTCCAGGGCGCAGTGGATTCAGTCCCCCGGCTTGCACATAATCTGACAACAGAGGGCATTGATATTTGGTGTGGCCAACTCCCTTGCAGTGTATGCACCATACATTTGCGCCAACTCCTTTACCCCGGTCTCTACGTAAATTCTGAATTTCTAAGTGCATAGCTTCTAATTAGCTTTGAATCTGCAACGCTCCAAATTGAGCATCATCTCTAGGCGCAACTTCTAATTTCATAGCAATTTCCAGGGCTTCTTCCTGAGAATCAATCTTCTGCTGACCCATAGGCCCACGCAGATGTGGAAATAACATGGAAATGAACCATTCCTTATGTTTCTTACCATCATAAGAAAATACTCCATCGTTGATGGCTTGCTTCAGTCATTGGTCAACTTCCCAAACTAATTCCATCGGTCCTTGCTTAATATCTTTCAGTTCTATTACGCATTGAGAATAGGATATTGGCTTTTGACACTGCTACTTCAACACATCCTTAATTTGTTGAACCGTGGGATCTACATGTTGAGATAGGTATCCCATGAACCAATCTAAAGCATGACCTTTAAAGGCCATAGCCAACTGCACTCTCTTGACAACATCAGTATTAACATTCTGCGCATTCCACACCACGTTCGCCACAAACCAAAATTGGTCCATATCCTCATCCCCCGCACCCTTAAAGGTGGGTAGCTTCATATGTGCGACCATATCTTCTGTAGGTGGGGGTGGTGGTGGGGTAGGAGGATTCTTACCCGTACACGAATTTTATGGTGGCGTAGCAGGAGGGATATTTTCAGCGTGCATAGCCTCACTTTCATTTATATCAGGGGAATTTCTCAGAGGATTGTATACAAATTTTTCCCCTCTTTGATTGACCCGATAATATTTACCACAATGCGTAGTGCTTTCGCTCTGATCAGGGTCATTCACTCAGTGTGGCTGCACAAAATACCCTTTTCGCACAATAGCATCTTAATCAACAGGGGTAAAGTTTGTGAGAACTTACCTCTCAATCCCTTGAAAAATATCCTTTCAGCTTCAGAGTATGACACAAAATGATCGACTGCAAAATCTATCAAAAACCTGCCCAAGATGTTGTCACTCAGTGATCTACAGTTCGGGTAATGGAATTATGAGTCTTCTCCAACTGTTGGATCAATTCAGGGGTCCACTGCGTGATTTGATCATCCTTCCAACAGGTTTGGAATTTTGCTAACCTTGCCAACCACTCTTGCAATTCGTGTGAAAAAGTTACGAAGAAGACCTCATGCACCTCAATGAAAATATACTTATTCTTCCACTATTCAGTGGATAAATTCTTACTTCTATTTTCTTTTAGGGAAAATCCTTGAATCTGTTTTTCAAACTAGTCCTCAAGTTCAGGCTTTCATGGCTGCCAATGACCTCTTGGAATCACTTAACCTCTTTTAAAATTTTCCCGGTCGCGACAATGAAACCATTAGTTGACTCGAGGGGTCCTAACCCAGGTTCGGAGTTGAGGTTAACCAAAAAAACCCTCTTACTACTGGCCCTTTCAGCAGTGACCTACTTACGCAAGTCAAAGTCTCACCCGAAGCAGCATGGGGGGGTGTTGGAACCAGGTTTCCACACCCTGAGAGAGTTTTGAATGATGTGGGTGCCTTAAGATCCAAAATAACCATAAAAATACCTTCCCAACAGAAGCCTAACCAGGAAACCCTTACAGACATATTTAGTTCAATTATGCAGAATGCCTTGCGCAAGTTAATACAACATATATAAATCAAACAATATCAGAACCTTATACCATTAGATCTGTCCAATAATCATTTATATAAACCCAAACACAGTTGCACAAGAGATCTAATCATAGACAATACATGAATAAGAAATAATATGTAGAATCATTCATAACATAAACAACATATGCATTTTCAGACTTAGATATCCAAAATAACAATTATTTATTAATATCAGTTCAGATCCTTCATACAAAACTCTTCAACAAACTGTGCACACAGCTAGTGGGGTCTGCACACAGCAGGACTAAGGTCTCCGTGCACACAGCCAGCAGGAACCTTCTACCCAGACAAATCCGCACAAATTATCACAAAACAACAAGATTTGTCATCAACCTTCACACTTATCCAAAAAACTTCCTTCTTAGACTCGATCTAGACTTCTATTTATACTATTAGCATACGCTACTCTAGGGTTCACATGAAACCGTGGTTTGCGGCCCCTTTATCTACCCTTTTTACCCATTACAACTCATGAGGGGCTTTGACCCACCCCAAAGCCCATGCGCACATAAATCTATTACAAAATATGTCAAAATTGGTCTTTTCGCACTTAGGGGACACCGCTCCAACAATTAGCTCAGTTAATTCAAGTTGAGGGTCAAAATGGAGGCATGTAGAGTCCACTCTAAGTTTTACGAGATCTAGTTACAATTATTTATCGGTTGTAATTAGTTAACACAATTATTTGAGTTAAAATCAATTTAACTAGTTCTAACTGGGAGATGAGCTAGTGCTAGGTCCAATGAATTAAATCTGATTTAATTCACAAGTAGTGGTCAATCAACTAACTGATAATTAACTATAAATAGTTGTTGCATGTCAGTTCTAAGGAAGGCCCAGTTGAAATTGGGGTTAAAGGGAAGATAATTATCAATTGTATAATCAAAAAATTGTACAGGTCATGCATGAGGTCATCAAGATGCCTTGAAGGAATTGTGAAATAAATTCTTGGGAATTTCATAATTAATATGGTCACAATTCCTCCAAGAATGCGTAAGCAAGGCTGGTTAGACAAAGGCTGAGAATTGGTTAATTATTGGATCGATTTTGCCTAGAATAGTGTGAGATAGTCAATAGAGTGCAGAGGTTTCTCAGGAAGGGAAATAACATTGTATTGTTTCATGATCTTAACTTTATGAAATATGCATATAGCAGGGTTTTGAGCAATTTCTTTCCCTAGATACATCTCGTGTTGTGTGATTGATGATTTCTTTCTCTTACTTGTTATGTGATTGTGCGATTGAATTTGGTTTCCGCAAATTGTAGATTTATTCAGTATTTTGTTTTAGTACATTACAAGATCAATTGAATCTATTTAGATATTTATATAGTTGCAATGGCCAAGCCTCTAATTTATAGATGAGGAGAGGCTCAATCCTTGCCAATTTATTCATAGTTTCCATTGAGGCAAAAACTAGATGTTTCCTTGCTTTATTTCTCTTTCCCACTTTTTTTGTGCTTGTTAGGATTATCAATTTCCATTGACAAGACTTAGGTGGATGCTTCTGCCTTTTTGAGTTGACATTTGAGTGAAAAATGGAGTTTTAGTCAGTCAAATCACACTTTGACCTCTAAAATCTCATAAAAATCCAGTAACGCTTTCCTTTAGGAAAAATAGAGCATTAACCTATGGACTAACACTCCTTCTACTGTTATAACTCCCTCTATTTGTTTCTAGGATGGGTTACCTTGAAAAATGGGCCTATAACATAGGGATTTCTTCCAGTCAAAGTGTCCTCCTCTAAGATGATGAGGAGGTAATTTTGTGTATAACACTTTTCACTATTCATGCTTGTTCCAACATGCCACATATCACACTGCTTTCATTTCATTGATGTATCCCTTGGAATTAACTATCCATAACATAAACATGGGCATAGTACAAGCATATAATATTAATTCATTTCCACATGATACTAACCTTATATATATGTCAGGGTTTCTCTTCCCACTCGATTCCTCATAAACTAGGAACCTATTCATGCCATTCACCTGCATAAGCAATCATTCTTCCCCAAGAATTATCCATGACGACCCTGTCAGAAAATGTCATTCATAGATACATATATACATATAAATATTATAATAAGACAATCATGATCCCTGACGACCTTATCAGACAACTGTATACATACATATACATATACATGTGAACGTTAGTACAAAAAAATCCTATTGACCCCGTTAGTCAACGAAATACATACATACATACATACAAACATACATACATACATACATATATGTATATATAAACATTAACATAATCGTAGTCACAAAAAAATTACCGGATATCGTAAGGTCTAAGTTAAGATAATTACCTTTATCCGTGCAATGCATGCACAACATTGAGAACAACAGTTCCCAAGTTAGCCAAGCCATTTGACGCCACAAGTCCATTCACTTTACCTTACCTAATTACCTTTCTCTTACTATCCTGCCACTATTCATTTACTTCAATGGACCCAACTTGATGTCATACTCTTGCCTTTAGCTTCCCTTATACATTCACTGAGCTTCATCCAAGTCTTACATTCCTGTTGGGTACCACACAATTCTCCCTGATCTCCATTAAATTTCCTCTTCCCAACCAATTCCCAAGACCCTAAAAACATAAAAGGTAAGAACAAAAGAAAACAAGAAGAAAACCATGAAAACCAATAACAATACAACACCACAAAAAAAGTGGTATGGCCATACACTAGACACAATCAAGACTACAACTCAAGCACAAAAAAATATCAAATGAACAAAAGCACAAAACTAGCAACACACACCATGAATTAATCCCCATGGATCCCCAATGTCTCCAAGGGAAAGATTAACCCGAGCCTTCTTCAAGATTTCATGGTAGTCTCTTTGTCATGCAATTCCCTGTATCATACTGCCATAAACACATAACTATCAATGTATAAGTAAATATAATAATATATCAGTTACCTTGCCTTGTTATGCTAAGCACACTGCCTTGCAACTAATCACATCCATTCCATCTCTCAAGGGACTCCAATTCCCTTGACGAATCCAACTATAACTAGAAACTAGCTAAAATACCTTCCAAGCACATGTTCATGATTTTAGCACATATCCACATAATATCAGATGAAATCAAGGTTAAGAAGACTTCATGTATTTAAATCACTTGTTAATTTGGAATTGTAGTATCCAAACATAGTCAGAGGAATTCTCACCCAATTCCATTCTTTTACTGTTTACCTTGCTGCAATTGAGTCTTATTATCTACTATTGAATCACCCAACTATTAATTATACAAAAAATCAACTGTTGCATTGTCATGCTAATACCAAGCATGTTTCCCTGCAACTGCTCACACATGTCAATCATATGTTCCAAGGATCAATAAAACACATCTATTAATCTAAAACCAACCTTTACCAAGACTAACAACCATGTCACAATCAACTAATAGTAATGAGTCATAATACTAAAACTAACACCCACTTACATTCAAATACATATCAGTTGTCTCAACACATATCGATCTGTAAAACCATCTTAAAACAATATCATTTCTTTATGCAATATTATAGACACATGCTCATATCATGTGATCAATAAAAAATTCCAACAACAAATAGATGAAATAATAGACACCAAACACTTAAACACTAAATAGACGACATAATTAAACATTCAAGCACCAAGTAGACGACATAAGCAAACTCATACCTTAATGTATCTCAGGGGAGGATATATTGTTTACACAATCAATATATATTAGCACGATATAACTTCACAACATATCAAATCAACATAAATAAGGTCATGATGTCCATAAAAATAACTAGCTAACATTTTCGCATCATAAACTCGTAAACAATTGTCATTCATGCATAGCAATCACATATGCACAGTTAGTGTAGAATAGTACAACACAATATCACAAATAGGTCGATTCATACCTGAATGACATAACCATGATCATCTTCATAGGTCAATCTGAATTAACACAAAACATAATAACATCAATACTGCAATGACCATATTCATTAGGCATATGACCACAATGCATACAACAACATATTATTATCATTCATGACTATATGACACATGTGCATTGACTACACTGATCAACTAGAATTTATCATACATGTAACCATAACAACAATATAATGATAATCATATAAGTAACCCTAATGCTTATAAAAACCATTAACCACATATTTGCATGCCAAACATACAAACATATATGATGATCTACTCTTACCCCGAGGTCCAGTTCGACAACCTCGCTTTGATGATCTGCATCTCTTGCTTCATCTCAGCCAACATATCAACATCATAACATACCAATAGCATCATGATGACACAATACCACAATAATTACCATCACAATGCATCTCTTACCTACTATACATGCATAACCATGATCATGACAATGCATTCATAACAAACATACAAACACTAACATGCATAATGAATGCATATATAATCGACATGCATTCATGACGAACATATCCAATCAACGACACCATCAACTTTCACATAGCGACACAATTATGACCATTAACAACACCATGCACAAATAACAAACATATATACCATAATAATAATCAAACATATGTAACCGACATGTATGCATGACCAACACACCGCCCATCTAGTCCAAGGGGTGAACCATGCTCTGATACCACCCTGTGGTATCAGATATCACCCAAAGAGAACAAAACCAACTATGATACCACATTGTAACGCCCTCATCCCACATTTACCCAAGCTAACTAGATCCACTAGGGTAAACATATGACGAGAGGCTACTATGACTTGATTCAACCTCTCAGGTCTCCTTAAGGAAGTGGAATCGACAAAACAGAACCAATTTTACCTTCCACACATGCTACAAAACCTTCAAGAGCCAACTAACCATTCTAGGTGATCAACCCATGAGACAACTCAAAATTTGATTGAATTGGACCCTTAGCCGCTCCCATGACAAGAACTACAAGTGACTAAGGCCTTCTAGTCGCTCCCACAACAAGGCATGCCAACGATTGTGGAATTTTCCAGCTAGGTTTTTGCTAGCGACCCCAGATTATGTGCCACTTTTTTTAGGGCTAGGACTCAGGCCACTGCCCATAACTTCATGAGAACTCCGGGAATGATAAATAACATGGAAGAAAAGGTACTAATGCAAACATTGATACAAGTACTTGATTTTACCCCTACTAGCCATGACATGCATTTCGTCAAACATGTCACAAATATGTAATCTACATGTCATAACAATAGATCTGAGCACAGGGGTCTCATACTTATTTGAGATTCATAAGGAAGCATTGATGCCATATCACAATAGCTGCATAATCATCTATTAGGTCATGTATTCATTGTACTTTAAATTACTAGTCAAAATATGATGAAAAACTTACATCAAGTCTGTCATAAAAAATACTCATAAACAACATATAAACAATATAAATAACAAGGATATAACAACCATAACATCCTCATATGAACCAATACATTTACACATAAAATACCAAGGAGAAAGAGTTCTTATTAATGAATGAATAGGTCAACCAAGTTCGAGACTTACACGAACCACCTGACCATTGATTAGCTGAACCAAATCTTTCTTTCAGCCAATCACCCTTGTGCCATATTCCAAGCATGAATGTGGGACTCACAAAAAAACCAACTAGGGCTTCCAGAGGCCAAACCACCTCAACCCTCATTAATGTAACCAGGATTTACCCCAATCCCAACCAGATCATTAGGCCCTAAACAAGCATGGATGCCAATGGATTTATCCACTTACACCGAGGAATTTTCCTATCTCCTAGTCTCTAGGCTTTACGATATATACCTCCAGTCACCGGTCGAGGATTCCTACGGCTAATCAAGACTCTACCCTCCAGGTTTTATCGTATATCCTGCCATTCACCGGTCAAGGATTACTAGGCCTGATTAAGGGAACACACCTCTAGGATTTACTGTATATCCCTGTCATACACTGGTTGAGGATTCCTAGCACCATCAATGTACACAATATCTGACTTTACCGAAATCCCAATCTGGTTCAGGGATTCCTAGTCCATGTGTTCTTTCTTTCGAAGACCACCTCACTCAGTTTTGAAACCATCTGACAATCTAGATTAACCAAAATAAGAGAACCCCATCACACCATGGCTATCCATAAATGGAAAGGTGAGGCTGAAAAACACTATCACACTTGGAAAAACCCATGCTAATGATAACAAGAGAACTAATAACACACATGCATGTACCATGCATGCCAAATATAGCAAGGAAATCACAACTGCAAATCAATATCTACAAGTAATCCCATTGTAGCTACTTCATCATTCTCTTCCCATATTGATATTTACTTCCTCTTGCCTTCTTTGCTCTTATTTTTCCTTCTTGATTCAATGCTAGAGCGATACGAGAATTCTCTAAGCATCCACAAGTGAGAGAGAGAGAGAGAGGACAGAGAGAGCGCTCCAAAACTGAAGTGGAAAAAGGTTACCAACTGATCCTCAAAATCATTTTTAGTAATGAGGCCTCTATTTTCTTCATTTTCCTCCTCACATGAAACTTGTGATCTTTCACCTTCATTTTCTCCTAATTTCATTATTTCCATAAATAAAATTCCAATTAATTTTCCTTTCCAAATCCTTTGCCATTTCCTTTTCCAATTTCCTTAGCCATAATAAACCATATGAACACCCATACTAGGACATTTTTCCAAATTTTCATCTTGGAATACGTGTCCGATGGCCTTGGTTATAATTTTTCCTTTATTGAATTTATTACATGAAGTTTTAACCCGGTGATGTTACATTATCATTCATGAAAATGGAGTCTTAGAGTCCATATCTCATAAAGAGGCGTTTTTAATTAACATTGACCATCATAATCCAAAGTACTACCTTGAAAATAGTTGTATTCAATGGAGCGACATAATTGGATCACAAAGATGTTGGGGTATGATTAGAAGATCAAATATAAAAATGGTAAAGAGAATGTTGTGTTTGATGCTTTATTTATATAATTGGGGGATGGGTCACTCTTTTCCTTATCATTAACAAGTCCAATATGGATCGTGGAGGCCTATAGGGAATAACTAGAAAGAATTAACTTGAGACATCTCATCCAATGGATTCAAGTAGATCCCAACCCACCTAAAAATTATACTTGGCACCAAGATACATTGTAGCATAAAGAGAACATTGCCCTGGAAAAAGGATTAGCCTCAAAACAATGAGTCTTAGAAAAGATACATTCATCGCTGATAACAGTCACTCTAACTTTCGTAAAAAATATGACGTTCATTCTTTTGGGATGGCATGAAAACAAATATCCACGAATTTGTAGCATCTTGTAAATCTTTCCAAAGAAACAATGAGGAAGTGAAGATATAAAGGGCATTGTAACCACTCTAATCCTAGCTTAGATTTGTATAAACATCTCAATGGATTTTATTATGGAACTACCAAAAGAAAAAAACAAATAATTCATTGTGGTGGTGGTTGACTATTTATCAAAATATGCTCATTTTTTTCCCTATCTCATTATTTGATTAATTTTCAGTGGCCCAAGAATTCATGGATTAGATCTTTAAGCTAGATGGTATGCCACTTTCACTGTCTTAGATAAGGACCCCACATTCACCAACAAATTTTGGCAAGAGCTATTTAAATTTAAAGGTACACAACTAAATATGATAATAGCTTATCATCCTCAAATAGATGGTAAAATAGAAGTGGTCAACAAGTGGTTAGAAACCCACTTCAGATGCTTTGTTTCCAAAAGTTTATGCGAATGGGAAAAATGGCTTCCCCTTGCTAAATGGTGGTACAACTCATGGAGCTACCAAAATGTCGACATATGAAGTTGTTTATGGACAAAACAATTACTAGTGGCATTCTATGTACTAAGAACCTAAAATGTTAATATCATAGATAGACCATTTACACATAATAAGTCATTATCTATATCATCAACAAAAACTTGCTTATGATGCAAAATTGAAAGAAACAACATATTGATTGACATAGATTTGAATGCTATTTTAATGAAGGGGGGAATTTCTTCTCCACCTATGGCACTATAAGAAGATATAAATCAAATATAAAGTTTCCCAAAAGGTATATCCCAAGTTATATGATCCTTATCAAATCATACATTTCATTGGTAAATTTACTGACAACTTGGCTCTCCCAACCCACTCCAAGGTTGGTTCAATCTTTCATGAATGATGCTTGAAGAAGGAACGAAATTAAATACAGTTTTAAAATAGAAACAAAAGATAAAATGAAACTAAACTTTAATTAATAAATAACAAATGTTGAAAACTGTTTACATGTAGAATGAAAGCAAACTAGCTTGGGGATGGTAGCTTATCTCTGAGAAGAGATGTGAAGGCAACATGCCTTTTGAACTATGTTACAATGACGCTCAAAGGCCTTTCTATCACGAAGAAACAAATAGAAACCCTAAACATCCAAAAACCTAATTCTAGGAGATGAAGCGCCTAAAGGTATGGGGCCCGATGGGGTTAGTTGGAACACCAACTTCCCAGGGTCATAACTTTGACATACAATTTCCGTTTCGTGAGCACGATATCATGTTAGAAAGGTTTATTTGAGGCAAATAACTTTCTATTGCAAATGTGAGTCTTTTCTTGTTTCCCCAAAAAACATTGGTTAGGGCCTCAAAACGGCTCAAGAAGTTCAGGATTTGAAAGCTGCTAAAAATAGAAAATTGTATAAATAGGAAGTTGTGCCGAAAATTAGAAAACTGATAAAAAACAATGCCGAGGGGTCTAAGTGGAATGGGCAGGTGCCCACCAATAACCACATGGATCAAATGTGCAACTAACCTACTAGAAATTGATGAAGAAGGTTCCATTTAGCTCTAGCTAGAAGTGGCACTAAATACTAAAGAATTCCAATTACATCAATGCATGATCATTATTGATACATTGGAAGCATATGAAACTAGAAGATGTCACATGGGAACCAAAAATGATTCTCCAATAATTTACTTTCCTTAATATTTGAGGATGGTGTTGCAGTCAAAGGGGGAGAGCATATTAAGGTTCTACCCTAACCTCCTTACTTGGATATTGTATAAAACCCATTAAATAGTTATTTAATAGTCACTCATTGTAAAAAAAGTTCTTTTATTAATAAGGCACAAATTAGTTGGTTGTCACTCATTATAAGGATCCCATAGGTAGTTAAGATTGTTTATGGATAATTATATATGGAGTAGAAGGCTACATAATATTTTGTCAAGGATTGTTATTGTATTTGGAGCATTTGTCTTGGAGGTCCCCCCTTGAAGAGGAAAATGAACATAACTTTCTATTTTGTGCCATTCTAATAGTTTATCTCTCTTTTCTACTTTTGAACTTGGATTTTGCACTATATTCTATGTGATTGCTCTAGATTTTTGGGGTTAAGTACATCACAAATTTGAAGCATCCACTTACTTATATAAGCTCACATTGCCTTGTGAAACCCCTTCATTTCAAGGTGATCTGAGTGCCATTAAGCCAACATGCTATGCTTAGGTGACTTGTCCACTGATCATTATATCAAATTTTCTCGACTCATGCTAGTTCCACTTAGGTTTTCCCATGTCTTCTGAGGTTGTCCCAAGTTCACCCAGGTCATCCCCGCCGACTATGTCCAAGTGCATCCAATTGCACCATGACATCCAATCTATCTCAAATCATCCAAAGGAAACTCCATCCAATTGTCTCATTTAACCCAACAATCCCAAGTGTGGCCAACTCATATGAGTTTGGATAACTATGTCTGACTTGCACAAGTCCATCTGGTATGCCCAAGGTACCCTAAATATGTATTCCCAAAGGATTATTCCCAACAAGTGTGTCTCACGGTTGTGATCCATGACAACTTGTGCCCAAAGGCACCTTTACCATTCATCATAACCCCCGAGTGTAGGATGCCTAACTCTGACACCAGGCACCCAATTCATCAAGCCTTCTTCTCACTTCTTCATCTATCATGCCAAGTGCATGTTTATAGACAAGGTTGTCTACAACAACCTTCTTTGCCTCTAGCCAAGTCCTATCCAAACTTGTTTGGTGCATCCAACTTAGTGCAAACTACCATTGTTTGTGGTGTGTCCTACCTATCTACAAGGGTGCCTAGCGTCATCTATGGTGTGTGTTGCTAATAGGCAAAGATAACCAACTACCCAAAATGCACCTTGCCAATGAGCCGAGGCATTCAACCATATAAAACGTGCTTTGCCGACAAGCCAAGGTGTTCAACTAATTTATCTAAGGCATCATCATTTTGATATGTCCATCAACATCATACACTAACTACCAAGATGAACTTGAAACAAAAACACCTAATGCCTCTCTAAATAAGAATCTTACAAATCATGTGTTCCTTTAAACCAATCATAACATTTAAGTAAAATGAAATATTTCACATATTTATTAATATTTAAATAATTCATACATAAAGTTAAATGAGAGAAATGTTAAACATATTATATATATAATATTATAATTTTTTAAAATTTATTTAGTCTCATAATAAAGGGACGAATTTAGATCAATAAATTTATTAAATAAAAATATATAAATTAAATTAAATTATATACATGAATGAATAATTATTTTATAAATATATGATTGATGATATTTTAAATAACATAAAATCAATTATTTTATTAACAAAAAAACATATTAAAAGATGGAATGGAAATGAATAATATTATTTTTTAATTTTAAAAAAATTAATATTTAATATTAAAACTATTTCTTAATATTATATATATATAATTCAAATATTTTGAAACAATATTTATATATAAATCTTTCGCCTTTCACCTGACTTTTGTAAGTGACGAGTGTGCATTCACAATCTCAACCATACCTTTGTCAATATTAGCGCTTAAAAGTCGTAAAGTTATTTAACATATTCATATAGAAATTTATGTGATTCGCTGAGAAAAGTTGCATTTTTCTCTGCACAGCTATCCCTTCCAACTTCAGGTCTCTTTTTCTCCAACTGCTTTTTTTCGCTCTGCAGTAAGTATCTGGAACTATTCTTTATATTTATTTTAATGCTGTAAAGAGATCGTGTGTGCACGCGTGACAGAAGCAACTTTGAAATGAGAACTAATGATTTTTGTTCAAGGAAAAAAGCAACCCCAACAATTTTTCAGAAAAGAAAAGAAGAAAAAACTATATTGGTACAAAAATTTGAAATCCTCCTTGACAACAATTTCATGTCATGGAATTCAAGAAGGAATAATCTGCAGAGAGGTTAGGAAAAAATTCAGCTGCCTTGGAATACTTGTGATCCTCGAAAATTGCAACTCCCTTCTGAGTGGAGGATTCTGCAGACTTGTTAAATTCTCTAAATGGATAAGTGGAAGAAGGGTTAACGTGCAAGGATAACACTGAGTTGTACTCCATATTGGTTTCTCCCTTAGATTTGAGGTACCCTTCTGGACGCAAGGGGAATAGTTGCAGAGTCTGGAGTTGGCGATGATCTTCTTCGTCAGTACAGTCAGATGATGGATTAATGGGATCAGAATTAGATGTCTGCAGGCAGATTGATTCTGAGCTGCTTTCTGTGTGCAGGCCAAGTTCTTCGTTGGGACTCATGACCTGCCACAATCTGTTCTTTCGTTTGCATGAGTTTACTATATTCACAGGCATATCAGCAACAGTCTGGCTCAACCCCAAATTTGTTATAATTCCTTCTCCACTGGAATTAATGGAATCCCATATCATACTGTTCTTAGATGGTGAGCCTTCTTCATTCATCTGTACTTGTGGAGGCCCATGAGAACTTTTTAGTACATCTAGCCCATCTCTTTTGACACCAGTGGTTGCAGGTGTCAGGACATCAACACCCACCTGAGCCAAAGAGGCTGCCAGTCCCTGAAAACAATGAAAAAAACAATTACATTCATAAACCTTCAAAAAAATAATTACATTCATAAACCTTTCACCTTAAATTCATGGCAAAATGGAGATATTATAGTTGTAAGAGTTCCTGCAAGGCATTATAAGATGTAAACAAGTTTTGGAGTGTAGGTTTTCACAGTTAATCATGATGTACGAAAGGTTTGGAAAGCTTTGAAATGTTGAACTTCTTGAGTGGATATTTCACTCATTATTAAGAATCATGAAGACTGATCTATATTAAAAGCTTGGATATTCTAACCATTGAGAATCATAAGAACTAATCTATATGAAAACCTTTGAAATGTTCAAAGTTTAAAGTAAAATGACATTTAGCGTGGATACTTCACCCATCATCAAAAATAGTAAAAACACAATCTTAACTATAAGTGGAGTGTCTAACTCTAAACATTAAATATTTGTTACACACAACTCACTCCAAAAAACATTCTCAAACACTAAAAATGAGTTTATAAAATTCCTATTATTATTTTCATTATTATACTCTAAACCATATTAAATCATGAGAACTGATCTATATGAAAAACTTTGAAATATTTAAAATTTAAAGTAAAATGACATTTAACGTGAATACTTCACCCATCATCAAAGATAATAAAAACACAGTCTTAACCATGAGTAGAGTGTCTAACTCTAAACATTAAATATTTGTTACACACAGCTCACTCCATAAAAAAAACTCAAACACTAAAAATGAGTTATAGAATTCCTATTATTCTTTCCATACAGAAGGGAAGGGAGGGGAGTATCAGCCATGAATAATTAAGTAACTTTTATTATGTTATATATACAGTCTCTCTCCATAAACAGCTGCTAACTTAAAAGAATATTTTATTAAAGCTTATACACTTACACTGAGCAAACCCTATGAAGTTTTTTTGGAATATAAAATTTTCAAAGCTGAAACAGTAACATTTACATGACATCAGATCCATATCAACCTGAGAATCTATTAACAGATCTGTGCTAGTGCTGGTGGCAATGGCTAAGCTTACATGAATTAAAATTTTATGTGGGTATAAACAAATTTATTCACCTTTGAACATGGCATTGTTAGTAAGGACGATGGAGTGAACATGAGCCGAGAATCTTCAGACATTGCTGTGAAAGGCAAGTTATAGAGGGAGTATGTGCCTGCTTAGATATCAGTGACGTAACAATATGAGTTCAACCATCCAAAATTTGAGAAATAAAATTGATAGCACCTAACAGATAAAAAAAAAAAGATTGCTAGCTGGAATTTGAGAAATAAAATTGATAGCACCTAACAGATAAAGAAAATAAAGATTGCTAGCTGGCTGGAGTTATATGACTGGAATCTACCGTTGGAGTTGGGCTTGTGAAGTTGATCATTAGGGTTATCTGCCATTATTGTTGTTGATGGAGTTTTTTTTGCTGCAGTAGCAGCTACCTGGTGCATGCTGCTGTTACGTTTTTGCTTCTGTCTTTCTCTGGCTTTGTGGTTCTGAAACCAGTAGAACACATTCTTGCCTTCAATCTTCCCATACTGCCTCAGCTGTGCTGTAATGTGCTCGATTTGTTCTGCATTGGGGGTGCGCATTCCTCCCTTGTAAAACATTTCTAGGATTCTTATCTGGTCTGGTGTTGGATTCCATCGAGTTCCAGAGGCTGCTGGTTGAGACTGTACTGCACAGCTTTCTGCTTGTTCTTCCTTCATGTTTTGTTGGTCACCTGCACCAGTTTTTTTCACACAAAATGAGTACAAATTGAGTAAATATTTCCATGCCCACAACACAAAATTGAACCAGAACCAGAGACTCAAAAATTAAAAGAAAACCATATCATAAATCACTTATTTCAGGATCAGCCCAAAACGACGTTGGAGAGATTAATGATGATTATTACCCAAGCTCCCAGCAATTATTCCTTCAACAACATAAGGAATAACATTTGAATATAACAAGTGGGTTAGCCTGTGGTCAAGCAGTAATCCGTTGGGGTTCTAAAGGCTCCCAAAAAGAAATTGCACGTACGTTTCAGTAGTTGAGTGCCCGCTCCGCCAAAATGATTTTTTCCTTTTAATTATAACAAATAATGGCACTAAAAAAGTGAAAGTAATCACTAATCATTACAATTAATATTGCATATTACTTCATAAATTTAATGAATTCCCTCGGTGTCTTTAACCAACATGAAGTACTAATCACTCTATCATTAATAATATTGCATATTACATATTATAAATTCAATGATTTCCATGACTGCATATTTTCTAATGCTCTCGCAGCTTTCAAAAAGTTCAAGGTGCTAAACAGTGAAAAATGTTCAAGGTGCTAAAACAGTGAAAATACTCAGGATTGGCATCTTAAGGTACCTACCTTGTCTCAATTTAAACAGAGAAAATATTCAGTATTGGCATCTTAAGGTACCTATCTCAATTTACACAGTGAAAAAGGTCAAGGAATCTCAATTTAAGCAATGAAAAAGAAAAAAAACCCAAGATGGGTAACTCCAGGAATTTGATACCTCTTGAACAAATATGGCAAATTTTATGGAGATGTACCAGCATATAAAAACATGTAGGACTCACCTTTGATAAGCCTATCAATTTGGTTTCTCTGATTCGAATTGTCATCTACTTTTCCATCCAACCTGCTAATCTTTGGCTCTAGAAGGCAGGCTGCAGCAGACACTGAAACACTGTTACCACTAGTAGCTGAACTGAAAGCTTGTTGCAGGTGGCTGTACTGATCATGAGACTGCTGAGTGGACCAGACTGCATTCGCCATTGGAGCATTACTGTTTGGAGAAAGGGTTAATTTTGGAACCAGGGGCCTGAAACGCTTATTGCAGCCTCCATTCTCGCAGGCAAATGGCATGTTTGTGACAGAATTTAGGTTTGCCATTTTGGCTTCCATTGATAAAAGCTCAGCTTATGTATAAAACCCACTAAGTCAACAACACAAATGAAGAATAGCAATGTATATCTAGAGCCCCCTGATCATCAAGTCCTTGATCAGTGCAGTGGGCAGAAATATTAAACATGAGAAAAAGCCTAAGAATGGCCACCAATTTAAGAAATGATGAGAAAGAGCTAGTGATATAAGGTTGGTTTTAAGGAGGAGGGAGGCAAGGAATCTTTGAAGTGGCACAACACGAGCGAAGAATGAAAGGGAAAAGAAGGACGAGCAGTGGAAGCAGAGGTGGACCGTGGATAAATAGCAAGAAGATACTTGCTCTCATAATTGCTGTTGTTAGATGGAATTTTGTGCCTTCTGCTCATTGTGGGGGTGGTGATTGATGTCATTTTGTGCCTTCCCTCTCACAGATTGTACATGTATTGTGCGTATATCACTGGCTGTATATTTCTATAGTACTCTGTTGTATGTCGGCTATATTCCTAGCAGAGACTGACTATTTTCCCTGACAATATTAGTCATGAAAATTTCAGGGTCAGTAGCTTCTAACATGCAGGCATGCAGAGGCTTTTTCCCCTTTGAACGAAGGTTCAAATCTCTTGAAACGCGGTCAAGAAGCATCATGTGTTTTCTCTGATTTCTCTGATTTCATTTGGGTTTATGGCAATCATTCTGATTATGATTAATGACATAAGAAAGTCACTAAATTTTCCTTGTTGGGCTTCATCTGTAGCTGCCATTAATGATCACCCAATACATAGATTTGGGGGAGGAGCCACCAAGGTCCTGTTGATATGTACGCCAAATTTTTAATTCACCATTGAAACAAGGATAAAACATGAGATTTGGTGTTCACGTGGTTGCAAAACTTTCATGATTTTAGTCATCATTCAGTTTATGAAAGAGTAATATGCTCCCACTTGGCAAGGTTGACTTCTTACCCAATTAAAAAACACAGTATAAAGTAGAAAGGAATGGTGTTTACAGAAACAGTTGTTACAAGTAAAGATTAGTTTGGCATCAAATCTCTACTTGCCCATGAATCCATTTTTGGCTTTGCCCATCACAAGAATTCAGAGCTTTCTTTTTCATTTTGGCTATGGCATAGTGAAAAAACCCACTAACCCTACCAATATTGAACCTTCAATTAAAAATTGAAATCAAGTTTACCTCCTGTACTATCTCCTCCTCCCCTTTTCTTGATGTGAAAGAACATTTTTATCATTATTCCTTGGAAGTGTTAGCCCATTGGGGCACCTCCATGATAGGCTTGCATTTTTTAATATTATTCTTGGATCGATTTTTCTCCACCATTATGGATTTACATCAGCGAGCCAAGCTGCATTGGGGAACGAGCTTTTTGACTTCTCTCAGATTCCCCATGAAAAGGAGCTCGGTGTTCTTCATTGATGTCTCCTCTTTTTTGAATTTGCGAGGGAATATCATGAGGTGGGTGACCTTACAAGCATCATTCTACGCCCATTGGTTATCACACGTATGCATCTCCTAAAACAATTCACAGCTCTATCATTCTTTCGTTAGCAACACAGACAAAAAGACATTGCAATTCAAACATCAACATCCACTGAATTCGTTGATTTATTCAATGCATACTGTAACAGGTAATAAAATTTTCAACAGATAATGGGCATTTCTTCTTTTGTTTACACCAAACTACATTCCTTTGATTTATTCATTGTATAGAATATCATGCCATGCCATAAAATTTTCAACAAATGATACAGATTCTTCTTGTTTTTTCAATGGTTCTTTGTTTTTAAATATAAGTGAGCTGTTTTATTGTGATGTGGAGCGATACTTTTATTAATATAATAAATAATTATTATCAAATTATCAATATATATTTGAGTAGGTATAACAGTGAAAAATACATGTTTACTTTGGAAAAAAAAAACAAATCTAAAACGAATATGACGTACACACTTATGTAATCTAAGAAACGAAATATATATAAAAAATATATTATTTTAAATAAGAAAAATATATTATTTTAACAATTTAAAATGAAATATTTATTAAATAATAATGTAATTTATTTATTTTTATATTTTATACTTATTTTATTGATGATGATGATGACGACGATCGTAGTTACAGTCGGCTAAGACTAATGATGATGATGATGACGATAATAGTTACAGTCGGTTAAGACTAATGCGGTTTATGAGACTTTAAGAGAGGAGAAAGAATCTAAGTTTGATTTTTCAAAATCTTGTTTCTATGGTCAAAGAGAAGGGAAATAAGTGCTCCAAGATTGCTATAGGTGGGTTGGCTTAATAGGTCAAGAACATTGGAAGTGTGCCAGATGGTAGGGAATTGAGAGCGAATGTGAGTAAGAGTCGGGCAATTTAAAAGGAAGTTCTTTTCATCTTCCACCTGCTTAGAATCGCAAATCTGACAGATTCTATAGTTCCAAGGGGTTTTGGGAATAGACCACCCTCCGGTCTCCGAATCTCATGCGAATTAGTTCTTATCTTAACTATGTTCATTTTTTTCTTATTGCTGGACAAAGGGTGGGGTTGATCACTTCCTTATAGTATCTTAGCTTTCTTTTACCCTCTAGGTCCTCATCCTCCCACAACTTGTCCTTAAACTTGAAGGTAATACTATTTTTTATATTAGAAGTCATTAATATTTATTACCAATTAATATTTTCTAAAGTTAAAAATGTTAATGTTTAAAGTATAAAAATTTCAATTATTATTATTATTTAAAAACAAATTTAATGAAATTTATTAAAGTGATATGTTTATATTATAAATATATATTTTTTATTTATTAAATTTTATAATTTTATATATGAGAGAAAAGTGGTTTATATTTTATGGTTTAATGTTTAAAATAAAATTACATTATTATTTTCTTTTTTTGACATATTTGTAAACTAAGTTTTGTCTCAAATCCAATAAATAATAGCTGGAATGATATGTTTAAGTTAGTAATGTGTATAGATTAAGTATCCTAAAGTTTTTCAAGATTTTAAATATGTTCATGCATTTAAAACTACATTTTAAAGAATGAGAAATAACAAAATCATCAAGAATTGTATTACTATATTTCAATAAAAAAAAAGACAAACAAATAGAAGTCATGTATGAGGGATTTTTTAGAATAATATTTTTTTACAACTCAATATATATTCATCTATGGTATATAAACATTTGTTTAGCCCCAACACACACTTGGGGCTAAAGAAAAATTTATATCACACAAACTTGAGGCTAAACAAATCCTTATATTCCATTGCACACATTTGGGGCTAAAAAAATCTTTATATTCCATAGATGAATATATTTTGAGTTGTCAAAAGGACTATTTTAAAAGATCCCCCGATACATGACTTCTATCTGTCAAACTTATCAAGAATTGTATTACCATATTTCAAATAAAAAGATAAAGTAATGTTTTGGGAGACCAATTAGAATAATCCTTTTGACAACTTAATATATATTTATCTATGGAATATAAAGATTTCTTTAGTCTCGAGTGTATATATATATATACACTCTCTCTCTCTTATGGGGTTATACACACACACTCTTATGGGGTGAACTCACATGCAATATGAGGCGAGGAGTGAGAGCTACCATCATCTCATGTATGAGGATGATGTGGCCAACATCTCTCATAACTATGTTAAATAATGACAAACATAATTTTGTACCCCTAGATTGTAAATTTATGATTTTTCAATTGAATCATCGCTCCTCTGTGCTCAATCGTATTGGGGGTTAGAGTGATCACATGCTCTAGGCAGGTGCTCGACTAGTTCATGATTATATTCATTATGGAATTTTCCCTCCTAACAAAAATCCACTCTTAGGTTGTATTTCCATTCACCTCTTCTCTCTCCTTGCATATTTCTCTAAGTTCTTTAGTTACTCTTTCCCTCCTCTCTATAAGTGGCCTTGTTGGCAGCAGCTAGTTGCCTGATTTTTGGCACTTTTTGACCTTCCACTTGCTACCCTCCTCTCTTATTTGGCCCTTTGGTTCTCAACTCTCAAGATTTACCCTATTTTTCTCGCCTTCTCGACAACAACAACAATGGCCCATCATCAAGCCAGGGGCAGTTGAGGTAGTGAAGGCAACAACTCTCCTACTGGCTCACAGGCTCATATGCGGGTTGAGACAATGGCTCACATATACCATGAGAAAACTCCCCTAGAAATTTAGGATGAGTTACAATGAGTGGTGGACGAGGTAGTGGGTGGCTAGGCATATTTGTTGGACTTGGAAAGTGATCATGGCTTGGGTGCTTGACATTGGGCACACCCATGGACCTCGAAATCAATATTTGTGCATAATTGATTTATTCAAGTGTACGAAGTCTCTCTTGTGCAATTTTTTTCTTGATAGTAATGATGACAAGGATGAGAATATCCTAGTGTTGGATGATATTAAGCTTCAATGCAATGATATGGACAATCATATATCACACATATAAGCAAGTGTTGCTCTTAGTCGTGGACCCAACCACACAAGCCCAAATGTGCCATTGCCCATCGAGATGGATGTTCTTGTTTCTTCTTAGTTTCTATCATGCACATGCACTCTCAATAAATTTTGTTTTCAATTGCTTTAAGGTTTGTTAAGGTGAAGTTGATCTATCTGGTTAATCATTTTATTGTCTTTTGGCACATACAACAATCCTTTATTAAGTTTATTTTTTTACTACACTTGAAAATTACTTGGACTAATAATCCCTTGTTTTGCAGATAATTTTATTCCCTAACAACAAATTAGAGATAAACAAGTGCCAAACACATATATAATATTCTTTTAATAATCAAAATATTGGGTCTAACCCATGAGGTGTAAACCAATTGGTTTGTGTGAGGTTTAGTCCTCACTAGGTCATAGGTTCAAATCTCATGGGGAGGGGTGGGGGATAGGAACCACCTTTGGGGGAATTAAACTATTCCAAGAGGCATCCAAACTCGACCAAGCTTCGCACAATCTTAGTAATAGTATCCCACTTCGACCAAGCTTTACACAATCATGTTGATAGCATTCCACTTGTATTGGAACTGGCGGGACATTGTGCTCTCTTTGGCTATATCCTCCTTGGAATGAATATAACTTAAAATTAAAATAAAACCAGGGGAATTAAACTATCCCAAGAGGCATCCAAACTCGACCAAGCTTCGCACAATCTTAGTAATAGTATCCCACTTCGACCAAACTTTACACAATCATGTTGATAGCATTTCACTTGTATTGGGACTAACCCCGACATTTTGCTCTCTTTGGATATATCCTCCTTAGAATGAATATAACTTAAAATTAAAATAAAACCATACAAATAATAAGTTTTTGGAAGCATGAAAATGTGGAAAAACTCTGACCGCGTTTAAAATTTTTGGTGGGGTAAAGCTCATGGAGGGAAACATATGCACTGAGTGCCAATGGGCCAATATCCAAACCTGGTCAAATTCCAACAAAAGTCAATAGAGATCCGTCTACCTGATTGAAAATTCTGAGGCAGTACACAGGAAAAAAAAACCCAATGAGTACAGGGTTCCATGTATTCTGACAGTTATTACAAGTATTATCCACATACAGCCCATTTACAATCTAAACACCATCATGGATTACAGGTCAATTCGGAGATGAGTAAAACCAATCCCCCATTCAACAGTGTGTGTAAAACTACTTTTTTTTTTCATACGAGCGAATGGTGATATGGATATGCAGTGGATGGGACCTGCAAAATTGGATAGCTATCATAAGGATTTTGATTTGTGTCAAAGTTTTGAACAAAGGGAGAGTATGATGGAATGTACCAACGGTTGACCTTAAGAACACAGATGGAATAAATGGAGTGATGGGATTGGAGGCATCAACACAGAACAGCTGTTTTTCTTTATGAACAGCCACGCCCTTGCATTGTAGGTGATCGACAAAATCTTACTGGTTTGATAGGTCTCGCATGGAGGTGGTGTGCTGCTGACCGAATTTGCAAGCCCGTACTTCACGGACCTCGGAGTGGTAGACAGTGGAGGAAGCGGTGCAGCCCAACCGAACGAGGGGGTTGGTGGATGTTATCATTTCATCGCCCCTACTTTCCTTGATGCCTTTGCACATTCCCTAGGGAAAGTCATTTTGAAACTCAATCCAATCACATGGACCACATATATCACATTAGGTAACCCTCCTTTTGCATAAACTGTTCTTATCTTTTTAATCCAACACAACTTTCCAAAATCCTTGTCAAATCTACTTTATGCATCTTTGTACTTCAGGCAGAAGTGGGTTAACTTCAAGGTCATATGGATGAAACCAGGTCTCCATGTGCCTTTCTGTTAGCCATTCATGTTTGCATTTTATGATTAATTATCAGACATGCACATTCTCCCTCATATTTAAGTTTCCCATTATTTACCAATGTACAACAAATGCATAAATATATGTGATTTATAAGTGTACAGCAAATGCCTAAATGTTCTTATTGGAATGCATGTTATTCCATTTATATGAAAAATTACAACTGTTATAAATCATGCATTGCATAAATATATGATTCATATATAAGTGTACAACAAATGCATAAATGTTCTTATTGGAATGCATGTTATGCCATTTATATGAGGATTACAACTTTTATAAATCATGCATTACAACTTTATGAATTGTAAAAGATTTTAGAGTTCTTATATATAAAAATATTTATTGCCCATTTAGTTTTTAACATAAATCATGCATTACAACTTTATGAATTGTAAAAAGATTTTAGAGTTCTTATATATAAAAATATTTATTGACCATTTAGTTTTTAACATATCAATTGTATTGCTTTTGGCACAATTGTATTGCTTTTGGCTTTTAAGGTTCATGTAGTTGTTAAGTATTATGTTTATATTTTAAAATTTTATATTTATTAAATATTTATAATGAGAAATTTTAAAGTTTTCTTATCTATAATTATAAAATAAATGCATAATTTTTTTTTAATGCATTTAATTTATAAGAAGATTATAATTTTTATTTATTTTAAAAATTATTATACATTTATTTATTTTTATTTATTTATTTTTGTGTGTTTTTTTTAGTGAAGGATTAATGTTGGTTATAAAAAAAAATATTAAAAGTTTAATTGAGATTGCAATTTTTTAATCATTTTTAAAAATATGATTTTAGAAAAAGAGTTTTGAGATGTAAGTTTCTAGGTTGATATAATAGCATTTTTTTTCTGTAACATTAATATTATCAATAATTTTTAATCAATGCTATGTGGACCTTTCTTACTTTCTAGTTGTTATATATTTATAATGCTTGTAATGATTGCAAGTTTTACTACATAAATGGCTATTCTTACATTGAGATTTCATTTCACATCAATACTCTCCTTCTATGCGTGTTATGTGATTGTTTATTGTGAATAATCTCTCATAGATAACAATACCAAAACAAAGGTAATTTACAAGTTATTATTATTTCCCTAAAAGCTTTCTTAATCTAGGTATTGATTTTGGGATGCAAAAGCTTTCCCAATCAAAATATTGGTTTGAAGGTGCAACTTCTCATATTTCATATCTAACAACATCTTCCCTCAGTCTAACACTAATGTCATTGTCAGTTTTGGTGTCATGATTTATGGTCCGCTTTGATTAAGTTTGAACCAAGGCATCTTCTAGTAACTTTTTTTAAGCGAAAAGTTGATGCTCATGTGACTTTTCAATAATTTATAATATTATTTCAAAACTAATCTAATATCTCTAGTACAACTTTGATATAATTTCAAAGCATCTAATTATATGGCCTAAAACATCCCTTTGTAAAGTTTCAATAAAATTTATTTTTGAAAAATACAAATTTATAATTAAATGAATTAAGGTTTTTTTTTTTTTTGAATTTTCATCATTTGTGTAATATGAATGAAACATCTACATAATCTCAAATCCAATATTTTTTTGATATAGTATTTAAAAAAATAAAAATAAAATTTAAAATAAGACTCTTTACAATTACAAAAATTAATAAACAATTTTATTATTTTTCAATACAATTATATATACATTTTTTATGAAAATTTATTTAAACCCAATACATATACAATTTTTAAAACATATATAATACACAATGAACTTCTTATTACATGGACAATGAAATAATGAATATGAAAATTCATTTATTGCGCTATTTGTTTATTTTTATATATATATATATATATATATATATATATATATATATATATATATATATATATATTATAGCAAGTGCATAAATATATATTTTTTTCTTTTTAAAAATTTTCCTTTGGTAAAAATTATTATCGTTAACCTCTTACTGGGGAGACCTGACTATATTGAAAAAATCACTCTTCATAAGGAGGAGAGAGTCATTTGATTACAAGGTGAACTAAAAGTAAACATAGTAAACTAGATACATTGTCTAAAACATCTTTGTAGAACTAAGTATACATCATAGGGAGAAAAAAACATAGACATAAGCAATACTAGATGGAGTGATTTGAATCAAAAGCTACAACCTGAATGGGCTCCTTAGAGCCCTCAGATGTTTTCCCAACCGACATGGGAATGCCAATATGTTGTTTTATTCTCTCCATTCTCTGATCTAGGTCCCTCAAATGTGGGGGAAGGTGACCTAGATCCATAATTTGCATGTATTTGTTGAAAAAACCTATCATGTTGCTGATGTGTGTAATCCAAACGACCCATTGAGTGAGGACCTCCATGTTAGATAGGGGTTTTCTTAGCATATAAACTTTTCCTTCTACATGTGTGATTTCCTCCTGGATATGACCTGGTGTGAGTTCACGATAGTGTGGAGAAAATTCCTCTAGCTGGTAGTGCATACGGGTGTTGCTCTTGTGGGACCCCTCCTAGTAGTATGTAGTTTTCCTTCGAACTTGCGCCCTTTGAAAAGGCATGGTGGATAAAACTAAGGCGTAGAAGAAAGTATGCAATAACTATAAAGGACAAAGAAAGAGAAGAGGACAAGGGAGAAGCCACATCAAGTAAGGGATAAGCTCACAAGAGCCTCCATAGTTGTCACCTTTGAATAAGAAAAGGAAAAGTTTCCACTCAGGGGAATGGGGATAATATTGTAGCTACTCAAATAAGTCAACCACCCAAAAGCATAAATAGGGAAAACATAGCTAGTTGATAGTAAAACTGGAATGAGAAATGGAAAAATCCAAACAACGAAGGAGAGGGGAGACACTCCGATCACAAAGCGAGGCCCAAAAACAAATTTGTGGCAGGAGGCCAAAACAAACAACCAAAATCTGATAAGGCTAAGGAATAAGGAACAATAATGGAAATCCATAGAACATAGAAAGAACATAGGTTAGTCGAAATAAAAACATGAAGAACTAATCCTAAAAAAATGACTTGCATAAGCGATTGAAACACAACAGATAAAAACTTAAAGAGAATAACAATTCATTACCAACTCCAAGTTAACATTGTCGCACTGGAATTAAAACAAAAACATCAATATTATGGAGTTCTTGTCTTACTAATGGAGTAATATATATGAGCATTGCCACCTCTGCTGGCTAGATATTCCCCCCTGGAATCTTCCTAAGCCCCGGTGCTTTCTTACAACTCTCTCTCCACTAGGACTAGTACTACAATGGACCAGATGTCGATTTCTATGTTTAAAACGTTGGCGCCCATCATTTCCACATGCATGAGGCACTGTAAATTACTACCAATAAATGTTGAATAACCTAATGCCATTACCCACTTTCTCTTTGAATGACATGCCTTAATGACCCTTCTCCTTCTGTGATCCATAAGCATTAAAAAATTCTTGGGAGCATGCTTCCATGTCCCTCAGTCTATTGGCGAGGTGGGATGGTGGTAACTGTTATGTAACCATATCAAAAAAGAAAAGAAAATATAGATCAACAACTTGAAAATAAGCCTTTTTGAGGGGAAAACCTCCTTTTACGTCACATGAATGAAAAATTATTGGATGATACAAATGACAATACCTCCTTGGTATATATAGGAGTCTAAAGGGTCATAATATAATCAGGGCTACATAGCAATAATAATGTATGGGAACAAAAATAGAAATAGTGGGCTTCTATGGGGCACAACAATAACAATATCGGGGCTACATGTGGCACAACAATAATAATATGGGGGCTGGACTAGTATTATAGGGACCTAACATTCCCATTGTTAGGTCCCTGTAAGTTGGCAGATTGGAAATGACCAAATAGACAAGGGTAACATCAAACCAACTTTGGAGTCCTAGTACCTAGCCTTCCTGGACTCAGAGAAAGCTCTCTCTATATTTGTATAAAAGATATGAATTGTTTGTTCTTAGGATGCTGATTTTAGGCTAGTTATAAGGATAGGGTTTATTTGTTTTGTTTTGTTTGGCTGGGTAGGTTGTTCAGAAGAACATAAAGAGTGAAAGAGGTTCAAACCATTAGGCTATGGGGTTAGTGAAAGACTTGAAAAGGACAATAATGAATCAAGTATGTTTCATAGGGCAAGTTAACAAAGCCAAATGGATCTAAATAGGTTTAGTGAGTGTGAAATGAACATTAATTTGTGAATGTAGTAGGTTTAAAGGGTAGTTAAGAATCTTTTAACATAAACTATAACAAGAAGAGTCTATTAAAGTACTATGCATCAAGAAGGAATCAAAGGGCAGGGCACACCATAAACTTCTTTGACCTAGCTCTGTCAAGTAAAATTAAAACAACTATCCAGCAAACCATAGAGAGTAGGGAACTCCTAACTTCTCTAGCTATCTACCTTCAGAGAAACAAAACATTCAAGATAACACATAAGTAATGATTAAAGAGCAGGAAACTCCTAAATTCCTTAATCAAACTGTAAAGACCTTCAAAGTAACCATTTCAAGATAGACTAAAGGACAGGGCATACCATAAACTTCTTTAGCCTAAACCCTAATAAGAAAACTTTAAAGAAAAGCCTAGAAAACAATGATTCAAGCTATACCAAAGGACAAGGCATACCATAAAATTCTTTGGCTTGACCCTATTTAATAATTTTGAAGAAAATTAGCTAAGTGGAATTAAAGAGCAATGAGGAATTCTTCAATCAGACCTAGCAGAGGAAAACATTTGAGCAATAGAAGCAGACAAACCTAAGGTGCCTCTAGCAGCATATCTTAGCCTAAAATTTCTATTCTAATGCAAGAGAAAAGATGGAACAATATGAGAACATAAGGAAAAAAAAAACTAGATTAGAGCAACATCACCATTAACTAGGTTCATGAATCCTATGAATATGCTTGCTCCATTGATGCTTAATCCAAAAATAATCACACAACTCCAAAGCCAATTTCTTTACAACTCCGAAAGTCTATGTATTCATCTCAATAAACAACCAACAATAAACATGAAGCCTCCATGCAGTATTTAATTTGCAAAGGAGGATAAAAACCCTAGCTAGGATTCCAAAATGTCATTAATTACATATTTAAGTCATTTTGTCCTATGAGACCATGCAAGGCCCAAGGCACAAATATCTCAAACTCATAAATGAAAAAATAACTCCTAACAATAACTCCTCAACTAATTTTGGAGATATTTTCCTATTAAGCCTTCAAAATATATTTTTCCTTTACTCCTTGTGTCTTTTGTTGACTTTCAGGCAAGGGTGCAGTGCCAAGGTTCAAGGGCGTAGCGCCAGGCCAAGGGCGCAACGCCAAAACTGGAAAAATAGCTTGAGTTGTAGCTGAGTTTTGGAGGCCTTCCCAGTGTCCAAATGAGCTACATGATAACTCATTGGAAAGCTTGTCCTATCTAGTTTCAAAATTTGCCTTTGATTCCAGTGCCCATTTTACTAGTCAAAAACCATTTCTCCCAAGACTACTCAGGGTGCAACGCCAATGCTTGAAAGAGGGCAGAAAGGTGATTTTTTGCTTGTTTTTGGCCCTTTTGAGGGACCAGTTCTACTCCAAATGACTTGAAAAATTTATGAGGGTGATGTACTTGGCCTAAGGATCATGAAAATGTAAAGTTTTCCTCAATTGGGTGCCCCAAAAAAGAGCATAGCGCCAGTGGCACTACGTGCTTGGCCTTTTTTCTGCTAGCCAACTGTCAAAAACTCAAAACTTGCAAAAATGTGCCAAAATTGGGATTTATCTTGCTGATCGTGTTTGGGATGCTTGGAGGGATGCATCAGCAAGAATTTCAAGTTTTTATTTCTCCTTTGCCTCTTTTAGGGCTTGAATCTTTGCAAGGGCTCTTTTGAGCTTGACCCTTGCCATTATGTTCCTCAAGGCATAATGCCTTGCCATCTTCTTCTGCAAGTCAATGTTTCTATCCACCTTCTCAAGTTGATCTTCTAGGTGCACATTGGCTCTCTCTAGCTAAGATTCCATATCATAGCTGATCTCCATGGCAAGAAGCTCACTTGGAGTGAGCTGCTATGCCAATGTTGTCTCTTGCTCTCTTTCCTTGGCTAAAGCCTTCTTCAAACCAATTGTCCTTGGCCTCCTCCTAGGAAGTTGTTCTTCCTCTTCTTAAATGTCATCATGAGTGTCCAATATGTCATATAGCTTAGCCTTGGATTTTCCAGCCTCTTTCCGAGCTCTAATAGCTCTGATCTCATACATGGCTTTCTCTGTCTCTAACTATTGGTTTTCCACCTCAAGGAAGTTTATTACATTCTTAGCCCTACCAAGATTGGCTTGTAGATCCATAATGTTGGCATCCTTGCTATTGAGAAAAAAATTTGTGATCCTCTCCTCATTCTCATCATCACTGTCAAGGTGAATTAGCTGAAATTCTTGTTTAGTCTCATGTTCATCCTCTTTTTCATCAATGTCTTTCTCTACAACCTTTTCCTTACATTTGTCAAGCTGTTTTGTTGATGATTAAGGCAGGGCCCCTTCCACAATCTATGGAGAAAACACCTACCTATGACCTCTTTTATAGGTCAAATGAAAAGGCTCTATGTCAACCGTCTCAGTGTCATCTGTCTCACTGCCGTCATCATTTCCATCTGCCTCACTGCCATCTTCGTCACTACCATTTGTCTCACTACCATATGCCTCATTACTCTATTCAGTGTTTGATGCTGTGGTGTCATGAGATGAGGGTGAAGGGCTGTGGGAAGGTGATGAAGGAGGATCATCATGGGGTGAAGGAATGTGAGTGGATGGAGATGTATGATTAGCAGGGGGTGATGGAGAAGTGGATTCTAGAGGATGGGATGATGAAGGGACATCTTGCTGATGATGGGCTTGTGGAGAAGTGAACACCTCATTGGCAATGAAGGTCTCCCATGGAATGCCTTTCTGCTGTAGTTGGTGCATAACAACCATCTTGATAAGTGAATGATGGAAGAGACTTTGCATCTGCTGAGGATAGTCTCTCTTTTTCACTATGTAGGAAATTTTATCAATGCTTCTGTAGAGGTAATAGGGTATGTGTAGCATCCTCACTCTAGTAAAATGCATAAGAATCCTGATGTGATATGAGTAAAGACGGGAGAACCTTCCCTCACATGTGAAATAATTCATGATAATTCTCTTCATAGGTGCATACCTATCTAGTAGGTGAGAGAAAGGAAAGATGGATTTGTTGTGGTCTTTATACCTAGGCTTAAGGTATGGCTCAAATTAACTCATGTCTAGGTTGGCTTGCTTGAACCATTTCTCCCCTACACTAGGTATTCTTCTGGCATTGGCAATGTCACCTGTAGATAACTCAAAGGTGACCCCTGCAAGGTTAACTTGTTTGTCATGCAAGTTAATGATAAAGAGTCTAGTTAGATCAGGGTGGTTTTTCACCTGCTGCACCTTTTCACAAAAATCAAAGCATCCTACATGCTTAAAACATGAAACAGTAAGGGGAGATGACATGAGCTCCTTTGTACTGAGGGGTTAAAATGTGTTGACCTTTCCTCCTTTGTGATCATGCCTCCTTGGCATTTGGGCTTCTCCACCACTTCCACTATCCTCTGACATTGTAAACTTTGCCTTTATAAAACCCTGGAGTGTAAATGGAAAGGGGATGAAGGGATAGTGATGAAAGGGCAACTTTGCAAGTGAATGGGATAAGTGAATGAGGGTTTAGGTGTATGAGAATGAGTGAGAGGCTAAACAACTCAATGAAAACCCTCCATCACTGTAATAACCCTTTGTTTTGAATGCTATTCTTTATAGGAAGATGAAATGAGGTTCAAACAGTGATTTCAAGCTTGAAATTTAGGGTTTCTCTTAAGGTTTGATTTCACTCATTAAGAAAACACCAAAATTATTTGAAGATGAGTGTATAGCATGTACTTACCCCTCAATATGCTTGGAGGACCTTTTTCAAAGATTTGTAGGTGTTTTGGAGTGATTCGAGTGGTTAAATCACTTAGAGGACCCTCCGGGCCAAGGGTGCAGCGCCAATGCTGAGGGCGCAATGCCAAACCTGAGCGCGTAGCGCCAAAAGAAAAATGAATTGTGTATGTCGAGCAAGAGCGCAACGCCTTCCCCAACGTGTAGTGCCTCCTTCTAGGCACACAATGCCTTCAGAAATCTAATGGAGGAAAAAATCCAGGGGCACAACGCCACTTCCTAGGTGTGCAACGCCAAGCTGAGGGCGCATCACCACAAAAAAATTGCCTGAATTTGCTTGGAAACTCAAAATTTCTTCTCTCCTTGACAATTCTAATGCTTTTCAAGGGCACAATGATTCATATGAAATAAAAAATTACCTTTTATAGGTTTGGGAATTAAATTTAACTTTGCAAACCCACTTTCCAAAGTCAAAAGTCCTTTTTCTTTTCTCACTAACTCTTTTACACTTTTTTGTCTTGCAGGTGACTGAAATGATGAATATGACCTTTCTTTTTCTCCTTGAGGCATGAAAAGCTCAGTTTGGAAACTTTGGGTGATTACACACACTATCATATTCAACTTCTTGTGTAGCCTCAACCTTTAAGTTCAACTTAACCCTTTTACCTTCTTGCTTGAAGTTTGCTGGAGTTATGAATTTTTTTTTTTCCTTTGATCCTGGAGACTCGACATGTTTATTTTGACACCTTTAGGATGATGACACACAAAAACTGCTTCAAAATCCTCTTTTTCTTCCACCATGGATTTCAAATTATGCTTTTCACCTTGTCTGGTCACTTTCTTCAAAACCCTAAGTGTCTGGAGTGCTTTACATTAATCATTAGTGTTGTCTTCTAAGTTCTCTATAGCCCTTTCAAGTTCATTCACTTATGTCCAGTTCACTTCACCTTTTCCAAATCTCATCAATAGTCTCTGATAGAATTTCTTCATGTTTGGCTTTGTGTGCTTCCTCTATGTCATTTCTGCAAGTGATCACTGTTTTTGGCACTCAACTGGACCATCAAGCTCAAAACACTAGTTCTCCCACAAGACCAAGTGTTTCTTCTCTCCTTTGCTTTAAGTTGTTTTCATTCAGGAGCAGACCACCTACCTTATCAGTACTTTCTGCTGATAGAGATTTCAAAACTCCTTCATAAGTGCCAAAGTTTGTCCATTTTCCTCATGTGTAGACTCTGAACTGAAGGGATAGTCTTCTTTGGAAATATTTTAGGTCCTTCTTGAATAACCATGTCTTGAAATTCTATTGCATCTGAGCCAGATTCTAGCAAAGGAAAAGTAGTGCCTAAAACATCTAATGATAACCTTAAAATATGTGAAACCCTAATTGACCTAGTGGGAGGGTTCTTTGACTTGATCTTGACTAAAAATTGGCTTGGAGGTTCAAGTGAAAAATAGAGTATTGCCAAAAGTGCTATATTGAAGATCCAAAATCCCATGTACTTGATTTATCTAAAGAACCTACAAAGATAGTTTTGAGACCATCAATGCTTGAGGAACCTGGGGAAAATGGGAATGAGTAGGCTATAGGAAACCCTAGAGGGAAAGTGAAGTTTATGGACAGGGGAAAAACATGCCAATGAGGTTATAGGCATGGAAGGAGGGTAAAAATGAGAGGTATAATCTTATGAGGAGTTTGTAAGAGCAACAAGGTGACCATAAAATGGGAAACTGATAAAATAGTAAAAAAAATTCCATAAGGATAATGAAGGCAGTGAGATTTATGAAACTCACAATATTTTAGGAATGTTGTTTTCAGAAATCCATAAACACCTTTTAGTCATCCAAAGACAGTGAAAAATACTGATGACTAACACCCATATCCTTCAAAAAATTATTGTCCTCAATGGTTGAGTAGTTTTGGATGCTCCTATATAAAATGATCATCCTCCCATGTGGAAAATTGAACAGGTAAGTTCTTCCACTTAATGAGATACTCTGAAATTGATTGATTCTTTAGTTATCAAGTTCTTATTTCCATGATTGATTTAGGCTCCAATATGATTTTTCCTTCCTCGTTAAGTTCTAGCAATATTGTATGAACTGGAAGCTTGTCACCTATAACCTTCTTTAAGTATGAAACATGGAAAAGTAGGTGTACTTGAGAAGATGTAGGTAACTCCAATTTATATGCCATAATACCACTATTTTGCAACACCATGTAAGTACCATAGTACTTGGGTGATAATTTATTATCCTTCTTATCTTTCTTGAGGGACATTTGTTTGTATGGTTTAGCCGTAAAAATACCTAATCACCTACATCAAAACTTATTTCACAGTGATGTCGATCTACCTATTGTTTCATTTGATTTTGCACCAGACTTAGGTTATCCTTTAACAATTGGAAAACTTATTGTTGATGCTCGATGTGATTTTCCACTGCTTGAACCTAGAATTGTCTCTTAAATACGATGCGATGGACGATGTATGATACCCATAAAGTTCCATAAATGGGGTCATTTTAGCTTTTTTATGGAAGGAAGTGTTATTCCACCATTCAACTAGAGATAACCACTTGATCCATTGTGTTTGTTTATCAGATACACAGTAATAAATATATCCCTCCAAATATTTTTTCACTATCTCAGTTTTCCCATCAGATTGAGGCTAATAAGATGAGCTGTGAGCTAATTGAGTATAAGACAATAAAATAATTATGTCAAAAAATTTCCAGTGAAAACGGGATCTCTATCACTTACACTAGTCTTTGGGTTTCCATGTAGATTTTGAATTGTTTCCATAAATGCAGTAGCAAATGTAATCTATTTGAAAGGATGAGATAGTGCACAAAAGTGTCCATACTTGGTAAGTCTATCAACTAACTCCATGATGACACTCTTTCCTTCAAACTTGGGTAAACCCATGATAAAATCCATTGAGACCTCCTCCCAATGCTGAATTGGAATGACTAAAGGTTGTAATAGACTTGGGGTCTTAATTGTCTCCACTTTATTTTGTTGGAAAACCAAACATTTTACCACAAACTTTTGAATATCATATTTAAGGCCATCCCAAAAAAAATCCTTCTTAACCGTGTGGTAAGTTTTTAAAAATCCCGAGTGCCCTCCTAAAGGGGAGGTGTAAAATTCCAAAAGAATCTTTTGTTTGAGTTGGGAGTTCTTGCATATATATAAGCAATATTTGTACCATAATGAATCAATTTTCTAGATAAATGTATCAGATGTACTGGGATTTCGCTGCAATTTTTGAATAAGTGTCTACACCTATTCATCATTCTTCCATTCTTCCATTCATCCCTTGCTTCAGGTATCCAATCAAGTTGGAAAATAGAAATGGCAGAGAGAAATGCTTCCACATCCTCATCCCTTCTTGAGAGTGCATCCACAACAAAATTTCGCTTCCCATTTTTTTAAATGATTTCAAAGTCATAACCCAACATCTTTGTGACCCATTTATTCTGTTCTTCTAAAGATAATATTTGTTCCAAAAATTATTTGAGACTATCATGATATGTTTTCACCTGAAGTGTATTCAGATTAGGTAAGGGCACCATTGCTTCAGGGCATGTAGTATTACCAACATTTCCTTATCATAAATAGGTTTGTGTAAATACTTTTCTTTGATTGGATGACTTTCAAAAGCAATGGGTCTTTCTTCTTGCATTAAAACAACACCAATTCCATTTCCTAAGACATCACATTCCACAATAAAGGTTTTTGTGAATTCTGGTGTAGCTAAGACCAGAGCTTGGCACATTGCCCCTTTAATATGTTCAAAGGCCTTATTTGCTTATGGAGTCCCAAAAAATGCATCTTTCTTGAGTAATGTTGTTAGAGGTGCTGTTATTTTCCCATAATTATTAAAAAAATTGCGATAATACCCCATCAAACTGAGAAATACTCGAATATTATTTAGGGATGTGGGGATATTCCATTCCTTGACAACTTTAATTTTGTTAGGGCCCTACCTTAACACCCTCATGAGATACAATATGAACCAAATATTCCACCTTCTGAACCCTAAAGAAATAGTTGGAGGGTTTTTCATAGAATTATTTCTCCTCAACAGTTTAAGAACCCTGTCAACATGTTGAACATTATATTTCCATTCCTTGTTGTAGATTAGTATATCATCAAAAAATACTAACACAAATTTTCTAAGAACTGGTTTGAAAGTGAAATTCATTAAACCTTGAAATGTGGAAGGTGCATTGGTAAGGATAGAAGGTATGACCAAAAATTCATAATGACCTTCATGAGTTTTGATTTTTCTTTTGGAATGTATTTTATCTTAATTATAATTTGATGATATCCAAAATGAATATCCAGCTCGGTGAAGTAAATTTATCCATGTAATTCATCCAACAATTCATCAATGACATGAATGGGAAAATTATCTTTAATAGTGAGCTTATTGAGATATCTATAATCTAAACACATATGCCATGATCCATCCTTATTATGCACCAATACTATTATAGAAGAGAAAGAATAATGACTAGGTTGAATTATACTTGCCTCTAGAGTTTTTGCTACTATATGTTCAATTTCACTCTTTTGGGCATAGGGATATATGTAAGGTCTGATGTTTAGAGGAACACTTCTTGGAATCAAGAGAATAGAATGATCATGATCATGAATAGGTGGGAGACCTTTGGGAGTCTCAAATATCTTCGAATGATTGTCCAAGACTCTTTGGAGATCTTGAGAAACAGATGATTTAAATGTTTGAACATCCATCGAACATAATTGTGCAATTATGCCTCGCTATTCTTTCTTCAAAAGATTTGTCATGCTATTATAGCTTATTATCTTCCCCAGTTTCCATGCTATACCCCTTAATTCAATTTCTTTTCCTTCCTATAAAAAAATCAAGAAAATTTATTGAAAATTAAAATCTACCATCACCAAATATTGTAACCATTGGGCTCCTAATACAACATCAACACTACCCATTGGAATGGAAAGCATTAGACTATTCAATACATATTTCCACATGGTTAGCATGATATTATGGCACTTCTCTAAGCAATTTATAGTTCCTTCATTTGAAACTATCACTTAACACTTTGGTGCTAGATATAGAAAGCAATTAATTCATTGGCTATCTTACAATGAATAAAATTATGGGTACTACCTAAATCAATCAACACTATTAACTTTTTCTTCTTGATATATCCTTCTATATTGAGAGTTTTAGGAGTGGTAATTCCCACAAATACATTACAAGATATGGTCAGATTCATTTATTCTTTCTCTGGGGTTGTTTCCTAGAGTGTATCCTCTTCTTTTGATGTTTCTTGTTCCTTTTCTTCCTCCTCTTCACAATATATGTAAAATAATTTCTTCTCAACACACATATGACCTTTAGTGTATTTTCTATCACAATTGTAATAAACCCCTTTTTATTTTTCCCCCCCAATTTTTGTGGTGTCAACCTTGTAGGTTGTGGGAGGCTAGAAGCAACAACACTTCCATCTTTATAGTTGTGAGTGGTCAACCTCGTTGCCATAATTTTTCTTTCAACTTTTATTGCCACCCTAAATGCATTTTCCAATGAATTAGGTTCCCAAAGTTGAAACTCATGTTGGATGTTATCCTCTAAAGTTCCTATGAAGAAATAAATCATGTGCTCCTTTGGAATATCAGTTACCTTGATATTCAATCTTTGGTAGTACTCAATGTTCTCTTTCATTGAACCATTTTGATTGAGATTTATCAATTGCCTAAATAGTAAATAAGATATTTCTCTTTGTATCCTCATAATGTGCTACCAATTCCTCCATAAAAAAAATATCCAAGTGACAATTGATTTATGAGAAAAAAACCATCGATACCACACAAAATTATTGGGTTCTAAATATAAATATGCAATGTGTACCTTTTGTGTGTGTGACACATCATATAAATCAAAGAATTTCTCCATCAGTAGTATCCATGTTATCGTATCCTTGCCATCAAAATTTCTCATATCTATCTTTGGAATGTGATGGGTATTAAACCCAAAGTTAGAGTCTCTAAAATCATGATTCACATTCCTTTTGTTCTCATCATGATTTTCATGGACTATCTTATCACTATTAGGATGCATTTTCTGTAGCAACTTTGTCAAACCTTCCTTCGAACCTTCTATTTATTCCTTTAAACCATCCTTCAAACCTTCCATGTCTTATTTTAAACCATCCATGTCCCATTTTATTTTTCTTCTAAACCATCCATCTTAACATTCATCATTCCCAATTCATTTTTGGTTTCTCTTTGTGAGAGCGAAAATTGTTCCCACAATTTTGATATATCATGTTGCAATTGTTCTTCTTCATGTGTCATAGTAGAGCTTTCTGATGGCTTAATATATGTAAATTTTTTTTGTTTGGTAGGAATTTTGGAACCAATTAATTATATATATTCTTTGCTATTCCCTTTGAATCACTTCAAAATCATTTTTCAAATAAAAATTATGCAAATTAAAAAATACACACCTTTTAGATCTTGATTTTGAGCTTGTTAATATGTTGATATTGAAATTGTTGTTTTTCTGTGATTTTGGCCTCATAAGGTGTGAAATTGTGTCCTGTGGTATTCCTCTATGTCCTATTTCCAACCCCACCAGTTAGACTGATATTGGATTCTTCAAGATAAAGTTATGCCAAATCTCCCAAGATGATCTACTTATGGACTGGTTCGTTAGAGCGAACTTGTACGAAATGCCACTTGTTATTGTTTCAACCTTTAGCCCTAAATATCATACCCAAGAAACTAAATTCTGTGAAATTTCATCCAATTTTTATGAAATTCAATTTGGATTCCTGAAACAAAAGTTATGACGATTTTCCCATAGACACATGTTTGAGACAGAATTCTGGAGTATACAAAAAGCCTAACTTCCTTGAACCATATCTCTGAGAATATAATGAAATTACATGATGTTCATCAATATTTTGGCTCCATGTGGTAGAAATTTCAACTTCTGAAACCTCACATAAAAAATGTATAGCGAAAATTCCAAGATAACCTATTTGTAGCAGCGAAGCCCTAGGATCAAAAGTTTTGATACCAAATGTTATATAACCAAATCACAAAACATAAGAGAAGAAAGATAGGCGACTTGAAAATAAGATTCTTCAAGGGGAAACCTCCTTTTACATCACATAAATGAATACTTCTTGGATGATACAAATGAGAAGACCTCCTTGGTATTTACAGGAGCCTAAAGGGTCACAACATAGTCAGCGCCTACATAACAATAGTAATGTAACTTGGGCACAATAATAACAATAGTGAGCTTCTATGGGGCACAAAAATAACAATATGTGGCCTACATGGGGCACAAAAATAGAAATATGGGGGATAGACTAGTATTATAGAGACTTACCCACCCCTCTAACACCTCGTAAGTACCCCCATTCAGGTATGAATTGTCCTTTTGGACTAGTTTCCAACAAGCTTCCTTAAGTGAGGATTCTAGAATAAGGTTCCCCATGGATGATATAGGTGGGGAGGTTTATAAACATCCATAATCCACTAATTGGTCAACTATTTTATTTCATGTTCGTCTAACATGAATTAGAATCAATACAAGAATGCAAATGATGAGAGAAGAAACATGCTCCAAGAGACATTCCAATATCTAGCTTTAGGAAACCTTGTGTAGCTAGGATCTGTTTTTAAGTTTCCTTATCATTGTTATAACTACTTGATAATTCCATTCTACTACAATCTTGGTGAGGACAAGAGATTGAACATATTCCAAACCCATAAAAAGAGTCATTAATTTTGCTTCATTGTTTTTATTAATTCCCATTGTTTCAGAATATTTAAACAAAGGTAAACCTACCCAATATTTGATAATGCCTCCATATCCTATAGGACATGGTTTACCTTTCAAAGTGCCATTGAAATTCAATTTAAGGAAGGAGAGTGGAGGGGTGATTGAGGAGGATGGATTAGAAGGAGGAGGAGTAGAAAAGGAAGGGGAGGACAACAAAGAAGGGTGTGTGGGGAACCATGCTAGTAGGAGATGAGTTTCACTACCATAGATTCACCATTCTTGAGGGGACTAGTTAAGATCTATAATAGGTTCCTTAATATGGTGGGTGATAGAATTCCAAATAGAATCCACAGGCATAAAAGATTGCTTAAATATTCATCCGTTGCATTATTTCCATATACTCTAGAGGAGGAAGCCAAGGCAGAGGGTCCAGATGCTGTTTAGTACTGGATTGGAGAAGGCCTAACTATGCCACCCAACAATGGTGTTCGAAATATTTTTAGGATCCCTAATAGATTGTAGAAAACACTCAACTAGTTTATTCCATAAACTCCCAGTGAAAGTGTAGTGATTAAATAGGTGCTCTAGATTCTCAGGATGAAGATGGTAAAGAGAGCACCTTGAGGGTCCCTTTTAATTGAATTTATGGATATTCTCCCAAGTTGATGAATTTTTTCTAGAGGAGAAACCAAAGAAAGATAGATAGTTTTGGATAGACTCATGCATTTTTTTTTCCATTTTATAAATTGATGATCCAAGAGCCATGGTATTAAGTTGAATTATATTTTTTTGAGAGGTTTGCGGGACATATTTACATTTTCATATTCTTTGCATATGTCTAAACCCCCTTAGAGCCAATGCCACTAAGCTTTCGCACCCAACATTATAGCCATTTTTACTGGATCACACAATCTTAAGCCTCCCTTGAGCTTCAACCTATAGTGTTTATCCCATGCAACTAGAGACCATTTCTTCTCAAAATTTGAACCACCCATAGGAAGGATATTTGTATCTTATGCAGTTCCTATAGAATGGAGGATGGATCCATCATTGCCAAACATAGATATATTGGGAGTGCTTGGAGAAATGCTTTAATAAGGACCAATCTTCTGGAAATTCTAAGGGTTCAAAATTTCCATCTCGCCAATTTATTATGGAATTTAGATAGAAGTTCCTCCCATGAGTTCCATCTTAGGGAATTGTATGCTAGGGCCATTCCCAAGTATTTTGAGGGGAGTTTACAAATTTGGAATCCCAATATTTGGGTCATATTCCTCTGAAAAACAAATGGAGCATTAAAGAAAAACACTTGAGATTTATATTTGTTGATCTCCATACCTGATGCAACCAAGAACATTTCAAAAAGAGTATTGAATGAAGGTGCCTCATGGATCGTGAGTTCTCATTCCCATAGTGTCATTCACAAATTGTTGATGGGTGAGCAAGAGATATTCTCTAAAAAGTTGTATACCTTTTTCTTTTTCTTTTTACACAATGTAGTCCTTTTATTTGAAAAGTTTTTTTCTTGAAAACCTCTTATTAGAGAATATTTTGTTGTGCATGATCATAGTTTTTTTTTGTTTTTTACTAGCTTTATTTTATTTATTTATATATATATATATATATATATGTTTTTTTAAAATTTATAATAGTATATAACATTGTTTTTTTTTTTTTAACAAAAACGGTTAGAAGGATATATTAAAGCTGGCTCATCGCCTCAAATCTGGTTACAATTTCAGATGTACAGGTCTGCTGGCGCCATGGCCAAGCCATCACCTCGATTTCTTTGCTCCCCCATGAGTTCATACAATCAATTTTTCGGACCACCGCTTCTATTTTCCCTCCCTTAAACGAGCAGACAAACTGGTTCAATATAAGTCTGTAAAACATAGGACAGACAGTTAAGGAATGGGGTCTCGGCTTTCACTTCCCTTGCTGTTGATGACTCCAGGAGGAAGGCTAACTGCTTTGTTTGCCTCTGTATCATCTTCTCTGTTATTGTCTCGCATAACATGATAGAAACTTAATCTCTGAAAAGCCTTTGACAGAGTTCTAATACGTCTGATCAGTCTTGACAGTCTAGTGTCTGAGGGTAAGGAATTGTCAACCATTATTTTAATTATAGTCTGAGAGTCTCCAAACACGGAGGCTACAGGAATCCCAAGCGCTTTTAACTGTTTGAGCCCCTGGAGCAGCGCCAGAGCCTCGGCCTGGATGCTGGTAGTGACCCCCACACCCCAGGCGTAGCAGAGAACCATGGTGCCAACAGCATTTTTTATCACACCCCCCGCTCCAGATCTACCTGGGTTCCCTTTTGTAGCGCCGTCAAAGAAAAGTTGGTAGTGCGCCTTCGATAAACAGAAAGACGTGAGGTCGGGTGCGGAAAGTCTGAGCTGCCACTCCTGCAGGGGTTTAAGCATTCTGTCTGCAACAATGAGATGGAGATCCAGATGATCACGCCAAACAGCTTCGTTTTCCCTCAATTCCGCCCCCTCGAGCTGATTACCAATGCAGTCTTTGAGCAGGGCTTTGGTTTGAACCCATATAATCTTATGTGCTCTCCTCTGTTCTCGAAATATCCTCCGGTTCCTCTCCAACCAGATTTGCCAGCAGAGCAACTTGGGGAGGATGTTCCAGGCTCGCTTGAGGTGCGTATTCTTAGAAGTTCCTCCGGGGTATAGGCGCCACCAGAGGGAGAACAGCTCCGGAATATTTTTAGGGAGATCAACGTGCTGTATCCACGGGCCTAAGGCTTCAGTCCATAAGTCCTTGGCATAGCTACATTGAAGGATCAAATGAGCAGCAGTCTCATCGCTATCTTCGCACATCGAACACCGAGAAGGACCAACAAATCCCCTTTTTCTCAGCCTGTCCGCAGTTAAGATCCTCTGATGGCATAATATCCAACAGAAATGATCGATTTTGGGCAGCGTTGGGTTAGTCCAGATTCCTTTCCAAGAAGATGGATCTGGAGGAACATGAGGAATAGATATGATCTGTTTATAGCCCTTTGAGACAGAGTACTGCCCAGGGGTCGAACCCCAACCTCTGACATCCCTTTTCCTGCTTCTCAGTGGAGCCTTGCCATTCAGATTAACTAAGAAGGAATCCAGTTCATTGATCAGATTCTGAGGCACATCGAAGTTAATCCAACTGTGCCAAGCTCCATTATCCCAGATGGAAATATCCCACAGAGAGGAATAACCAGCTCTCTGCATCCAATCCTTCAACAAGTGGAGAGACCGGTCCTCCTCCAAGGGGTCGCATCCCATTATCCGATCCTCCCAGATTCGGATATGCTTGCCATTTCCTGGTATCCAATGAGCATTTTGTCTGATGAGTGGGGAGGATTTTGCGCATAGCTTATGTATAACCGAGTTTGAGCTGACTATGGGCTGATCCAGACACCTTGTTCTCTTGCCACGGAAGTACTTCTTCCACAGGGCAATTTGCGCCCACCCCGGATTAGGGGCTATTAATCTCCATAGCATCTTTGCACCTAAAGCAACATTCTGATAGCTAAGACTCTTCAAATTTAGGCCTCCCTCCTCTTTGGGCAAGGCAATTGTGGCCCAACTTATTAATGGAATTTTTTTTGCATTGTCCTTCCCTCCTTTCCAGAAAAATTTTCTGGTCAAATCCTCCATTTTCTTTATTATTCCAGCTGGGGCCAATAGAACAGCAAATTGGAATATGGGGAGGCTATTCAATACGATAGTATATAACATTGTTATTAAATAGGGCATTAATAATTAGGATTACAACATTTTCAATATATTAGATGACTATTAACTAATTGAGCAATACAAATGTATTTATAAAAACGAGGTGTAATATTGATGTGGGTATGAGAGAGGAGGAAATATGGGTTAAGTTCAAGTTCATTCAAATTTTTTTATGAAATGAGTTTTAAAAAGGGAAAAGGGGGTGGGGAAGTGATCGACCTATTAAGGGCATTGACAGATCATGAGTCATGCTAATGTACCAGATGCAACATGCTTAATTTAAGAATGATGGTAATAAATTGGAAAGAAAGGAGGGTGATGGGATACCCAACAGTGAAGGAGGCGTATAAGGATAGTATAAGAAACACAAATCCTATAATGAGGGGAATCCTAGGAAAAAAAAGTGTTGGCTCCTATAATTCAAACAACATTACTCAATATATGCTTCCATTTTATTTTTGGTTCCTATATCTAGTTTTTTCAGACTAGGAAAGTAACTCCCTTTTTTTTTTTGCATTAATGCGATCATCATTATATCATGAAGAGTGGCGACTTTGGGATTCTTATTCCAAGGTATTTTCCCATTCTACCTATTCAAATTTTCTTAATTACATATTTACACATTTTCACCCAATCCTTAAGGATTAGGTGTCTAACATTCCCCCCCTTAATCTGAAGGGTTGTTTGTAAGTCCAAGAATTATTCTGAATCTTTCAAAATTTTCTCTTCCAAGTGATTTGGTGAATTTTTTTGTAATTTACTCATTTGTGAAACAATGATGTAGGTGAATAGTCTTTTCCTCTACATGATGTTGAATAAAAAATACTTTGTGTTGATTTGTTTGGTTAGATCATGGAATTTGGCATTCTTGGGCAATTTAATTGAAAAAGTATTATCAATTAGAAGAGGAGTAGAGTTCACTTGTTTCTTCTGCAAATATCAAGAATTTTCTTGAGCCACACAATCTCCATGGTTGTTTCTGCAGTTGCAACATATTATACCTCTCTTGTAGAATTTTTTGGAACTAATAGTTTGCATGAATTCAAGGAGATAGCTACTATTCCAAGACTCATATCATAACTTGAAGTACACACTCCATTTTCCTTATTTTTATCAAAATATGAATCAAAAGTTCAAGTATTGAGTTCCTTTAAATTACTTTAGAACTCTTGTTTTAGAAGATCAATCTCCTTCACAAGGATTTTGCATAAACTTGGAATGGATTCCAACATCAAATAAAATATCTGGTTAGTTTCACGTCAAATTCATTTCTTTCTTTAGACGTGAGCTTCATATTTTGTTCCATTGGAGTGGAAAAATGATTACATTCAACCATGCCAAAATTGTTAACAATTATGAAATGTACTTCTGTTGACGGTGCTGGAAGAAAACAATAGGCATAGGGGGTCTCCTCGATGTGAAGTCCCAATTAGATCCCACATTTTTTGGAGTAGGATCCCTAACCGAAATATGGTTAGTTTCAAAATAGGTGGTCTAAAATATATGCCTTAGTTGCAATGAACACATAAGATGATATATACATGACTTTGGTGATAACAAGTGTATGAACATTATGAGATATCATATATAATGCATGAAAGTTTCCATCACATCAAAGAGAAATAAGTGAGCCCCTTAGAATAAAGTAATAGTATTATCTTAGAAGAGACACATGAGAAACACAAAAGAATCATTAATTAACCTATAAAAAAAGTTCACAAGATAATAATGATCGTAATAACATAAAAACATACATTCAACATGAAACATAGTAAAGCAAACAAATTAGTTCATTAGCATTAGCGTAAATGAAACAACATACATCACAAATATATAAAGAATAGTCTTACTACATCCACGACATATGCATGAAGGCGTTCTGACTTTGAGAGCTTCTTATTATAAAGTGAAAGTTCCAAGAATACAATTACATCGATAAGACACTAGCCCTAATAGTGGAACATGAAGCCAACACTTGCTTCTCCAAAGAATGATAATATTCCTATGATAGACTAGAAAAGCCAAGGCTCCAAATTTATAGTTCCAAGCCCTTTGTTTGAGTTATGAGGGTTTATTTATAACAAATGAGATGACCCTTCATCTCCCTTTGTGACCTTTGAGCTTCCCTTATGACTCTTGGACTTATTTTGTCTTTATTCTAACTAATGAATTTTCATATTCCACATTTAACTCTTGGACTTCCACTTACATATCTATTTTTTTAAATACAATAATACAAAAACCCATAGAGGACAAAAATTGGTAGATCCTAATAAGACAAACTAGACACATTAACCTTGAGTTTGAGGAAACTCTAGCTCAACAACTTCAACTCGTAATTTGGTAGTTACATATTGATGCCAAGCTTTGTACTATGCAATTGTCTCCTAAAACTTTGAAAGAGGGTATTGTGGCAAACAAAAACCCCCCATTTTTATTTTTAATTCATAATAATAATTGGGACACTTTTTATTTTTCTTTATGTTAATCCATTTAATAAAATAAAAAATGAAATTAAATTAATTGAAAAAAATGCGTAAGAATGTCCTTAAAATAAATTAAAGGGAAAATCTTCGAAAAAGGCTAAGTATGGGCTTTAAAGCTTCAAACCTCGACACCACTCTATCTGAACTAATTCCTTAAACATTATAAGGTTTTCCTCCCTAATATCCATGTGGAACCTTTCATTCCCTGAACGAAGTCCTTGATCTCAAAATATCATAAAGTAATTGTAATTATTAATATCTATGAGCCTCTGATATCGTGCTCCTATCCGAAGGTGATGTTGGGATTTCTTATCTCGTAAATATTATTTTAAAAACCTTACGAGGAATTCTATTTTGAAGCCCCCTCTTGTCTCAGAACCTTGGGAAGCCTTCATAAAGGAACATGGACACCCAACAGATTCAATCAAAGAGAGACGAAAGGACTCGAAAAAGCACAAAGTTGAAGAAAGTGGTTAGTATTCACTTGATTCTCTTGCATCCCCTTTTTCTCAAGTCCCTACTATGTTGTGTCAATTATATTCCTACCCTAACGTGTTGAAATTCCCTGACACTTGGGTACCTTTAATTTATGGGGACTTTGAGGGTTATATATTTGATTTGGATACTATTCTTTCTGATATTTTAGCTAGCCACATTTTATCTTTCTGGTATTCCAGAAATGTCTTTGAGGACAAGCTTCCTCCCTTCTAAATTTCTACTTACATATGGATGCCCTATGATTTTATATGGAATTTCCTGCAATGGGCTATAAATGGACCATCCAGGACCCTAAGCTTATTCATATTTATCATGAAATTTTTTGGGAAACAATATATTTCAACCACTTTTATCATATTTTACATAAAATCATGATTCATGTCTATGAAATTATATTTGGATCCTGACCATCCAAAATGTCACCCAAAGCCATGGATAGTCTAGTCAGGGTTGGAAATTGGTTCGAAGAAGAACTATTTTCTTATATCAGAGTCTGGGGAAGCCAAGATCAACCCCATGCTTTTCCCTTATTTATCCCAGACAAATTAGTCTAGAGAGAAGTGGCTTATCAGACTGTAGGATATGGAATTACTAAAGTATTGAAAGATTCTAATAAGAGTGCATGGTCTGTTTTCCCCATGATATTTGGCATATTTTCATTAGCCAACTATCGTCATGCTAAAAAATATACCCTAACCATCCGAGCTCTTAAAATAACTACCATATCTAACAAGATGTATGATCGAAGCTCAGTTATCAAGAATGTCACTACTTCACAAGGGATTAGACAATTTATTCATGAAGAAGATAAATTTGATGATATGTTTTCTTAAGCTCCCTCCTATGTCACAATGCTAAATTGATTGGATGAACAGCTGATGTTGGAGGAGAAAAGCCAATTTTTTCATTTCAGGACTTCCAGATTAGCTACCTTGCCTCTCGATCTACTACAATTACCTCTCTAGAAAATGTCATATTTGAATGAGCCTATTATTTCCACTCAGATTGGAACCTCCTCCCAATGAGTGTTTCCTTCTCATGGCTGAAAAAAATGTTATTATAAGTTATTCCACTTCAAAGGAAGAAGGATTTGTTATTAATCCTATATTGAACGAAGCCTAGAATGGATTTGATATGATTATCAATCCACAAAATGAGGGTGAGGCCACATATGCTTAAACCAGAACTTAATCACATCAAACTAATGTTCTAAGTGCTCCTACGGGTACTGAACAAGGCACATATTCAAAGAAGAATACAGATCCTAAGTATTCTATGCAAGATAAAAAAAAAATACGTTGAAATTTTCTCGACCTATCCTACCTCCGAGGTTGTCCTCAAGATCGAGGAAATTCCTCCATTGGATATATTTTATTATCCTTGGCATAAAACTATATTCAAAAGAGGAAGAACGAAAATGAATATTGGTTAGTCTCCAGCACCAATACCTGGAAAGGCCACTCCCTTTCAGGTTCTATGGAAAGGAATTCCACTGCACTAGCATACGAATTAGGCAAGTTAATTCAATTCACAAGAGCACAGGCCTCTGCCACTATGGAAAAAGTAATGGAGGTTCAAGATCTTCTCAAAGAAAAAGAGGATAAAATTTTCGTGATGGAACAAACATTTAACGCAGATAAAAAGAAGATTAGTGAACAATGGTAGAAAGAATTGACTGAAATGCAACAAAATTTTGATGCATTGAAGTTGCAATATGACGAGGAAATAAAAATCAAAGATATCCAAATCAAAGTAATACAAAAAATATTAGAACAACTGCAATCCAATCCTCCTCAATTAACAAAATTTAAGCATGAAGCAAAGGAACTGAATTCTTTACTCAACCATAAACATGAAATTTCTTGTAATAAACTTATCTTAATTCAAGATCAATGAAAAACAAGCAATATTCTTGTTGGTAAACTTGCTGAAATGATGAGCTACTTTGATGAAGTTAATGAGCAGTTAAGTGATTTCTTGACTTGGAAAGAAAGAGAAGAGGGGAGAAAGGAAAATTTTCATACAATTGATTAAGTTCATAAGTCAATCATTTTATGAGAATGGGAAATTAGGATGAAGCAAGCTGAGGCCTCAATTAATGAAGTTCGAGATCTATCCAATTCCATTATTGAATATATCAATGATTCTTTATTGCAAGAAAATATCATCTCCACCTACTTCGAATATTCTCTTCCAGATGTCAAAATACTATTGAAACTTTGGTTGGATCATGGTACAAAAATGGCTAAAAGGATCGAGTAGTTTCCCAAGGTTGATCTCGAGCATCACTGATAGTTTCTCGTAAATCCTAATAGTCAATGGTTGGTACTCAGGAGCCTATCAAATGTCACCACACAGATGGTGTCACCTTTGAAGGCTGCCATATTTACTAGCCATATGCAGATTAATCCAAAACATCCTCTTGAGCTCACCAACCTTCTCGACATTTACAAGCTACGACAACTTATTATTGGACAATCTTCACCTTGATGTTCAAAACTATTGTAACAATTCCTTTTTGGTATTTTATGGTTATATTTTTGGTGAGAAATTTCTGGATATTTTGTTGTGCTCTCATTATGTTGTAATTATAAATTTCCCTCTTCGAGACTGGAGAAGGGGTTCTGAATTTTTGTGAAGAAAAGGCTTGAATTGCAATTTTGCATTTAATTTTTTCTTTATAATAAAGTTGAACCACCAAAAATTCCAGAATGAGCAGATTCTCAGTCTCTCAGGTACTATTATCCATTGTATTTGTTTCTTTGCTTTGAAAGGAATTGTTTTATTGTTTTATATTGTTCATGTATGTATGATTTTATGAGTCTTTCATGATCACTTTTGACATGTTTGAATGAAATTTAATCCATACAATGAAAAAAAATGTATTTCATATGTGATTTTTTATTAAAATTAATTTAATTAACTATTTAATTAAATTAGTTTTCTTTGATCGAATTTAATATCGTAATCTCATAATAATATTTATTATTGTGTTTATTGTGAGATCTTCTAGCACATATGGTTTCAACATTCCTAGATTATAGTAATTTAAAGCTAGATAATTAGAATATATTAACAATATTTGTATCCTATTATCACCACCACTCATCCCACTTCATACAATTTTTTGTTAAAGGGTAACTAGTCCCATAATTCCAATTAGAGCCACTATCCCAAACGAAAAAGGGTTTAATTAGGGCCTTGAATAGGTGGTTTTCCCCTAATGTTGATGATGTCAATTCTGACCATCAACAGAGGGTTAGGCTGATAACAGACTATAGCTTCCATAACATCTATGTATATGGTTTTAGAACCACTTTTTACTTCATTCTACAATCAGAAAAACTTCATATTGACCTTAGTAGGACCACCTATGTACTTATTCATGTTGTGTGTGTTAGCCTCCATGTATTCTTTAGTAGTGATTTGATTCAGCTGGTTCAAGTCTTCCTCGATCTCTTGCCTGACAACATTTCTGCCTTTGTTTATGAAAATGGCCCTATATAGGGGATCTTATGTGCTTGAACCAAAAAATCCAAACTTTTGTATAACCATGCACAAGCAACCAAAATGTTGGCCACAAAGGTGACAAGTTTGTTTTTTTTTTTTATGAGGATTATGACCTCATCCTTTTCCAAATATGCTTCTTGCCTTGTCTTCTTGGCCAATTCTATTAGTGTACTCCTGTACTTAGATCACCACTCATGGATCACGGTAATGGATGCATGAATTAATTTAAGGGCTTTCACATTTTCCAGTGATTTCCTTTGCATATCATGTAAGGGAACTACTGCTTATGGGAGGTGACCAAATCCTCTTAAATATTCTTCATAGTGTCTCCCAATGCCTAAATCTTGCCATATATAGCTTCTTGAAATTATTTTAAGCAAGAATGTGTGGAAGAAAACCTTTGATTCTCTGCTTGGAGTTGTTCTATTTATTTCTTTACAGATTCGAGATCCTTTGCCATTTTTTTGTTTTCTACCATAAGGGAATATGCATTCAATTTTGAAGCTCTTGGAAAGGCTAAGCTAGTTGCATCAATTGTCTGAGGATTATTTCTAGTGTCAGTAGCGATCACCCTTTCTGTGTGAATGAAAGCATGATGTGTTAGATCATTCAGGAAATATTTATTTCTTTCTTTTATAATATTTTTCTAGATCTATTTAAAGGTCACACTAGAAATACCCTCGATCATGTCATCATCTAGAAAAGAGATTTATTCTTCACCACCTGAGGCTTTCCCATCTGTAGCGTGAGGCATAGGCTGAATAAAAATATGTTTTGCATTAGGCATGAGGTCAGCATCTTGGTTCCGCTCCCCTTGTGCTACCTCCATGTCCCAGGCTAATATATGCTCCTCATTCTCTTGAACAAGCTCATGATCTTGCTTTTGTCTGCTCTCATCTTCTTCAAGTTGTTTATGGTTTTCTTCTTTTGCTTGCTTTAGTATGACTTATTCTTCTTCCTTTATTCTCAGTTCTTCTTGTTCCTACTTTTCCTCATGTTCCTTCCTTTCCCTTTCTTTCTTCTACTTCCATTCTTCCTCTCGTTTCCTTTCTATTTCCCATTACTTCCTCTTCCTTTATGTTTCCATAACTACTTTTAGAATAGTTGGGTATGCCTTAAAATTGTAGCCTTTCTCCTCTATTGGGTTATGGGAAACCTTCCTCTTATACTTGATACTCACGGGGGTGTGTTATTCTGAATTCATTACTTCTTGGGTAACACTTTGTTTTGGAATTTTGTTGGAAGAGATTAATTGGCTGCCTAGTGGATGTGGATAAGAGGCATTATAGAAATCCATTATCTTTTCTTCCTCCAACAAAGCATAGGTCCCAGATGGCTAGACAAAGTGAAACTTGGCATGCAATTTTTCTTGAAAACTCCTATGGGATCATACTGTTGAAATTGACAACAACAAGGGCATCTAATTTATCTTTCCCTTAATTAAATTAAAAGGAAATTGTAATTCCACAACACATTAATTCACATGCAATGATCAATTATATAACTAATAATTCTCTATAAATAGATGTTGCATGTCAGTTCTAAGAGTGACCCAGTTGAGATTGGAGTTAAAGGGAAGTAGAATATTAGTTGTATAATTAGAAAATTGTACAGGTCATGCAAGAGGTCATTAGGATGCCTTGGATGTATTTTGTTGGCGCTAGAATCAACACTTGGACTGCATCAAGCACCTGACTAGACACATCCTAAGCTTTAAGGCAATTTAATGATTTTTTTTGTGAAATTGGTTGGAGGTATCAACTCTGACTCACTGAAAAGAGATTTCATTCAAATCCATAATTCTACTTATGAGGGTATTGTAACTTGATGTGGTAGCATAGTGCAAGTTTGTAGCCTGTGAGGAGAGGAAACTCTAATATGAGAGAGAAAATAGTAGGTCTGCAAAACAAAATCTATTGCATTTAGTGGAAATTAACAAAAGTAGTAGTTTGACAATATTCCATTAAGAGAAAGCTAATTTATAGTCTTACAAGATTCTCATTGAAATATCATGAAGAATAACTATCATGAGTGATTCTCTTCCATTGTTATAACATATATTTTACCAGGAATACTCACTGTGTGAGACTAACAAAAACTGATAAAACACATAACATGTTTAAGAGGCTGATAAGAACACATAACAACATAATGGTTTGAAAACTGAAACTGAAAGAGAGAAGATATGGAAACACAAGTAAAGTTGAAAATACACACAAAAAATTGGTAGTAAGTCCTTAGTAGTATCATTCCATTTCATTTACAAAAATATTACAGATCATATGAGTCAAAATTATAAAACCACCAACCTTTACTTCATATCGGTTTGGCATATATATACAAAATATGATACTGTCATCTCCACAGAAAAAGGTAAATCTATTTCAAAATTTAGTACAATCTCATGCAAGAGATGAGGCTTATCCCTAATCTTAAATACAAAGTGATATATTAAAAATAAGATAAACATGATGAAGGTTTTCACTTCAAAATGGTTGTATTAGGCGACAGTCTATTTGAAGACCACTCTTTTGTTCTGGTGCAGCAAATCTTCAACAAAAAGTGTAAAAATAGTGGGAGTGACATGTGGTTGTCTCCTTCAAACGTGCAAAACAAAACCCTGGTATTTCGAAGAAGACTTGATACATGACACCTGGCAGCATCCATTGCAACTGAAAAACTCCTCCACTTCACCTGTTTTATGTCACCATCATGATATCAAACCAAAAATTAGCCCCTTTCCATCACATGCTGATATTTCAAAATAATTGCTACCTTTGCAGAAAAGGTAGCTATATTAGGAAAACATGGAACATTAACCCAAAAAGTTTCTCTAAGGCAGCCTTTATCTTCCTTCATTAGAGGTCAAGAATAGAGGCAAAAATCCTGATGGCCTCTGCTTTAGTCACCCTCTTATCAGACCTCATTCTCTGTGCTTGAATTTTTATTGAGTTTTTTTCTTCATTTCAATTTTCTCTTTTGGGCTCTCTTCAATGTTGATAATTTCATCTCTTAATTTAGGATTGGAAATCAACTTGATATTAAACCTGAGTTTATTTTTAAATCTAGTATGACGTCTCTTGACATAGGGATTAGGGATGAATTTGGACCTCTGACCTCCATGTATGAATTTAATAGACTCTGCCTCCTCATCTTTTGATTCTGTGTACTCAGGGTCACTGCTGTCTTCATAGGAAGAAAAGGAGTGTATCACATTTTTCTTCCTCTTCTTGATCGAAGAACAAATGGAGGAAACTAATTTAGCCAAAGTAGGCTCTTCTTCTATGACAGGCTCTGACATTTTTCTGTTTGCCTTTCTTAAGAGAAAGCAATGCCTGTGAGAGAGTGGACTCTATGAGAGAAGTACCACTACTTGGTTGTGCTTGATGAGATGAATCAGGAACATGGCTTGAACTTTTCATACCAGGGTTGAATTCCACTGGTGACAAAACAAGCTTAGGTGCAAGAAGTCCAGGGTTGACTTCCATTGGTTCTTCTACCATGAAGAGCTTCTTCTTAGGCTGGTTCTGTGAAGAGGAGGATATTTGTTCTTTGTCCTTTGACATAGGCTTCTTATGAGACTTTGCATTTTTCTGTTGTAGTTTCTTCTTGTATTCATCCATGAAAGGCCTTAGGGTTTGGTTGCCAAGATGAACTACTGACATGAACTTCATTAACTGGCGACACTGTTGGTATAGGCATAAGATTTGCAGCCTTTCTAATTGAGCTTCTAGTTGGAATTTTAACTGAGATAGAGGTAGGGTCAGCTTGACAGAAGACTGATGAATGTAAAAATTTAGATGGTGAACTTTGTGAAACAGGGGTAGCACTGGTTTTCTTATGGATGTCTTTTTTCTTTGGAGTCCATACCCTTCTCCTGGAATTTATGCTACCAAACCCTTCTTCTCTTAAAAACCTATCCAAAGTAATTTTATTATTTCTGAGATGATAGACAATTAAAATTTTAATCAGCCCTCTGTGATACAAATTGTGCAAGGAGTAGTTTGGAACTTTCTGTAGATTTAGGGACATTTTGGGCAGAGATTTATATAGAAAATAGGGTAGGTTCAGAGGTTTATCTCCTGAGATGTGAGCAAGTAATCTTAACTAATAACGATGAATAGAAGAAAACCTCCCCTTGCATGTGATGTACTTTTGGACTGAGGTAATAACATGTTGCCACTTCACCTTAAAGCAAGAAATGTGAGCAGTTGGGTTCCACTTAACATTAACAAATTCAGGCTTAAGGTAAGAAATTAATTCTTCAGGCAACGTTTTTCTTTTAAAACAACCTTCACTGGTTGCAAAATTTTGGGTATCATGAGCTATGATAGCCTCATAAATGTTGAATGTTTTTCTACCTAACTTGATCTTCTCACCTTCCGAATGCGTATGTCTAACTGGCTCGATGGGACAACCACCCCTGGCCAACTCCCAAGGTGCTTGGCATGGGGTGGCCACATGGCCCTCCACGGCGCCATTAAATCGGACTTCAATTTGCCTACGAGAAATGCATTTACTCCACAGTGCCGGCTCTTCTTCCTCCTTGGTAAGCCCAGTCGATTCATTATGGACACGGATTTGGATTTTCCAGAGCATTCTGACTCCACGAGCAGATGTTTGGAACCCCTTGTCGGTGCATGCTCTGTGGATTGTGCAGAGCCCAGTGCTTGCACACACACCGGCCGTCGCTGTTCACTTTATAGCTGTCTTGAAACTCTTCCTGGTTCTCATTTTTCTCATAGCGCCCTCTGTCAAGCAAATATCGTTTCACAGTTTCCTCCTGGCTCGCTCTGTACTCAAGCTCCTTTCCAAGCTTTCCCCCACTGCCTGAGGCCGGTTCAAGTAGTCGAGTTTGCCATGCAAAGACTCAGACAACGAATGAATTTCCGCCGAGGAGGCACTCGCGGCAGATCTATAAGTGAGCGGCCCTCTTCCAGCCGGCAATCATTCGCTTGTCCCACTGGCTCTGCCCATGACCATCTGCTTGCCTCTCCTCCTCATGAAGCGCCGCGGAACCATGCCTCTTCTTCCCCTCTACCCTCTGGTAGCCATTTTATTAGACAAACCACCCAGAGAGCGGAGCTCCATTTTGACAGTGCTTTTAATCGTCCCACCATCACGGCTTTCATCACCATTACCCTGCGAGAAGAAGCTACTCTTCGTTCTCCTCCTTGGCATGAATCCCCTCCCGCTCCTCTTGAACCCCCTCCTGCTCCCAATGACCCTCGCCTCAGCCCTGCTGTAATGCCCCCTGCTGGTTTAGGTGAACCCCCTATCACTGCAGATTCCTCCTTGGGCCTTTTCTCAATGCAGGTGGACACGAATGAAGTTCAAAACGCTGGAGCTCAACATGTGGATGCTGATGCTGGAGATAGTATGGAAGACTACGGGTGCCCCATTGAGGAGGAGCAGCCCTCTCCCATCAACACCAATTAACTCTGCTATCACATGGCTCAGTATGGTCTCTGAACTAGATTACTTTGCTAGAAATACTGGTTTTGTTATCCACAGCAGCATACTAGTTTTTGTTGTCGATAGTGTTATCTTTCTGTTGTTTCCTCATGACAAATGTTATAAACACCACACCAGTTTCCCTATACAAGGGCGGTGCAACTGTTTTTATAGAACTGGTTTCCCTCTATGGGCAGTTCAGTATCAGGATAAAGCATGGACTTCAAGCCCAGTTTCAGGCTACCATAGCTGAACTGAGCCAGTTTTGTACTATAATGTTCACATAATAGAATTAGCACAATTTAGAAAAAAAAAAAAAACTTGACCTTCTCACCATCGAAAGTCTCGGAAAAAGCCTGAGCTAGAGCCACGTTCTCCCCAGAAAAATTTTGCAAGAATTTATACCAACCAGTGAATTTGAACTGTGGTTTAGCCCTAGCATCCATGAATCTTGTATTAGCTCGCTCCGACCTATTGAAATTTCCTCCTTTCCATATTTTTCCAATAGCTTGACTTCTCACAAACACAACTTTTGAATTCTGGTTGCAATACTGTCCACGAAGCATTGGTTTGCCTACTTTGAAAACTGAAACTGCTTGCTAGAGGAATGGTCTTTGTTTACCTATAGCTTGCACAAAGGACTTTGGTTGAGTGAACACTGAGCTCTCTTCTCTAATTTCACGCTTTCAATTATGGCAAGGAGTAATGACATGTTTTTAAATAATTCAAAAACAAGCGCCAAGTCATCCCACTAGGCTTCAAACTCCGCATTATCATTAAATGTCAGATTCCTCATACTGTGATTTTTTCTTGTCTTAGGTGAGGTAGCTACAGGTTAGATATCTAGGTAAATTAACCATTCACTAATAATAATCCCCTTGGGTCAAATAATAATTAATCTTAATTAAAAGAATAACCATATTCATAGCATAGGGGTCTTCAATGATGTTCAAACATGAATGGTCCTTACCTTTAAAACATTCTCTGTTGTTCCTATATACTTGATGAACAATTGTCTCTACCTATGAATTGAGATAACTAAAATCTCAGTGAAATAGCTGCGCTTTTCACTGTGTGAAATATATAACTTTCAATTCTGAGAAATAGCTTCCCTTTATTGCATTACTGCTTTGACAATGAAAACACAACAAAGTTAGCTATTATTCCAGATAAGGTGACTGCAACTTTATTACCTAAACAACGACTAGCCTTCAGTATTAACATAAGTTAAAATAGTGATTTTAACTTATTTTATGACTCTAAAACACTAACGACACTTATTCACTTAAAAGTACCTTGATTTTAGGACTCTTTTTCATCTTTGTTGGAAATGACTCAAACTTGGACATGGACTAGGAAATTAGAAAAAATATGAAAACATGACACAATGGAAATTACACCATTAACATTTTCAGTGCTAATAGTGGCTCCTATTGGGGATGAGGTCCTCCCTATGAGGCTTCAAGGACTGTAGACTCAGTGCCTCAAAAAATATTGAAACTTAGAAGACTTCTCGAAAATTAAAGACTAGGGTTGACCATTGACTAATTGGACTCAAGACTGACTATATATATAGACATTAGTACCATTGGGCATGGAGTTTATTGACACATCACACCAAATATTTACAATGGAATGACTCAACTGAATTACTAAACAAAGAACTTCTTAATAAAATGACCATTGATTGGGCCTCCAGTCAGCTGATCATCATCCAGATTGTCTTTGATGTCAATATGGAATTAGCCGAGATGTCAATATTCTTGAGATGCCTGGTTCCAGATGATGATACCATGACTCTTGGTTGATACCATCAATGAAGATGTCATGAATAAGCCTGGAACCGGCATGATTCCAAGATGGAAAATATTCTTAAGGTGCCAAGTGTCAATCATGTTCCTTGTTTGGAAACCTAGAAGACTACACTTTATTATGTCATTCATGACATGGTTGGAAACTATATGATGACATGAAGGACTTGAAGCTCTCTAGATGGCATATTAATGGATGTTTCACTTTGACATATGGATGACATATCACTGCACTATTACATGACATGGATGCTACACTATCATGATGACACACTATGATGAAGAACTTGGAGTCATAACAATGAAGAAGCCCTAATGACCTTGCTGTCCTAATTACCTTATGCACTAAAAATTTCAAGAGCAGTCACAAAGAAAAATTATTTTGGATAGCTTGGAGGCATCGTTCCACTATAAGTTCTATACGATCTTAAAGAGGACTTTTTCCTCTTTCTAATGAGCCCTTACTTGCCCCGAAACTCCCAATGGTTGTTGAGATATTGAATTTTTAAGTTAAGAAAAATACAATTAATTCTGGGCCGACCTAAGCCTACCTGTATATGTTGGCCTCACTACCAAGGGACATGTATTTTCACTTATGATCAAAACCAGTATATATATGACATCTAGACTTGACATTCTATCATCCAAATTCAGTGATATATTCATAAAAGAAGTACAGAACTACAGGAGGCCGAGGAGATAAAAAAGGAGATCATAATTATAATATTTTGGGAAATTTTTAAAGGACACAGAGAAGGGTTTAAAGGATAATTTTTGGGTTAAAAATTTATGACCCTCAAGGACTGTATACGCTGGTCCAGAACCTTGTGAAGATACAATGGGTCAGTTTATTGGTATTTTATAGCTGAATAGGGCTCAATACCTCACAACAGAAGCTCAGATTACAGACTGTGGTGTGTGGACAATCACAAGATCCGAAAATTGCAGTCTACAAATATAATCTAGGACCTGTGACAAATTGGAGGCTTAGATCTGCACCTCAGATCAGTGATAGTAGTCCTACAGCAAACCTGTGACCCAATTGGCTTTGAAAGCGATTCTTTGAATAATTTTGTAGCAGCGCTTGGAGCATTATTAAAACACTTCTTGGAACATTGAAGCAACATAATTGAGATCTTTGTTGAAGCATTATTTGGGGTATAATTGAGGCATTTTTGAAACAACGTGGGAGCTCTACTAAAATCTTGTTGAAGACACCTTTTTGCTGAAGCAGCTCATAGAGTTGGTAAAGTACAACTAAAGCACTCTTGGCTAGATTTTGTGAAGATAGGAACCAGACTTTGAAGACATTTTGGAAATCCTAGTTGAAGCTTCTTGGAGACCTTTGGAGCAGAGTTACAGTAGAAGAGAAGTCTTGGTGAAGTATTGAATAGGCCTTACTATAATTGTTGTAATAGAATTGTAGCATTGTTTGATAAGTTCCATGGAGTATCCCTAATGAAGTGTCTTCAAGGTTTATTGAAAATACCTTATTGAGCTATCCTTGAAGGAGTATTGGAGCAGATATTGTAGTCATTAAAGCAACCCTTCAAAGGATTTTGAAGCAGCATTTTGTAGATATTTTGAAAGTCCTAGAAGCAGCTAGAAGCAGACTTGGGTTGGGATTGAGGGCAGATTGAAGGATTATCTTTGGAACTTGTAAAGACTTCCTTTGAAGACTAATCTTGGTGTATTTGGAGACTAATTGTATTAGTCCATTGGAGCAACCTTTAAAGAGAATTTTAACATCTTGGTGCAGACTTCTTGGTGGAAGTTTTGATATCATCTTGAGGAGGATGTGGAGTAATCTTGAGATATCCTTGAGCAAGCCTTGAGGCATTATTGAAGAATTCTAAAGAAACTTATAGAAGCTGATCTTGGAAGGAATATTGAAGAACATGATGCGCTGAAGTCATTATGAGGTAACTTGGAGAAATTGTTTGGGTACAATGAAGAGCAGCAGTGATACCTTTTACAAAGAAAAGGTTGTCATTGATGACATGATGTGTAGATTACAGTGAAGTGTAAGCTGAAGATTGTCAGGGCTCGTTGAAGAAGACATTGGGAGTCGTAAGTATAACCAAATATATCTTGACGACATGAAGCATGAGGTTGGAGCCTCATAGAGTCAAGATTGGTGCCTTGGAAGATAGGGTTGGATCCCTTGAGGTTGGTGCCTTAGAATTGACAAGGTTGGTGCCTTGGAAGATAGGGTTGGAGCCCTAGAGGATAGGAGTCCTCGAGAGACTAGGTTGGAGCCTGTACCAGATATAGGGTTGGAGCCCTTGAGGTTGGTGCCTCAGAATTGACAAGGTTGGAGCCTTGGAAGTCCAAGTTGGTGCTTGGAAAATACAGGTTGGAGCCTGGGAGATTGAAGATTGGTGTCTTCATCTAGGGTTGGAGCCCTACATATATTGTACTTGATTTATTGTAAAGAAGAAATTAATAAAATCATTTATTCTTATTGTTAATTTTGTGTTCTAAATACAAGTGATCTAACTAGTAAAATTAACAATTGAAAAGAAATACCGATTCACCCCCCTCTTAGTATTTCCAACAACATGTTAGGTCCATATATTAATAGTATAGTACCTTATTGTTGTAACCCCCTTATTGTTATTATTGTACCCTTGTAACCTCCATATTGTTATTATTGTGCCCTTAAATTATTATTGTTAGGTTGGCTAGGATTACATTGTGGCCCCATGGACTCCTATATATAGAAAGGAGGTTTTGTAATTTGAAACATCTAAGAATTGTTCATTCATGTAATGTAATGGAGGTTTCCCCCTCGAAGTGGCTTATTTCTAAGGCGTTGATATCTCTTTTCTTCTCTTTTTGGAGCTGGTTTCACAACATTTGGTATCAGAGCTTTGGATTCTAGGGTTTTCACTGCTGCAAACTAGTCATCGTGGAATTTTCGCTATAAATGTTTTTCTACGAAGGTTTTTAGAGTGCGAACCCAAATTCCCGAGGAAAATCATTGCAAAATTTCAGAGCTTGGTTCACAATATTTTCGGAGATATGATATGTGGAAGTTAGGGCTTTTTGCAGGCTCCTGAATTTAACCTAAATAGGTCATCGCGATATTTTCCCTATAATTTTTTTTCTGCGAAGATTCAGAAGATGAAATTTTTGGAGAGCGAAGCCAAAATCCCGAGGAAAATCATTGCAAAATTTCAGAGTTTGGTTCGTAATATTTTCAGAGCTATGATCTGTGGAAGTTAGGTATTTTTCAGGCTCTCAAATTTCATCTCAAAGAGGTTATCGTGGGAAAATATTCATAACTCTCTCTCTGAGCATTGGATTGGAATGCTGTAAAAAGGGCCACAAGTACATAGACTTTAGTTTCCATTCTATCAATTTCAGAGCCAAAGGAGGAAACAATAAGACGTGGAAAGTTGTACAATTTCGCTCTACTGAACTAGTCCATAATTGGGTCATTGTGGGAGATTGGACATATCTTTGTCTTGAAGAATCCAAATCAGGTCAGACCTATGAAATTTGAAAGAAGCTTCAGAGGGCTAATACAAGGCCGAATTTCAGATATTGAGGATCCACAATTATCTAGATAATTCAATTTCAATATAGAGCTCCTCAAAAGCAAGTAAAAGGTGTGTATTTTTTTTCCCGAATTGCATAAGTATTGTTTGAAGAATCAAGTTGAATTGATTCCAAGGGAATATTGTAGAATAGATATCAGTATTGGATTCTAAAATGGCTCCTAAAAAGAATTCAACACCCATTAAACCTTTAGAAGGCTCTACTATGACTCATGAAGACGAAGAATGGCAACATGACATATCAAAATTACAAAAGCAAGTGCAACAAATTTCGCTCTCACAAAGAGCAAAAAAAAATGACATGGAAGTTTTGAAGAAAGGCGTGGAAACAAAGATGGATGGTTTGAAAAAAGGCGTGGAATCTAAGATGGATGGTTTGAAGAATGGCATGGAATCTAAGATAGATGGCATGGAAGCCGACATGGAATCTAAGATGGATGACATGGAAGCTAAGATCGATGAAAAAATGGAAAACATGAAGAATGATCTAAAATCAGACATGGAAGGTTTGACAAAGTTGATACAAGAAATGTTTCCTAATGGTGAAAAGATAGTAGAGGAAACTCGTGATGAGAACAAAATAAATGTTAATCATGATTTCATAAAATCTAATGTTGGCGAGAAGAACCACCATATTCCAAAAATGGATACGAGGAAGTTTGATGGAAAGGATCCTGTAACATGGATACTACAAATGGAGAAATGTTTTGATCTCCATAATGTGAAAAACACACAAAAGGTACGCATTGCAACTTTACATTTAGAACAAAATACATTTGTATGGTATCGATGGCTTTGCTCCCATAAAAAAAATTGTCACTTGGTCAATTTTTACGGAGGAAATGATAGCACATTATGAGGATACAAAGAGCAACACCTTTAGCCAATTGATAAATATAAAAAAAAAGGGTTTGCTGGGGCAGCACATTGAGGACTTACAAAAATTGAATATAAGGGTAACTGATATTCCAGAGGAACACAGGATTGATCTCTTCATAGGCACTTTAAAGGATAAGATCCAACATGAAGTTCGCGTTTTGGAACCTAATTCATTGGAGAAGGCATTCGGGTTGGCAAGAAAAGTTGAATGTAAAATTATGGCGACAAGGAAGCCTACCACTCAATTCTATAAAGAAGGAAGTGTTGCTACGCCTAGATTTCCACAACCTACAAGGTTGACACCACAACAATTGGAAGAAAAAAGAGCAAAAGGGCTTTGCTACAGTTGTGATAGAAAATACATTAAAGGTCATAAGTGTGCTGAGAAGAAATTATTTTACATAGATTGTGAAGAGGAAGAAGAAAATGAACAAGAAGAGGATATACACCAGGAACCAACCCTAGAAGAGGAAGAAATGAATCCGGCCATATCGTGTAATGCACTGGTAGGAATTACCACTCCTCAAACTCTCAAGATAGAAGGACAAATCAAGAAGAAAAAGGTAATAGTGTTGATTGATTCAGGTAGCACCCATAATTTTATTCATTGTAAGGTAGCCAAGGAATTAAATTGTTTCCTATACCCAACACCCGAATGTCAAGTGATGGTTGCAAATGGAGGAACTATAAATTGCTCTGGAAAATGCCATAATATCAAGCTAACCATGGGGGAATATGTATTGACTAGTCCAATGCTTGCCATTCCTATGGGAGGTGCTGATGTTGTACTGGGAGTACAATGGTTACAATCTTTGGGGACGGTAGCTTTTAATTTTCAAGAACTTTTCTTGAAATTTTTTTCAGAAGGAAAGGAAGTCGAATTACGGGGTATTGGAGGGAAGCCAGGAAGGATAATAAGCTCTAATGTCATGACAAAGCTTCTAAAGAAAGAACAACGAGGCGTAATTGCACAATTATGCTCACTAGAAGTTTCAACATCAAAATCATCTATTTCTGCAGATCTCCAACAAGTCTTGGACAATCATTCCAAGGTGTTTGAAACTCCCAAAGGACTCCCACCTATTCGTGATCATGATCATACTATTCATTTGATTCCAGGAAGTGTTCCTCCAAACATCAGGCCTTATAGATATCCTTATGTCCAAAAGAGCGAAATTGAACGTATGATTGCAGAAATGTTAGAGGCGGGTATAATTCAACCTAGTCAAAGTTCTTTCTCTACTCATGTAGTATTGGTACACAAGAAGGATGGATCATGGCGAATGTGTCTGGATTATAGGGAGCTCAATAAGCTCACCATTAAAGATAAATTTCCCATTCCTGTGATTGATGAATTAGTGGATGAATTACATGGAGCAATTTATTTTACCAAGTTGGATCTTCGTTCAGGATATCATCAAATTAGAATGAAGACTGAAGATATTCCAAAAACAACATTTCGAACTCATGGGGGTCATTATGAATTTTTGGTCATGCCTTTTGGCCTTACCAATGCACCTTCTACATTTCAAGGGTTGATGAATTCCATTTTCAAACCCTTCCTTAGAAAATTTGTGCTAGTACTTTTTGATGATATACTAATCTATAGCAGGTCTTGGAAGGATGATGTTCAACATGTTGATAGGGTGCTCAAACTATTGCAAGAGAAACAATTATATGAAAAAACATCCAAATGTTTCTTTGGAGTACAAGAGGTGGAAAATATGGGTCATATTGTATCTCACGAGGGTGTTAAGGTAGACCCTAACAAAATTAAATCCATTAAGGAATGGAAAGTCCCCACAACCATAAAGAAGTTGTGAGGATTTCTCGGGTTAACAGGGTATTATCGAAAGTTTGTTAAGAATTATGGGAGAATAACAGCACCTCTAATAAAATTATTGAAGAAATATGCATTTTCATGGACTCTTGAAGCAACTAAGGCCTTTGAAAATCTTAAAGAGGTAATGTGCCTAGCACCAGTCTTAGCTACACCAAACTTCACAAAAACTTTTATTGTGGAATGTGATGCCTCAGGAAATGGAATTGGTGCTATTTTAATGCAAGAAGGAAGACCCATTTCCTTTGAAATTCGTCCAATCAAAGGAAAGTATTTACAGAAACCTATTTGTGAGAAGGAAATGTTAGCAATACTGCATGCACTAAAGAAATGGTGAAATTACCTATTGGGAAGACACTTCAATGTAAAAACTGATCATGATAGTCTTAAACACTTTTTGGAAAAAAGACTATCTTCAGAAGAGTAGCAAAAATGGGTCACAAAGATGTTGGGTTATGACTTTGAAATAATCTAAAAAAAAGGGAAGCTAAATGTTGTTGCAGATGCACTGTCAAGAAATAATGAAGATGTGGAAGCATTGCTTTGTGCCATTTCTATTATCTAACTAGATTGGATAACCGAAGCAAGAGATGAATGGAAGAAGGACGAAGAAGTGTGGACACTCATTCAAAAGTTGCAGCAAGATCCTAGTACATCTGATACATTTAGTTGGAGAAATGATTCCTTATGGTACAAAGATCGCTTATATCTTTGTAAGAATTCCCAACTAAAACAAAAGATTCTTCTGGAATTGCACACTTCTCCTTTAGGAGGACACTCAGGATTTTTAAAAACTTACCACAGGGTGAAGAAAGAATTTTTTTGGGATGGCCTTAAATCTGATATTCAAAAGTTGTGGCGGAATGTTTGGTTTGCCAGTAGAATAAAGTGGAAACAATTAAGACCCCGGGACTTCTACAACCTTTATCCATTCCAAGTCAACGTTGGGAGGAGATTTCAATGGATTTTATCACAGGTTTACCTAAGTCTGAAGGAAAGAGTGTCATCATGGTGGTAGTTGATAGACTTACCAAGTATGCACACTTTTGTGCATTATCTCATTCATTTAAAGCAAGTACAGTTGCTACTACATTTATGGACACAATTCAAAAGCTACATGGAAGCCCAAGGGTTATTGTGAGTGACAGAGATCCCATTTTTACTGGAAATTTTTGGACGGAGTTATTTTCTTGTTTAGGTACTCAATTAGCTCATAGCTCATCTTATCATCATCAATCTGATGGTCAAACTGAGATAGTAAATAAATGTTTGGAAGGATATCTTTGTTGTTTTGTATCTGATAAACAAACACAATGGGTCAAGTGGTTACCTCTCGTTGAATGGTGGTATAACGCTTCCTTCCATACTGCAGCAAAAATGACCCCATTTATGGCACTTTATGGATATCATCCACCATCCATCACATCATCTTTAAGAGAAAATTCGAAGGTTCAAGCAGTGGAAGATCACATCGAGCATCAACAAGAAGTTCTCCAACTCTTAAAGGACAACTTGAATTTGGCACAAAATCGAATGAAACAACAGGAAGATCAACATCGCAGTGAGAGAAGTTTTGATGTAGGAGACTGGGTATTTTTACGGCTACAACCATACAAACAAATGTCCCTCAAGCAAGCTAAGAAGGATAATAAATTATCGCCAAAGTACTATGGTCCTTACAAGTTGTTGCAAAAGATTGGTACTATGGCATACAAATTGGAGCTTCCTGCTTCTTCACGAGTGCATCCAATTTTCCATGTTTCATGCTTAAAGAAGGTTATAGGTGAAAATCTTCCAGTTCAAACAATATTGCCGAAACTTGATGAGGAAGGAAAAATCATACTGGAACCTGAAGTAGTCACGGAAACAAGAACTCGATAGGTACGGAATCGATCAATTTCAGAGTATCTCATCAAGTGGAAGAACTTACCCACTGAAGATTCTACATGGGAGGATGAGAATTTTATATAGAAGCACCCAGAGCTACTCAAGCGTTGAGGACAACACTTTTTTGAAGGAGAGGGGTATGTTAGGTCCCTATATTACTAGTGTAGTCCCTTATTGTTGTAACCCCCTTATTTTTATTATTGTACCCTTGTAACCCCCATATTGTTATTATTGTGCCCTTAAATTATTTTTGTTAGGTCGGCTAGGATTACATTGTGGCCCCATGGAATCCTATATATAGAAAGGAGGTTTTGTAATTTGAATCAGCCAAGAATTGTTCGTTAATGTAATGTATTAGAGGTTTCCCCCTCGAAGTGGCTTATTTATAGGGCATTGCTATCTCTTTTATTCTCTTTTTGGAGCTAGTTTCACAACATTATTGAGCAAAAAAGTATTGTTATCCAAAACTTCAACAATTCTAAATGGCCCAAACCACAAATTGTCAAACTTACCATGTTTTCCATGGTCTTCTCTCCTAACATCCCAATTCAGCACCAAATCATTCTCTTCAAACAATTGTTGATTATCTCTTTTGTCAAAAACGGATTTGACTTTAGCCTGATACTTCTGTACTTTTTCTAGAAATGATTCTCTGATTTGGTGTGCCTCGATCAACTGTAGCATTCTCCTTTGGACTGGATTTTCATCATCAAATTCATCTTGCAGGAACTTCATCATAGGAAGAGCTAATTGCAAAGGCATTACAACATCAATACCATATACAAGCTAAAATGGAGACATTCCAATTTATTTTTTACCACTTACTCTATCTGCCCACAAAGCATGTACCAATTGAGCATCCAAATTTCTCTTATTTTCAACAACATTTTATTAATGATCCTCACCAAAATTTTATTAGATGACTCGTCTAATCCATTACCTTGAGGGTAATAAGGCGTGGAATGAGTCAATTCAATTCCATATTGTTGACAAAAGTTGTACATATTGGTGGACTTAGAGGCTATTGCATTATCAGTTACTAACTTCTGTGGACAGCCAAATCTTGACATAATGTTTTCCAACAAAAACTTAATAATTACCATATCAGTAGCATTCCTGGTTGGTACAAATTCAATCCATTTAGTGAAATATTCTGTAGCTATGAGAATACATCTATACTGTCTTGATGAAGGTGGATGAATTTCACTGATGAAGTCTAGCTCCCACTGCTGGAAACAAAAATCTACTGAAATAGGAATGAGAGTTAATGGTAGGAATTTATGTTTACCAGCAAATTTATGACAATTGAAACAACTCTTGACTTTGGCAAAAAAATCAGAGAAAAGAGTTGGCCAATAATAACCAGCTCTTAAGATTTTTCTTTGCGGTGGCTCTCTAATACAAATTCCCTCCACACACTCCAATATGTATCTCTGTCATAATCTCTTGGGATTCTGCTTCATCTACACATCTTAATAAGACTCCAACAGGATCCTTCCAGTAAATATGGTCTTCCAAAATGAAATACTTCACAACTCTCAATAAAAGCTCTCCTTTTATACTTCTCCATTTCAAGTGGACAGTTGAAATTTAACAAAAAGTATACTATATCATAGTACCAATCTGAATTAAATATTTCAGGATAATTAGAAATACCTTCTCCATCTTCTCTTTCAGCTTCCTCGACATTCAGATTTAAAGCTTTGCAGTTAGATTCAGCCATCAAGCGAGCCAAGCCTTGACCTTTTATCAATTTAGTTGGTTTGATTTCGACATCAAATTCCAAAATTTTGGTTAGGCATCGTCCCCTTATGCTATCTATATCTAGCTGCAGCAACACATCTTTAACAATGATATTGGGCACAAAAGCAACTATTTTTGAATGCAGCACATGAACTCGAAAATACTTCAAAGCCTTAACTAGTGCATATGCTTGTTTTTCAGTCAAGTTGTAATTTAATTTAGCATCCCTTAAAGCATGACTGAAAAATGAAATAGGCTGATCTAAACCTTGTTTGTTCTTCTATAGTAAGACAACTACAATTTTTTCTTCTGAAGCATATGAAAAAATCATTAAATCTTTTTCAAAATCAGGACTAATAAAAAATGGAGCTTCAGTCAAGGCAGATTTAATTGCTGAAAAATAATTCTTTGCTTCATCTCGCCATTTAAACTCTGCATATTTTTTCAGCAAGACATTTATGTGTTTGATCAGCTCTGCAAAGTTTGGAACAAAACGCCTCAGAAAATTGATCTTCCCTAAAAATGACTGCAATTATTTTTTATTCCTTGGCAAACCAATTTTCTGAATAACTTCTGCTGTTCCCGGATTAATACAGATGCCACTTTCTGTAACAATATGTCCCAATAATTTACCATCTTGGATAGCAAAAGATGATTTTTTTTGGTTTAAGGACAAACCAAACTTTCTGCATTTGTCAAAAACTTGTTTCAAATGTTTCAAGTGATCTTCATTAGATTTAGAATAGACTGTAATGTCATCCAAATATATGTCTCCAAATCTGTCCTTTTCTCTTGGAAAGACAATATCCATTGCCTGCTGAAAGGTTTCACCTGCATTTATCAGACCAAATGGCATTTTTTTGTGCATGAATGTACCCCAGGGTGTGGTAAATGTTGTATTTTCTCTGTCTTTCTTGTCAAGTGAAATCTGATTATAGCCTGAAAAGCCATCAATCATTGACAATCTTTTGGATCCTACAAACTTCTGCAAGATATAATCCATCTTGGGTAGTGGATTGTTATCTTTCAATGAACACCGATTCAGGTTGCAAAAAATGACACAAATTCTTATCTCTCCATTCTTTTACTAGACCGGGACTATATTAGCTACCTAGTTAGAAAATCTCAAAGGAAAAATGATCTTTTCTTCCCATAATTTTCTGATTTCTTTCTCAATGATTGGGAGCAACATGGGATTGATATGTCTGATTTTTTGTGCTATAGGCTTTGCATATGTTTTCAAAGGAATATTGTGCTCCATTATGCTCCTATCATAAGTTTTCAACTCACTATAAGACCATGCAAAAATATCAGCAAATTATTTCAGTAGTTTGATATATTTTGTTATGGTTTCAAGAGAAAGGAATTTGGATAGTTTGACTAATTTTGGCTGATCTTCCATACCAATGTTACATTCTATTGTAATATCTCCATCAAATTTTCTTTCAGGCTTGAGAAAAACATCATTATTATCGAACAATCTTTCCAAAGGAACTAAACCCTTAGGAATATAGTTAGTTTTCAGATCTATAATGTTCTTCCCAACCATAGTTTTCTTAAAAGGGCTGCTATTTTGGTTTTCAACAATGTCCTGCTCATCATCAATTTGTATGTCTGCAAACTCTTCAACACACTCTAAAAATTTCTGTATTTCGTTTTCATCCTCAAATACTTGCCAGTGTTTGATGTTATCAAGAATTTAAGGTCTGTTTTTTATTTGAACATCATAGCTTGCCTTGAAATCTAGAGGAACTTTGAAATTACTAGCAGCAATAGCTAGCGAATCAAAAATTTGATTTTCTTCTCTAGTGAGAAATTTATATTAAATGCTGAAAAGTAATGCTCAATCAAATCCCAGACTTCATTCCTATAATTCTTCAATTTGGAATTTTTCACTTAGTAATTGTTTCTCACTGGTTTAATCACCAACTCTGAATCACCAAAAGCAATTAGCTGTTCTGATCCCAAATCTTTCCCTGCCTTCATACCCAACACAAGCGCTTCATACTCAGCAGTGTTGTTAGTAGTAGAAAATTGCAGTTTTTATGATATGGTTACCTTCTGCTGAGTGGGAGAAATGAGGACTATGCCGTCTCCTGATCCTTATCTCGATGAGGCTCCATCAAAGTACAATTTCCAAATCTTTCCTCCTTCTAAATGCTGCTCATTTTCACCTTGAAAGTGTTGTTTTTCACTATTTCAGGCTGGAAATCATTATCATGAGCAGCAAGGTGTAGAATTGAGGACCCCAATTCCTTTTCTTCAGCATATATGGGATGGTTTGAAGGATTATGATGATCACTAATGATGTAGGCCATTTGGGTTTCCCCATGGAACCTTCTGAATTCCCCTCCAAACATTGGGATGGTGGCATATGACATGTCCATATAAAGGGTCCCTCCCAATTTTTTAGACCAAGATCTTGAAAGTAACATCCCAAATCTAGAAGGAATGTATGCAACTACAATTTCCATCACTAAGCTCTTCATAGGCAGCTAGGTAAGGGAAGCAACCAAATCCTTAATCACTCCTAGACACTTGACTTTTTTGGAGTCAAAGGTGTAGAGGTCATGGTATTTCTTGGTGATCTCTAATCCCAATTCATCCATCACTTTCTTTGGCATGAGATTGTGGGAAGCTCTGGAATCTAACAGACAATTATGCATCAATTTTTCATGTATATTGAGTTACATGTATAAAGGCGGTCAATTATCATCATTTTGGTCTTAGGCATGACATCCTAGAGAAATAGTGGGATGCTCATCCTCAAGGTTGACTGAATTAGGATCGAGAGGAGGTTGTAGCAGAATTTTAAAAGACACTTTATATGATTTCAATAATTCTAGGAGTGGGACTGGAATTTTGATTTTACTCAATTCAGATTTGAAATTGAAATAAATTAAAGCTAATTCCTTATTTTCTGCAGTAATTTTAAGAATTGGGGCAGAATTTTGAGGTGGAGGAACCTCATTGACCTTGGTCTTCTATTTAGTAGCTTGTTTATCTAAATTTGATTTTTTTTGAGGTTGTTGAACAGGACCTTTGGACCTCAAAGAATAATTTCTGTTTTGAACTTGTTGCTGTTTTTTAGCATTTTGTGCATAACTTTGAGCATTCACATCATTTGAAAACAAACAAATCCTTGATCGATCTTCATATTCTTGCAATGTCAAACATGTTGACTGTGAAGTCTCTCCCACAAGGTTTATTTCTTCATTTTATTCTTCATTTCGTTGTTGTTCTTCTTTAACAAAATTATTCAAAGGCAGCTGAACATTTTGATCATCAACATTCCTCCTTGGGCACTGTAGGATTTGTTGAGGCTGAAAAGGCCTCCTGAAGGGAGCCTAATTTCTATTGGCTTCATTTTTATTGGCTCTAGTAGCTAGTTTATTTTCTACCTCTATTTTTGTCATATTAGAGGCAAGTTCTTTGATCAAATTGGAAATCTGATTGATCTTTTCTTCTACTGTAAGTGACTTAGAAGAAGAAGGTTTTTCTTCTTTCATCTTCTTTTTGTCTTTTGTTGCCTTTTCTTTCTCCATTTTTAATTTATTAGAAGCCATGAGATTAGATTGCACTCCAATTGCATCCTCTTGCATACTCGTCAATGTCTGTTCTTTTTCAGCCCTCGACCATAAAGTAAACTTAGAATCTAAAGCATTTGCAAAATTGATCATAGTTGTAGTCTCAGCAGGTTTTATTTCTTCAGGAATTTTTTGATAAATCTTATTAAACCTCTTAGAAAAATCAGCTAATGAATCATTTGTCTTCTTCTTCAGAGTTCCAAATTCTATAAGATAATAGACATAGTCTTTCCTATCACCCCAATTCTCCACAAATATCTCCTCCAATTCATCAATTCCTGTTATTGAATTTGGAGTCAAACTTCTAAACCATTTACGAGCTTCACCATCCAAGCTCTGAACAAAGAGTCTTGACTAGACATCTTCATGTTCAATATTCTTCTTTTTAGTATAACTATAGAAAGCCACTAAATATTCCTTAGCAGAAAATACTTCTCCCTCCCCAGTGTATTTTGGAAGATATTTCAAGTAATCTCCATGGTGAAGTGGGTGCAAGGGTTGAGGGAGAACAAGTGGCGCATATCTTGCAGCCACTATCTGCTGAATCCTTGTCAAGGTAGGTTGAGCCATATTTTGTTGATGTATAATTGATATAGCTGTTTGGGAAATAGGAATTAAAATTGGTGAATTCTGATTCTGATTTAGGACAACAAAAACATCCTAAGATCTAAGGCAATTTAATGATTTGTTTTGTGAAATTGGTAGGTAGTATAAACTCCGATTCACTGAAAAGAGATTTCAGTCAAATCCACAGTTCTACTTATGAGGGTATTGTAACTTGATGTGGTAGCAGAGTGAAAGTTTGTAGCCTATGATGAGAGGAAACTGTAAGATGAGAGATGAAAGAGTAGGTCTGCAAAACAGAAATCTAATGCATTTGGTAGAAATTAACAAAAGTAGTAGTCTAACAATATTCCATTAAGAGAATGCTATTTCTAGTCTTACAAGATTCTCACTGAAATATCATGAAGAATAACTATCATGAGTGATTCTCTTCCACTGTTATAACATATACTTTACTAGGAATGCTCACTGCGTGATATTAACAAAAATTGATAAAAAACATAACATGTTTAAGAGACTGATAAGAACACATAACAACATAATGGTTTGCAAATTGAAGCTAAAAGAGAGAAGATATGGAAACACAAGTAAAGTTGACAATACACACAGAAAATTGGTAATAAGTCCTCAGTAGTATCATTCCATTTCATTTACAAAAATATTACAGATCATATGAGTCAAAATTCTAAAACCACCGACCTTTACTTCATATCAGTTTGGCATATATATACGAAATATGATACTGTGATCTACACGGAAAAAGGTAAATCTGTTTCAAAATTTATTACAATCTCATGTAATAGATGATGCTTATCCTAATATTAAATACAAAGTGCTATATTAAAAATAAGATAAAGATGTTGAAGGTTGTCACTTCGAAATGGTTGTATTAGGTGGCAGTCTATTTGAAGACCACTCTTCTGTTCTGGTGCAACCAATATTCAACAAAATGTGTAAAAATAGTGGGAGTGACATGTGGCTGTCTCCTTCAAATGTGAAAAACAGAACCTTGGTATTTCAGAGAAGACTTGATACGTGACACCTAGCAGCATCCATTGCAACTGAAAAACTCCTCCACGTCACCTGTTTGATGTCACCACCAAGATATCAAACCAAAAAGTAGCCCCTTTCCATCACATGCTGATATTTCAAAATAATTGCTACCTTCACAGAAAAGGTAGCTATATCCAGAAAACATGGAACATTAACCCAAAAAATTTCTCTAAGGCAACCCTGCTCTTCATTCATCAGAGGTGTAGAATAGAGGAAAAAATCCTGATGGCCTCTGCTTTAGTCACCCTCTTATCATACCTCATTCTGTGCTTGACTCTTTGACTGAGTCTTTTTCTTCCTTTCAATTTTTTCTTTTGTGCTCTCTTCAATGTTGATAATTTCATCTCTTAATCTAGGATTGGAAATCAACTTGTTGTTTAGCCTGAGTTTATTTTTGGGTCTAGTATGAGGTCTCTTGACATAGGGATTAGGGATGAATTTGGACCTCTTACCTCCATGTATGAATTTACTAGAATTTGCCTCCTCATCTTCTGATTCTGTGTACTCAGGGTCACTGCTGTCTTCATAGGAGGAAAATGAGTGTATAAGATTTTTCTTCCTCTTCTTGATCAAAGAAAAAATGGAGGAAACTAATTTAGCCAAACTAGGCTCTTCTTCTATGACATGATTTGACATTTGTTGTTTGTCTTTCTTAAGAGAAATAAACACCTGTGAGAGAGTGGACTCTGTAAGAGAAGTACCACTACTTGGTTGTGCTTGATGAGATGACTTAGGAACATGGCTTGAACTTTTCATACCAGGGTTGACTTCCACTGGTGAAAAAACAGGTTTAGGTGCAAGAATTCCAGGGTTGACTTCCACTGGTTCTTCTGCCATGCAAAGCTTCTTCTTAGGCTGGCTCTGTGAAGAGGAGGCTATTTTTTCTTTGTCCTTTGACATAGTCTTCTTAGGATAATTTGCATTTTTTTGTTGTAGTTTCTTCTTGTATTCATCCATTAAAGACCTTAGGGTTTGGTGTTCCCCAGGTGAGCTACTGACATGAACTTCATTAATTAGTGACACTACTGGTATAGGCATACGATTTGTGGCCTTTTGTAATTCAGCTTCTAGTTTTACTTTTAACTGATATGGAGGTAGGGTCAGCTTGACAAAAGACTAATTAATGTATAGAGTTAGATGGTGAACTATGTGAAACTAGGGTATCACTGGTTTTCTTATGGATGTCTTTTTTCTTTAGCCTCCCTACCCTTCTCCTGGAATTTATGCTACCAAACCCTTATTCTCTTAAAAACATATCCCAAGTAATTTTATTCTTTCTAAGATGATAGAAAACTAAAATTTTAATCAGCCCTCTGTGTTACAAATTGTGCAAGGAGTAGTTTGGAATTTTATGTAGCTTTGGGGACATTTTGAGCAGAGATTTATACAAAAAATAGGGTAGATTCAAAGATTTATCTCCTGAGATGTGAGCAAGGAATCTTAACTGATAATGATGAACAGAAGAAAACCTCCCCTCACATGTGATGTATTTTTGGACTGAGGTAATAACATGTTGCCACTCCACCTTAAAGCAAGAAATGTGAGAAGTTGGGTTCCACTTAACATTAAAAAATTCAGGCTTAAGGTAAGAACTTACTTCTTCAGGCATCGTTTTTCTTTTAAACCAACGTTCACCGGTTGCAGAAGTTTTGGTAGCACGAGCTATGATAGCCTCAGAAATGTTGAATGTTTTTCTCCCTAAATTGACCTTCTCACCATCAAAAGTCTCGGCAAAAGCCTGAACTAGAGCCACAGTCCCCCTAGAAAAATTTTGCAGGAATTTATACCAGCCAACGCATTTGAACTGTGGTTTAGCCCTAACATCCACAAATTTTGTATTAGTTGGCTTTGACCTATTTAAATTTCCTCCTTTCATCATTTTTCCAATAGCTTGACTTCTCACAAACAAAACTGTTGAATTCTGGTTTCAATACTGTCCATGAAGCCTTGGTTTGCCTGCTTTGAAAATTGAAACTACTTGCTGAAGGAATGGTATCCGTTTACGTGTAGCCCGCACAAAGGATTTTGGTTGAGTGAACACCAAGCTCTCTTCTCTAATTTCGCACTTGCAATTATGGAAAGGAGTAATGACATGTTTTGAAATAATTCAAAAACAAGCACCAAGTCATCCCACTAGGCTTCACAGTCCACACTATGATTAAATGTCAGATTCCTCACACTATGATTTCAACTTGTCTTAGGTGAGGTAGCTACAGGTTAGCTGTCTAGGTAAATTAACGATTCACTAATAATAATCCCCTTGGGTCAAATAATAATTAATATTAATTAAAAGAATAATCATATTCATAGCATATGAGTCTTCAATGATGTTCAAACATGAATGGTCCTTACCTTTAAAACATTCTCTACTGCTCCTATATACTTGATGAACAAATGTCTTTACCTCTGAATTGAGATAACCAAAATCTCAGTGAAATAGCTGCGCTTTTCATTGTGTGAAATATATAAATTTCAATTATGAGAAATAACTGCCCTTTATTGCATTACTGTTTTGACAATGAAAACACAACAGAGGTAGCTATTATTCTAGACAAGGTGACTACAACTTTATTACCCAAACAATGACTAGAATTCGTCATTAACATAAGTTAAAATAGTGATTTTAACTTATTTTATGACTCTAAAACACTAATGACACTTATTCGCTTAAAAGTACCTTGATTTTGGGACTCTTTTTCATCTTTGCTGGAAATGACTCAAACTTGGACATGGACTAGGACATTAGAAAAAAACTTGAAAACAGTACACAATGGTGATTACATAATTAAAATTTTCAGTGCTAACATATTTCACAATATATTTATGGGAATTTCCTAATTAATAGGGGCTAAATTCCATCAAGAGTGCCTGAGAAAGGCTAGTCAGACAGGGGAAAGGAATTGGTTAAATATTAGACCAAACCTAATTAGATCATAGTGAGACAATCGAAGATTGTGCAGAGAGCTGTCAAGCCTAAGAGAAGCATTGTATTGTTTCATATTCTTGACTTAGTGAAATATAAATATAGTGGGTTTTTTAGCCAAGGATTTCCCCGGATACATATTTGTGTTGCACGATTGAAATTCTTTCTATTTCTGGTTCATCTGATTATGTGATTGTAATTGGTTTCTGCAAATTGTAGAATAGATTCAAGTATTTTGTCTTATCATATTACAAAATCAGTTGAATCTATGTGGATTTTATACATGGTATCATAGAAGGAATCACTATAGAATATAAGAACCATAGTTTGTTTCGAACAAGTGAATCGAATTTGCATATTTATTCTCCAGGACCAACAACAGATGAAGATTCCTTTCTATGGATTGAGACTTGAATATTCCCTTGAGGGTAGTTAGAATTACATAGCATATAAGGACATGATGGAGGCAGTGTTGGAGGACAACTGACGGAAGGAATGCATATACAGTGATATTCCCAATCCCGCAGTAGCAGGTGCTCAAAATCTTGATGCACGGAAGAAGAATGTATCAAAGGCCATAAGGATTCTGTTAGAAGGAGTTCGAGATCATATTGTCTCGAACATCCATCGAAAGGAAACTCAATATGATATGTGGAATGGCTTAACATATCTATTTCAAAATAGCATCGACCACAAGAACCTGACACTGAAGGAAAAGCTTAAAAGGATTAAGATGGATAAGGGCGACAATACCAAAATACTTGACGAAGTTCACTCAATGTTGAGATGAGCTTGGAAGTGTTAGTGTGATATTTTCCAAGGATGATATAGTGAGCCTAGCACTTCTAGGCCTTCCCAAGAGTTGTCACAACTACCAAGGTTCGATGAATGGGAGGGAGAAGCTACCAGAGTGGGAACAATTGTGGTTTAACTTGGTACAAGAAGAGATTCAGTGAAATATTAGAGATGGATCCTCATAAAAGACTAAGGAAGAGGATAATTGTGCCTTGGATGGAAAGGAGAAGAAAGGGAAAGGGAAAATATCCCATTCCAAATCTGATTCTGGTCAGGTGGGCAAGAAGCGAGAATTGTCAAAGGTAAAATGTTTTCATTTTCATGAGCTTGGAAACTATCCTACAAAGTGTCCGCACAAGAAAACCGGAAAGAATCCCTTAGGAGGAGTAGCGGGTGAAGCACTTTCTTCACAATTCGAGTTGGGTTTCACCCTCATCACATGAATGGTTTCACCGGTGATGGGTTTGGTGTGGTACTTAGATAGTGGAGCTTCATTCCATATGACTGAAAACAAAGAATTCTTTAGTAACTTGGAGGAGAAGGATCTCCAGATGCATATCGAGATGGGAGATGACGAGAGGTATAGTGCTACTGGCATAGTTATAGTTACCTTTTAGAGGGAGTTTGGTACTCCTCTCACATTAAAATATGTCATGTATGTTCCCGGTTTAAAGAATAATTTGGTTTCTATTGATATTTTGGAAGACCCTGGATATGATGTGATATTTAACAAAGGAAATGTCTTCCTTCATCACAAAGCCATGGGATAGGTGAAGAAGATTGGGGTTCGAGTAGGAATCTATAGAAATTGGATGTAGAAGACTGTGTTGCCTTGAGCACAAAAGCATAAAAGGTAGAGAGCTGAGACATCAGTGAGTTATGGCACAAAATATTGGGCCATCTACACCATGGCACTTTGAAGATCATTCAACATATTTCTACAACACTTCCCAAGGGTGCACTTGATTAGTGAGATACATGAAAAGGGTGCACATTGGGGAATTACACCAAAGCCACCTTTCACGATAAGGAAATTTAAGAAAAGGAAATCCTTGAGAGAGTTCACTCAAATGTGAGTGGACCTTTCTCGACAGCCTCCACAAAAAATCACAAGTATTATTGGATTTTTGTAGATGATTTTCACACAAGTGTTGAATTTTCTTCATGCAGAAGAAATATCAGAGGTTCTCAAACTTTTGTGATTTCAAAGCACTTGTCGAGAAAGATACAGGGAAGAAGGTGAAGGATCTCATAAGAGACAATGGTAGGGAATATGTCTCGAATGAATTCAAGAACTTATGTGCTTCATAATGAATTTGGTGGTAATTGATAGCACCTCATAAACTACAACAAAATGGGGTTACAGAAAGGAAGAAGAAAACTATTGTAGGGGTAGCACGAGTGATGTTGCATGATAAGGTCCTATCATTGCATCTGTGGGATGAACCATGAAACACAACAATATTTGTACATACCATAAGTCCTCATCGAATACTTGGGATGAGTACACTGGAGGAATATTTTACAGGTAAGAGACCATATGTGTTGCATTTTAAAATGATTGGTTCATCAATTTATTTCCATGTAACCAAAGATGCAGGGAATAAGCTAGAGCCAACATCTGAGTTGGGAATATTTTTGGGGTACACTGATACACCTCACAACTATTGAGTGTACTTTCCAGCACATAGGATGAAAATGGTCAGAAGAGATGTGAAATTCGATAAAGAGAAGGCGATGTGAATTTCCCTTGAGAGGGAGCTTCAGTTGCATGCAATTGAGGAGCTCTTGGCTTCAAAAGAAGAACCTCAATATGTGGAGTAGCCACAAGAAGAGGAATAGAGAGTGGAAGCACCCATTCACGCAGAGACAACCCGAGATGAAAGGAAGTGCACCATAGAGGCTGAAAGGTTGGTTCTTGATGGTAGAGAGAATGTGGGAGCACCCACATCACAATGCAGGAAGAGAAGGTCCCTAGAGCGGTACACTGGCTACATGGCTCTTATGAGTGAGAGTGTAGAGATATATTGATCGTATTTCAAGGAAGTAGTGCAAAAACTAGTTTGTGTTGATGCCATGGTTGAGGAGTATGACTACATTATAAGAAAAAATGCATGGGAAGTTGTCCCAAGATCGAAGGGGAAGTTAGTTGTAGGATCCAGGTGTATCTACATGGTGAATCAGGCAAGATATGGGAGTGTGGATAAACACAAGGCCAAATTTTTGGCTATAGGGTTCTCTTAGGTGGAGGGGATTGATTATGATGAGACCTTTTCACCAGTCACAAGTTACTCATCAATCATATCCATATTTTCACTTTTAGCGCAGATGGGGTGGAAGATACATCAGATGGATGTAAAGACAACCTTCCTCAATGGGGTGATTGAGGAAGAGGTGTACATTGAACAGCTGGAAGGTTTTGAGACCTTCGACAAGAGTCTCATGTGTGCAGACTCAAGAGAGCACTATATGGGCTGAAACAAACACCTCGTGCTTGGTACACTAGGATTGACAACTACTTCACTGGGTTGGGCTTCACCAAGAGTGAAGCAGTTGCGAACCTTTACCATATTGTGGTATAAGGTAAAATTTTGATCATTGTACTTTATGTTGATGATTTGATACTGACAGGTGATGAAAAATTCATTAAGTCTTGCAAGGAGTCTCTTGCAACAGAATTTAAGATGAAGGACAGGGGGCTCTTGCACTATTTCTTGGAATTGGAAATTTGGAAAAGAGATGGGGAGATTTTTGTATCTTAGGGAAAGTACACCAACGAGATTCTGAAGAAGTTCCACATGGAGGGCAACAAACCCATGGAGACTCCTCTATTAGGAAATTGGAGGAAGGAGGATGCTACTTTAGTTGAAGTAGCAGATGCTACCATATATAGACACCCTGTGGGTTCACTCATGTATTTGGTGAACACACAACCAGACATATGCTATGCGGTTAACCGACTTAGTCAAGATATAGTTACGACTAACAAGATCTTTTGGAAGGTAGAAAAGCATGTGTTGAGATACCTCAGAGGCACTACAGAGTTTGGGCTATGGTATAGGCGGACAAAGGGAGTGAAGCATCAAGGCTTCATAAATTCATATTGGGCAGGGAGTCCATACAACAGGAAGAGCACATCACGAGGTATCTTCAACATTGGATCAACATCAGTTTCCTCATACAACAAGAAATAAATATCAATTTCACTCAGTTTAGCAGAGGTAGAGTACATGGTGGACATTCATGCAACTACTGAGGCCATCTGGATGAGGAAGGTACTTGTTGGTTTGTTTGGTCAACATATGGATCCAACGATGATTTATTGTGATAACCAGAGTTGCATCAAACTCTCAGTTAATCCATTTTTTCATGATAAGTCCATGCATATTGATATCTGGTATTTCCATCTTAGATATTGTGTGCAGAGGCAGATGATGTCATTAGAGTACATTACCACAGAGGAGCGGGATACAAAAATCTTGATGAAGGCACTGTCAAGAGGAAAATTTGAGTTCCACAAAGGCAGGATCGAGGTAGCAGACAATATATTTCTTGTTGAGAGGGAGTCTTGAAATTGGCAACAAGAAGGGATACTAATTTAATTTTCCCTTAATTAAATTAGAAGGAAATTGTAATTCAACATCACATGACAACTTGTATGAGCTAAATGAGTTGGGAAGACTTAGTTAGCTCATTCAATTCAATTTGGGGGTCAAACTGGAGGCATGTAGAGTTCACTTTAAGTTTTAGGGGGTACATTTGTAGTTTATTTTGCGTTGTAATTGTTTAACTTAATTATTTAAGTTAAAATCAGTTTAACTAGTTCTAACTGATGGATGAGCTAGTGAGAGGTCTAGTGAATTAAATCTAATTTAATTCACATGTAGTGATCAATCAGATAACTGATAATTCACTATAAATAGATATTGAATGTCAGTTCTAAGAGTGACCCAATTGATATTGGAGTTAAAGAGAAGTAGATTAATAATAGTATAATTAGAAAATTTTATAGGTCATGCATGAGGTCATCAGGATGCCTTGGATGTATTGCCTAAAAAATTGATGGGAATTTCCTAATTAATAGGGGCTCAATTCCCTCAGGAATGCATGAGAAAGTTTGGTCAGATAGGGGCATGGAATTGCTTTTAGTATTGGACCAAACCTACTCATATCAAAGTGAGATAGTCAGAGATAGTCACAGAGAGCTCTCAAGCCTGAGCGAAGCATTGTATTGTTTCATATTCTTGATTTAATGGAATATACATATAGCGGGTTTTTTACCTGAGGCTTTCCCAAGATACATATTTATGTTGTGCGATTGAAATTATTTCTCTTTCTTGTTCATGTGAGTGTGCAATCGTAATTGGTTTCTACAATTTGTAGAATATAATCAAGCATTTTGTTTTAGCATATCACAAGATCAGTTGAATCTATGTGGAACTTTTTCACATACCGATGAAAATATATTGTATCGAGCTTGAGGGTTTCCAATTATTTCACTTCATATTTTGTAGCCTTTAAGTTCTTAATCTCACAATATCCCACATATAAGGGAAGAGTAGGACAAGGTGACTTCTTCTTCATTTGTAGTAATGTAGTTAGTTAGACCTGTGACAAGATGATAAACAAACTCTTGCATGACTACTTTATCTGTGGCATACCTTGGGAAGAGATGAGATGGTTTTTGGTAGCCAAGAACTTTGAGGTATGTGCTATCTGGTGAGGCAAACCAATATGAAACTTCTGACATTGAACTCATGCCTCACAAGACATGCAAGGGACTTCTTCTTCAAAGATCATATGGTATAGGACCTTGAAGAAGTGATTATCCAATTTTTTAGAGACTCCTTTTTAGCTGAATTTTGATAACAATTTGCAATAAATATAATAGCAAGTTCTCTAGGTGTCCATTTCAAATCCATGCAAGGGAATTCATTGTGAGCATAAATCCCATCCAACAGGTAGGCATGCATATAGAATTTTTGTTACTTTCCTTTTGGAGGATTTTTTTGCCTTGTTCATGTTGTTATTTAGCTACTGAGATGCAAAATCAAACCAATTAAATATCTTCCCTTATGAGACAATCTAATATAGCATGCAAACCCATCCTTCTGGGAAGGATTCAATATTATTGAGTGCATAAACTCGGAAACACAAAACTATAAAGTAATGAAGCACCTTTCTAAGTGATTTGGTCTTGCAAGTATTGTTTGGTGTCTAGTGAAATTTTGTCAATTCCTTTATGCACATATTGCCCACTTCCTTAATGTTTAGGTAGTCTGTTTCTGCATAGAAATGAGATTAAATGTGCTTCTTAGGCTTAAGAAAGTTGCATATCAAATGGAAATCATGTGGTTGGTAGGACACAAGCTACTTTCCACTAGAAGTTTTTAGAGACACGCTCTTGGTATCCAAACCTTGCAGAACCCATCTAATAATATATGCACAGAGTAAGACTATGAATCTCTAAGTGACCTATGAAACCCTGACCGTTGAATGTCAATGTAAACATGTCTATCCTCCAGATCTTCTTTAAATTTTGTAGCAGTGAATGTGTAACGACCTCGGGTTAAACAATTTGTGTAATAATGCTAATAAAGGAAAAATAAGACCATGGTCATGGGACACATATTCCAAGATGAATGTTGGGAAAAAAATCCTATTGTGGGTGTTCATTTGGTTTATTATGGCTAAGGAAATTGGAAAATGAAATGGCAAAGGCATTGAAATTTAAAAGAGGCATTAATTGGCATTTTATTTATGAAAATAATGGAAATTAGGAGAAAATGAATGTGAAAGGTCACATGTGGCATGTGAGGAAACAAATGAAGGAAAACAATGGAAAATTGAAGAAATTAGATGCCCCATTGATAAAAAGGCTTATGAGGATCAATTCACAACTTTTGTGAGTATTAGCTTTTTTCAGTTCAGTTTTGAGCTCTCTCATTATTCTCTCTACTCTCCCATACCCTTTCACACTTAGTGTATTCTTGGAGCACTCTAGAATTGGATCAAGGAAAGCAAGGGAAAGAAAAATAAGACAAAGGGAAGCAAAGATCAAGCAAGGAAGAGCAAGATCAAGAAGCTATAATGGGATCACTTGTAGGTATTGAGTTGCATGTATGATTTTATTGCTAGTTTTGGCATGCATGGTACATGCATGTGTGTATTTTTGTAATATTCCCAATTAGCTTTCAGCTAGTCGGAATATTAAATTTTGTTTTTGCTTCTTATTTAGAAGAATAATAGGGTAGGGAGACCCATAAATCTCCATAGTAGGAAAAAAACCGCTCCAAATGTGAATGGAGGTCATCTAAGTAGCTGGATTAAGCACCCTTATGTGTGAATAGGGGATGGAGCATGTAGAATAGGTCAACTTTGACCAAATCAACAACACCAGTATGGAGGGAGTGGACATTCATTGAGGGACAACATAGTTTTGGAGGGAGATTCCATGCATGGAAGTAGTAGATTTAATGAGTGGGGCCAAAGGTGAGAAGGCTCACAAAGCATATAAGGAAGGGGATGACAGCCATAGAAGGCACGATTGAATATTATTTTGTTTATGGTATGTATGACTTGTTTCTCTCTTCACCTGTTTAGCGGAGACTATAGTGCTGTTTAGCATAAGGGTGTTCCCGAGCGGGAATCCCACCTTCATCCTTGGGGGCCTTCGAGTGCCCACTCAGGATAATTATTTGGGCTACATTTACACATTCTAACATTAGGCCAAATCTTCAGTCTTATTATACAGCGCAGTTTCTTCCAGGATTGTGCTGTGTTGTAGGGCAGAAGTTGTGGAGGGTTTGCAGGGCCATTTTTTGAGCTTGTGTTTCAGTGGAGAGGTAGCCTTTCCATTGGGAGACCATCAAGGATGGTCCTTGGGCATTATTTCATCATTTGGCACTAGGAAAAGCTACCACCAACCCCTACAATGTAGTTTCAGTCCATGACTGTGTTATTTCAAAGATTAGTTGCAGGGGTGGTTTCAGTGCATGATTTGGGGAGTTAGATCTTCACTAGAGGGATCGAAATTTCACCCAGAGAGTCTATTGGAGGAGAGCCAAATATTTCTACATCAGCTTCAGCCATATCTTCTGAGCCATTTTTCTGCAGTGAATCTTCAACCCTAGCGTTGGAGTTCACTATCGTATTTTTGATTTATTTCCGGAAACCCTCTTTGGTTGTCTAGGTAAATTGATATAGAGCCTTGATATTTATGTATAGCATATTTTGAGGCATATATCAGTTGTTATATATCATTGTATGTGTTAGGGTCCCGTGATTTAGTAGATTGGCAAGCCAAGTGACAGGGTAACATCAAACCAACTTTGGAGCCCAAGGACCTAGCCTTCCTGGACTCAGAGAGGGCTCTCTCTATTTGTGCAAGGGATGTATATTTGTTTGCTTCTTATGTTTTTGATTTTAGGCTAGTTGTTAAGTAGGTTTTTAGTTTGTTTTTAGTTTTTTGAGGGAGGAACTGATCAAAGACTAAATAGATAAAAATATTGTTAGATCAACTGTGCTATGGGGTAGAAAAGGTCGAGAAAGCCTCAAATGGTGGACAAGGTACATTGAAGGGCCGATTTGGTTGAGGTAAAAATGGATTCTTTAGGTGGAGTGAAATGGGATGGACACTAGGTTTTGTGAAGGACAAAGAATTTTAAACATAAATAGTTTTACAGCAGACATCCATGTGGTAAGGCATAACCATTAATCACGATAAATGAAACTTCAAACTGATAGATGCATAAAATAAACATTCAGGCGATACATAGAGGTATAGGACCCTCTAACTTTAGGAAAATCGCCATCAGACTTTGGGGAAAAAAAAACAAGACAAACAAATAACTCAATCTACAAAGAGGGAACTCCTAGACATCATATATTGAGTTATCGAGAACTTTGAACTAAGATTGCAGAGTATAGGCAAAGGGCAATATCGACGCAAGACCTCTTTGGTTCAACTAGGACAATCAAATATTTAGAGAAAGGTTTCAGTAATGGGTTTTTGGTTAACTAGGAGTAAATAGGGCTTACCATGAATCATACTCTATAGCATACATAATAACTAATAATGAAATTGAGAACAAGTTCTTAGGGTATCAAAGAGCATTTAAGAATTCATTTGACATAACTAAGAAAGAGGACAAACATAGAAGCTGTAATGAATCAGGAAACTTGAGGTGCCTCTATGGGCATGTCTCAAGTCTATTATTTACTATCCTACAACAAGCAAGAAACATGAAAATATGTATGATAACTAAGGAAACATAATAGATAAGGAACACTATACCATTTTATCAAGTCAAGGAATCCTACAACAGTCCTCTTTCACCATTCAAAACACACAAGAAACTATCCACTGCATGAGACAAAGTATTTCTTCCAAGCTTTTATAACCATGTATTTCTCTATAACATCAATTTCAGCCTTCCTCATGCAATGAAATCTCTTGGAATATATAGGCTAAAGAGAAATAACCTACCCAAGAGCATCTAGAAGGCCATTGGCCTATTACAAATATCTGATTTTGTCCTTGAGGCTTTGCAAAGCCCAAGGCACAAAATATCTATAAAAATATCTTAAAAATGCTAAAAAAGGAAATTAAATTGACTTTTCCTAACTGAAAATCGCCAAAAAATGCTAAACGAACATTTGGAAAAGCCACTTCAGAAAACTACATTTTTTTACCAAAATGTTACAGAAATGTAGTAGCAGAAAATTCCCTATCTTGTAGGAAACTTTTGAAGGACCTATCGATGTCTAAACGAGGCCTGTGATGGCTCGTTGGAAAGCCCTGGATGTCTAGTTTTTGAAAATAATTTATTTTCCCCAAATTGATCACTATAAGTATATCAAAAAATGAACTGAGTGGAAAAAACCAAAAAATAGCCTTTGCTGATATGTGAGGCAGAAAGTTAAAAAAACTCTGTTTTTCGACTCTTTGGGGGACCAAAACACCACCTTTGGATCTGAAAAATTGTGAGTAGCTGCCCCTAAATTTATTCCATCCAACCAAATGATTTTCATGAGCTGGGGATGCTCCTAGCACCCATGGAAGTGCCTTGAAAAATGTGCAATTATGGCCAAAAATACAAAAAAAAAACCTTATCAAAATTTTCTCAATTTTGAAGAGCAAGCCCCTCATGGGTTTTCAGAAGCATGTAGAGAAGTTGAGGCCAAAATTTCAAGCCCTGATGTGCCTTTCTTCACTTTTTCTACCGGGTGCCTCTATCGAGCAGTTTTGAGTTTTTCTTGTGCAACCTTCAATTTCTGTCGGGCAAATTGATTTAGCTTTTTGTAGTGCCCAGTCATTTTATTTTGTAGGCTCAAGTCTCTGTTAGCTTTCTCTAACTTATCCTCCAAACGATTTTTGGCCCTTTCAAGCCATGATTCTTTATCATTCTCTATTTCTTGGGCGAGCAATTGAGTAAGAGGATACGACCAAACAAGGGCAGCCTCTTCTTCCTTCTCTTTCTCCAAAGCTTTCTTGAGACCCATAGTCCTAGGCCTCTTTCTCTTTAGCTGCTCTTCTTCTTCAGTATCATTGATTTCTCCTATAAGCTCTTCAAGATTGACTTTTTCTTTGGAGGCTTCCCTTTGGTATTTGAAAGCCCGGGCCTCATAAACTGCCATTTGAACACTCATTTGTTTGTTTTGTGTTTGTAGAACATGTATGAGGTCTTTTGACCTCTCTAGATCAGCTTGTAGGTCATGAATTTGTTCTTATCTGTTTTGAAAAAGAGTTTCAAGAATTCTAACTTCATTATCCCCATCATCACTATTTTGGCTTCCACTTTGTATGTTTTCTTGAGGGCTGTCTTATTCATCTCTACCCCTACTTTCTTCATGGCTGCTGTGCTCGTTACCTTCACTGTTTAGTCCCTCATCACCATCATGCTCACTGTTGTGTTGGCTGCCATCATGTTCTTCTTCATGACTGCTTTGCTTGCCATCAATTTTTTCATGCTCACCATCATCGTGTTCATGCTCACTGTCATGTTCAGAGTCTTCATTCTGTCCCTCATTATCACTAGTTTTCCTCTTCTCACTTTGCCCTTCTTCACTACTAGTTTGCCTCTTCTCTTCTTCACTTTCGATCATAGGAGATTTTTGTTTTTTAGGAGTGGATTTAATAGAATAAGGAGAAACATGATGAGTGGATGGTGAGGGAGGCGCATGAGATGAAGAAGCAGTGGCGAAATCGGGATGTGAAATGAAAGAGTCCCAAGAAAATCCCTTTTTCTCAAGTTGATGGAGGATGATGATATTGATAAGGGAATGATGAAATAGACAAGCTTGCTGTTGAGTGGAGGGATTTTTTTGGACAGTAGAGGCCATATTTTCAATGCTTCTATAGAGGAAGAAAGGTAGGTTCAGCAATTGAGTTCTTGTGAAGTGCATAAGAATCCTGATGTGATAGGCATAAATCTGGGAAAACCTTCCTTCACACGTGAAATACTTCATGATGAATTTCATGAGAGGGGAATAGTTGGTCAACAGGTGGGAAAAGGGAAAATATCTTGGCAAACATCCGTATGGTCTAGTTTTAGGAAGGGATTGAAATGATTCAGATCTAGATATGTTTGCTTGAACCACTTTTCTCTGATATAGGGGATCTTGGTAGCTTTGGAGATAGCCCTAGGAGAGAGTTTGAAATCTATACCTGCTAGATGGACATGCTTCCCTTGCAGCCTTAAAGAAAACAAATGTGTTAAAGGAAGGTGACTTTTCACTTCTTGGACTTTTTGACAAAATTCCAAGCACCCTACTTCATGAAAATTAAAGAGCACTGAAGGAGATTCATTCACTTCCTGAGTTGAAATAGGCTCATACCTATTGTGATACCCACTCTTGCTACCTTTCTTTGGAGGATTTTTTCTTTCTGACACTCTTTATTGACTTACCAAGATAAACTGTTCAAGTGATCACTGAAATAAATCCTCAACCAACACACATTTTCCTCCTTGCAAATCATTGTTTTTCTTCGAGTTTAGCAAACAAGTATTTGTTGAATGAAAACAATTTCACCTCTTCAGTATTGTGTTTGAGAAAAGAGGTCTTTGACAAGATTTGTTTATGGATTTTGGAGACAAATCTCTTTTGTTTTTGACACAAAGATTCTTCCCCTTCATCACTGTGTTGATCCTTTGCTATCCACAGCAAGAAGACTTCTTTTAATTTGACAAAGCCCTATCCCCTAATCAATGTTCCTCTTTGATTTAGATGATCATGGCACTCTTTGAACTTAATGTTTTAAAGACTCCTTTCAACTAACAAAAGTCTTTATCCCCTAGTCATTGTTTTCTCTTTGATTTAGTAAACATGGTGCTCTTTGCAATTATTGTTAAGATACCTCTTTAAACTGGTTTGAAAGACCTTTACAAACTCTATTTTATTTTGGAGACTGCACAAATCCTTTACTATTTCACAGCACAAAAATACCTCCTTTCTTTGACCAGAAAACCCTCTATACAAATTCTGTTTCTCTGATTTTGATGAACAAGAGAGTTTACTCTTGAAAACAACAATGTTTTCTTTTTGCTACTCAAAACAACAAGCTCCTTGACAATCAAACTTTCTCTATTATCACTGCTTCTATGTGGTTTTGATACATATGGTGCTCTTTGAAATTATTGCCTTAGGAGACTCTTTTAAACTGATTTAAAGACCCTCTACACAAACTCTGTCTTCTCTTATGCAATTTAAAAAACCAATCTTAAACTTTCACAATGGACTGGTTTTGTAAACAGTGTTTTTTCTGTGATTTTTGGCAAGGGTGACTTTCTTGAAAATAGCTAGGTTCCTCCCTTTAAAATCACTGTTATCCTTCTTTTAATCACTGTTATACTCCTTTGAAATTTGTTATCAAACCCTCCATCAAACTAAAACTTGGCTAAGATACAATAAATAACTTTGAAAAAATGAGTCTTTGATGCCTTGTGAGTATTGGCCCAGTGGGCAAGAACACGTTCAAAGTTGGTTGATGGCCGGGCGGGCTTTGAACGGTTAAACACGTTGTGCTGAGAGGCTGTCGGGTCGGCCCTGGGTGCCTGCTAAATGCCAGCACAGGCATGCCGTACTATGCTACAGGTGCACCGCGCTTGTGTGTTAACCCCTCTGTCAGATGCCTATAGGCGTGCCGCACGGAAACCAAGCTCAAAAAAATGATTTGAAAATGCTCAATGCCTGTTCTCCCTCAGTGATTCAGTTTGAAAAGTGATGAAAGATACGTGGTCGAGCTCTTTTATGTTTTGAAAAAAAAAGTTTCCCTTATTTCAAAGGACAAACTTCTCCCTTTTGCTTTGAAAGAAACTTTTGACAAGTGGCTCAAATTACATCATTTGAAAAAGAATTATAAAAATACTAACCCTGCAACGCTTTTGGAACCATCATGTATACATTGTTTTATGAAGTAAGGAGGTCCTTTGAAACCATGTTTTGACCTTTTCCACTTGTCATTTTGAATATCATCAAACAATGGTGAGCCCTCTGCTTATTTGTGAAGGAGGCCTATGCTTAACAAACTGCCGGTGTCCTCTAAAACTCTGTCTCTTATCATTCAATGGGGGTATTCTTTGACTGAAAGTGAAACATGTTTAATCACCCTTTGACCCTATGATTGAGCTGATTTACTGTGTAAAATTCTTGAGGAGCTGGTCCTTTGTTTCTTTGTGAAGGAGGCCTACAACAGTGAAAACCTCATCCATTTTTACAATGTGTCCTCTGTCTTTTGAGTTAGCTGGAAAAAGTAGCTTTTGATGTTTTCCTTTCCTTCATAACTTGCAGTGAGTTAGCCTTGGTAACATAATGAGTCTGCCCAAAAAACAAGAAAGCCCTTTTCTCATATATCATCTAGGTGGAATGTTGCTTTGTATTCATATGTAGAAATCAGCTTAAAATCAAACTTGGTCTACTTTCTTTGGCCATTTAGATGAGGCTGTCCTTAGCCAAAATTTCACCCTCATATTACAATTTGAAGGAGGTTTTTTATAAATAGAAAAATAGAAGGCCCTTTAACACCATTATGTCACTACTTTATTGATGATGTAACACCGGCCTTCAACCTATAAACTTTCATTTGCTCCACTGATTTTCAACCTTGTCTTTCAAATAAAGAACTCATTTAAACATAATTTGAAACTCTGCTAATGCACCTACTGTTCATCTTTGGAGGAGGTGGCTGACACTAGTTTCTGAAGCTACTTAAAAACACCCTAACCCTCTGCTTTTAAATGAAGGAGGTTCTATTATTTTGTTGCTAACCATCTGCTCTTTATTGGAGGAGGTTATCACTGTGCTTCTAACCATCTAATTTTTCGAAGGAGGTTCCACCATAGTCATGACACCTCATCTCTTTCAACCTTGTGTCATTTCTCTGCAATATATGTCTCTGCTTGGCACCATATCACTGTTAGGTTTTAGGGTTTTGAAAAAAGTGATTGGTACAAGGATAGTATTTGCTGTTTGGACATCATTGAGCCAACTTTTCCTTGACTGTGTTTTCAGGGGTACCTTGAAATAGCTCTTTGACTGATCTTCACATCCCAAGCTCAAGGTAACATAAGAAGCAATTGTCTTCTTAAGCCCTACATGATGATGTCCTTTGGAAAACTTATGCAACATTGATTTTGGAGGAGATATTGGAACATTACTGATCAACATAATTTAGTCTTTTGTATTTCATGTGACTTGGAGGATTCTTTCTATTCTTTAGGCGGTTTTGGATCTCAAACCATACCTATCAGTTGTCCTTCACTCACTGCACTTCATTTGTTTTACTGATGGAAAATCTCTTCAACATGGGAGCCCTATTTGGACTTGTCCCTTTGCTCTTATTTGGATACTTTTTATCATTCAATTACACCCCTGCAGAGATGTAAAACATATGAATTTGAACCTTGGAGAGCTCCTTTGGTGTCTTATGGAGATTTTTCCCGATCTAAGTATATTCCTTTTAGATAGTGAATAGGCTTATCTTCTCCCAATTTGAATCTTTGTTGAACTTCTTCTGAACTGAGACAAAATGACCTCTTAGTGGTGTGCGACCTATGGATGGATCGAGACTTATTTTGCAGAATAGGAAGACAATCTATGGCTGATTGGTACTAGACAGAGGCTTTTGGCTTAGGATGTCTTAGACAAGGAAAAACTCCCTAAACACCACTATCTAACTTAGGGGCGATCTTGACATATTATGAGTGTTTTATTTGGTATGGTTAGATTTTCAAATGGCAAGATGACCGGGCTAGGGTTGCAGACACTTTATCAACCTTTGGATTGCGAATGGCATGAGAAACAAGGGTAAATGACAAAAGATAACTTTCAGCTATGGCAACTATAGATAGGGTTATTTCACTGAAACAAGATAGGACTTGAAAACTGGGGTTTTTTCTCATCATAGGCTGACAAGAAGGGGTAGGAGGACAAAAATTGTTTTGGGGTGTTTTCTAGATGACAGATTTGACAGTTTGGAGATAAGCTTCTCGAAAAATCAGCTAGGGAAACTAGTCATCAATAACATGTAAAAATACTAATGGCTAACAGTATGATTTGTATAGCACTTATTCTCATTAGGACTGTGCTGTAGCAGCTCTTTGACATTTTGTATAGTAGCAACATCTCACTTTTGAGAGGGTTTTATCACTGGCGGCTTGTTTTCTTATGTTATATGATTTGTGACTCAGTTTATTATGCTTATTTTCTGCTGATATGATTAATAAAATGGCTCCATATTGGTATCATATATTTATACATTGATCTTCACTACTAATTTCCATTATTGTGCTCAATATTGCTGCTTTTCCTATTTTGGAATATTACAATGGAATCATAGCATAATTTTGGCTCAGCCTATGCATTTAAGCCAATATGTCATCAGAAGAAGGATATCCTCTCAGAGATGGAGAGAAGAGGTATATCAAAAGAAACCATAGATATGATTATATAGATGATAAAGAAGACAAGGGAAAAACTCCCTTATTAGGAGGAGATGAGGAGAAGGAGTATCCCAAGCTTCTTCTTCAAACCATGCAAGATATTGCAAGATAAATAAAGGGGATGAGGATGGATAGACACAAAGAATCCCCTAAAGGGTTTCTACATGGAGAAGGCTCCAGCATTTCACATCACTGGAGTGATCAACCAATGAAGCAACATGTTTCCCAACGCTCTACAATGCCTACATTTTTAGAAGTGGGAAATGGAGGGTTTCAAGAAAAAGAAACTCTTGAAGATTATTTTCTTGAGTATGATTCTCAATCTCAGAGATTCAAATACCATTTGAGCTTTCAAGATTTTTTTCAGACCAAGGACAATAGGAGACCCTGTCATCACAATAGAGCTGGAGGATTCATACAGAACCATGATCTTCACCGACCAATGGGTAGATTATTATTTCCCACTTTTGATGGGTCATCCAAATGAAAAACCAAATCTTGGGTAGAGAAGCTAGACATCTACTTCCAGTTGAACCAAGTACCGGAGATGGAAGCCATCAAAATAACATCGCCACACCTTGATGGTGAAGCACATGATTGGTGGTTTCATGGTCTTTCTACATTGGGGCATGCTAATGTGACTTCATATTTAGAGTTCACAAGGAGTTTGGTGGAGAGGTTTTATCAAAGAGACCCAGAGGCACCTTTCATTGAGCTAGCTAAGCTCAAACAATCAGGTAATCCAGAAACTTACATTTTTGAATTTCTGAAACTTTCTGTTATGGTTCCTGATTTATCTGCAGCTAGAAGGGTCTATATGTTTATTGATGGGATAGCATAACCTCTAAATGAGTTGGTTAAATCAACCAATCCCACTACCCTTCAAGATGCTATTAAAAATGCTAGAGATCTACAAGATGCCTTGCTAAGAGCGAAGGAAACATTTAAAAAAAAGCCCACTTTTCCATCAAAGGGAAAAGATGAGAAGGCTCATCCTTAAAAGGAGGGCCAAAAAAAAGTACCTCTTAGTGATGATGTCCTAGGATAATTGAGGAGAAGGAAGCTTTGCTTCACATGCCAAGAATTGTGGGCACCTGGACATAGATGTTCAACAGTGAAGGCACACTATATAGAGGTATTTTCTGATGATGAAGAGGAGGAACCAGAAGGAGGTCACAATGCTAGGATAGCAAGAGAGGATCCACCACCACCAAGAGGTGGGAATGGAGAATTTGCTTCAATTGGAGGGGCCCTTGCATTATTGAGAGGAGTACCCAAGTAATTGACCTTGAGAGTTTGAGGTTCCATTCAGGATCAAAGGGTTTCAGTGTTGATTGACAGTGGGGCTACCCACAACTTTATTGATGCCCAGTTAGTGCAGAGGAGGGAAATACCCACCGATGATTTTAAGGGATTTTCAATTTTGGTCCCAAGAGCTAAAACTATGTAGAGCATGTATTATGTTCCATCTTTATTTGTCACCATGGGGACATATACATTGACTGATCACTTCTTTGTGGTTGACATACCTGACACTAATGTGATATTGGGTGTGCAATGGTTGATTACTTTGGGGAAGGTCACCACAGAATGGGAGACTTTGCAGATGGAGTGGATGGATAGAAAAAGTGGCAAACATCAGATGATTAGGGGCATGCACACTTATCCCTCTCAGATAGCTTCTACACAAAAAGAAGAGCTGGATTTGTGTAGTGGAAGAAAGGACCTGACAATCCTATCTGTTATGTAGATGAATTTGGCCCATGATATATTACTGTTTAGAGGCATTCCACTTGGGAGGCCACTTGATCAAGAGTTGATGAGGGATGTCTCACAACAGGTTGCACCACTCATATATCTAGGAGGAGTGGGAACCTTGGGAGGACTTGGCACAATGCAGAGAGTCTTGGGTAGGCTCAAGGAGAAGGGAGAAATTCTCCCAATATAAGTATTACCCATTCTCACCCCACATATTGTGCTGAGAGAGATGTTTCAGGGATGGAGGATAGCACCATCATGGTGCAAGGAGACCACTCCTTGGCTTTGGAGACTAAAAAGATACTTTCGGATAGGGAGGAATATTCCACATATGGCAGAGGTTGGTGGCCACTCATGCATACATTGGCCAAACTCAGGAAGTTTTTGATAGGTAATAGCTTCCCATGGAAGGCTAACCTCCACAAAATTCAACCTTTACTTGAGCATGAGAAACTACAGGAGGAGCAACAGAGGTAGGACAACAACATCCCAACATATGACTTTGGCATGGGAGATGTCAAAGAATAGGGCAGCCACATGATAGGAGCTTTACATGATAGATCAATAGCATTGTCATTATGGAGTATAGATCCTTATTGGAGATCCCAGCTATTGGTGGAATGCTCCAAGGATCTCTTTTCATGCAGGATACTTGATGGATAGTTATCAAATGAGAGATATTCAGTGAGAGATGGAATCATCTATTATTAGAGTAGGATCTTCTTGACTAGAGAATCTAAGCTCAAGGAGAAGCTTCTACATGCTGCATATGAGGGTTTTCTCTTCAGCCACACTTATTCCATGAGAACATGTCATAATATCATGGAGGGATTCAGTTGGGAAGGCTTTAGGGAGGAGATGCACTAGCATGTTAGGAGATGCATAGATTTTTTGGAGATGGAGGAGAGACATGACTCTTTGGTGGATTTATCACAACCACTTTCTTTCTCATTGGGAGTGAGTGGAGGCCCATCTATGAGCCACTTCACTAGCTTGATAAAATTACATGGTAAGAGTTGTATTTATGTGCATTATGATTCACTTAATATGTATTTTTATCTCCTAATCATATACGTGTAGGAAATTGCTCCAAGAGGGGGAAATCTTCCTTATAAAGTTCATGGTCTAATTGGGGCCATAAGCAGTGATGAGCTTGGCCACGCCCTAGGAGATTCTGGGGAGATGATATATTCTTTAGGGTGTACTCCATTGGCACCAAACATCATTCACCTTCTCCAAGCATGTGAGAAGACAGTGGAAGCAAACAAGTGGTGGGGGAACCAATTACTATATCATATTATGAGGCAGTCAGGAGACAAACTGCATTGGTTCCACATGTGGGACCCGGTATTTCATTTGGTAGCTAGTATGACCTTGATTATGATCCCATATATTGATGATGTTCTTATAATTATTATGGGCATGATTGGAGGGATGATACATGGATTGAATGTGCCCATTGGGAGTGAGATCCTCCACAATTTTTATGCTTCATGCTTCAGGGAGAACATTGGGCAAACCATGATTGCTACATTAGAAATTTTGTTTCCTTATGAGATGAGCCATTTGCATCTCATGAGTACTTGGGAGGAGCATTTCATGGATGGATTGATTGGGGGACACTTGGTTCATGAGGAGAGATTATCATATGGAGTTGTCACAAGGGAAGGAGGAGAAGAGTTGCAGCACTCAACTTTACAGTTTATTGAGGACAAGCAACATTTGGGGGGGGGGGAGGACTGTAATATTCCTAATTAGCTTTCAACTATTTGGAATATTAAATTTTGTTTTTTCTTATTAGTTAGAAGAATAAAAGGGTAGGGAGACCCATAAATATCCTTAGTAGGAATAAAACCACACCAAATGTGAATAGAGGGCATCTATGTAGCTGGATTAAGCACCCTTATGCGTGAATAGGGGATGGAGCATGTAGACTGGGTCAACTTTGACAAAATCAACAATGCTGATATGGAGGGAGTGGACATTCATTGAGGGACAACACAGTTTTGGAGGGAGATTCCATGCATGGAAGTAGTGGCTTTAATGAGTGGGGCCCAATGTAAGAAGGCTCACAAAGAATATAAGGAAGGGGATGGAAGCTATATAAGGCATTATTGATTATTATTTTGTTTATGGTTTGTATGACTTGTTGCTCTCTTCAGCTGTTTAGCAGAGACTACAGTGCTGTTTAGCACAAGGGTGTTCCCGAGCGGGAATCCCAACTTCATCCTCGGGGGACTTTGAGTGCCGACTCAAGAGAAGTATTTGGGCTACATTTCCACATTCTAGCATCAGGCCATACCTTCAGTCTTATATAGCATAGTTTATTCCATGGTTGTGTTGTGTTGCAGGGAAGAAGTTGTGGAGGCTTTGTAGGGCCATTTTCTGAGCTTGTGTTTTGGTGGAGAGGTAGAATTTCCATTGGGAGACAAGCAAGGTGGGTCCTTGGGAATTATTTCATCATTTGGAACCAGGCCAAGATACCACCAACCCCTACGGCTGTAATATTCCCAAATGGGAAATGCAACAATATAATGCAGAATGATAGAAAAATAACATAGATCATCATTTATACAGCAAGAGGCCAATATGGAGACCTTTCATTTGTTATAACAACAACAAAATACGTGTAAGAAATGGCCCATAAGATGCATAACAAGAAGAGCAATTCTACAAAGAAGAAAATCCCTCAATATGAGGTGCTGCAACCATATATAAAAGCTAGAAAACCCTTACATCATTGTTTTATTGCCTCTGCAACAACAATAGATTATACATCAGATCTAGGGATACTATGAGCATAAAAATTTAGATCTATATTAGATCCATGCACTATACAAGCTCCTCTAAAGAACCCCCTTGGGGTTTTTAGCAAAACACCAAGTACAAGTTATAGATATGAGATCTAAGAATACAAATCTACTGAAAATTACAGATCTAGAAAGTGTGGCTAAACTGATATGAGCACTAGAATAGCCTCCTCCAATAGATCTTCAAAGTGAAGGGCAGATCCCCAACACTGGAAAATCAACTCTCCAAATTGTGTGTTGAACCACCCTGCAACTGCACCTATAGAAATAACGCAGATTTGGAAGTATACTGCACTGTAGGGATCAAAATATAGTTGGCCTGATGCCAAGATATAAAAATAAGATCCAATTCCTTCAATAATGTCCTCCCAATGAAGAAGAAACCTCCTCCACTGAAAAGGAGCACTAAAATGGCCTAGATCTAAAATATCTAGTCTCCCCTTGCTACAGCTTGCAAAAACAACCAAACCATCAACAAGATTTGCGCTATAGTTGAAAGAAGAATCTTGGCCCTAAGCCAGATACTAGACAATGTAATACAAACTCTCCCAAGAGCTACTCAATGGGAAGAGGTGGGATTCCCGATTAGGAATACCCAATGCTAAGCAACATTCAATCTCAGCTAAACAGCAAGAGAAAGATATATGTCGAAACAAACCATATATTCAGAAAATATGATAAACATCAACAACCTTCTAATGCTGCCATCCTCTTCGTTTTATAAGTTAAGATCTTGCAAACCCTAAACCACATCCAATGGTAACACTCCTTTCACACAAAGCATCTCCATCTAAAACTACGTTGTACCTCATTGATGGCCACTCCTCCATGACAGCGCTATAGATTTGGTCAAGGTTGACCTAGTCAAAATGATCCAACCCCTTTCACACCAAGGGTGCTTCAATTAAGTTGCCAAGATTTGTCTCTTTCACACTTGGCATTGATATATTCATGATTAAGGAGAAATATGGACCTCCTTTGCCCTCTTATTCTTTAAAAAAAGAAATAAAAAAATGAATATTCCAATTAGATCAAGACTAATTGGAAATATTATAGTCCTCCCTTCCCAAATGCTGATTGTCCTCAAGCAACTGGCAAAGTGAGTGATGCAACTCTTCTCCTCCTCCATTGGTGACACCAACATGTGATAAGCTTCCTCCATAAGCTAATTTTTCACCAATCCATCCCTGCATGAATTGCTCCTCCAAAGTTCTCATGAGATGTAAATAATCCATTCCATAAGGAGACAATAGCTCAAATGAAACAAACATGGTTTTCCAAATGTTCTCCCTGAAACATGTAGCATAAGATACATGGAGAATCTCCATCCCATAGGGCACATACATACCTCCCATCCTCCCTCCCTACATTCCCATAAAAATTACAAGTACATCATCAATGTATGGGATCAGATTTACATACATACAAACATAAATTTGTGCATATGGAGGTGGGTCATAGTCCCACATGTGGAACTAGCGCAGTGCATCTCCTGACTGCATCAGATCATGATGTGGTAAGGGGTTTCCCCACCACTTACTTGATACCCATGTCATCTCACCATGGCTGAAAGTGTGAGATATTTTTAGTGCTTTAGGAATGCACCCATCATGATACAAAATCATCTCCCTTTGTCCTCCAAGGGAGTGGCCATGTTCATAAATTTTTGTAGCCCAAAGTTGGCCATGAAGTTTATAAGGTATAGTACTCCTTCTTGGAGTTATGACCTGCATATACATGGTGAAATAATGAAAACTATAATCAAATGAAAAATTATTTACATGAGCATATTCTTCACCAAATTCCTCCTTAAACAAATGGAGTGGTGCATAGATCTATCTCCTTTCTCACAAGAAGAAAGAGATGGCTTAATTAACTCTTTTATAGAGTCATGTTGCTGTCCCAACTCCACATGGTTCATGCATCTTTGAAAATGTTGATATATTTCTCCTTCAAAGCCCTTCCAAGTGTAGCTTCTCATGATGATGTTGTAGAATCTCATGGAATATGTGTGGCTGAAAAAGAACCCTTCATAGGCCCTTTGTAGCAAATTCTCCTTGAGCTTGGAGGCTCTGGACAAGAAGATCCTACCATGATAATAGATGACTCCTTTTTGGACTGAATAGCCCTCTTCATGTAGCTAGTCATCAAGTATCATGCATGTGTGAAGATCCTTGGAATAATCCACCAACAGTTGGGATTTCTAGTATGGATCAATCTCCCATAGTGACAACGCTGATGATCTATCAAAAGGAATGTCTGTCATATGGCTATTCTCCTCCTTGACATCTCCCATGCCAAATTTATATTATGGAAGGTTTCTATTCCCTCCTTGCTTCCCTCCTTGAATATGCACATGCTCAAGTAAAGATAGAGGCTTTTGAAAGTTAGTCTCCCATGGGAGGCTATCATCTATCCAATACCTCCTTGGTTCAATCAAAGCATGCATGTGTGGCCACCATATCCTATCATGTATGGAATATTTCTCTCTAAGTGAGATCATCTTTTGAGTCTCCATATCCAAGGAATGGTCTCCTTTCTCCTTGATGGTGTCATCCTCCAATATTGCAACATTTAATCTCAATGTAGTATGAGAAGAGAGAGTGGGTAATGGTGATAGTGGAAGAATATATCCCTCCTCCTTGGACTCACCCATGCCTCTTAGCACTGTATTTTTGTCCGCTAATGATCCCATTATTCCTGGATCTATGAAAGGAGCATCAAGATGTGAGACATCTTTCACCAAATCTGAATCGGGTGGTCTCCCAGAAGGTTTACCACAAGATAATGATGTCTCATGGATCATCCTCATGTGCATAATAGATGGGATCATCATATCCCTGCTTCCACTGTGCAAATTCATCTCTGTTTCTTGTGTGGAAGTTTCATGACAATTGGGTATCATTCTTAATGATGCAAGAGTGCCTCTCATTGGAGCAAGTGCCCCATCCTCACCTCCAAGTGGTGGTGGATCGTCTCCTGCTACTCCAGCGCTGTGATCCCTCCCTTTTTCTTCTTCTTCTTCCTCCTCATCATCTGAGAAGACCTCTATATAGTGTGATTTTCCAGCTGCACATCTATGCCTAGGTGCCCATGATTCTTGGCAAGTGAAGCAGAGCTTCCTTCTTGTTAGATCTCTTTGGATATCATCATCAAGAGGTTTTTTAATTTGACTCTCCTTAGAAGGAGCAACCTTTTCTTCTTTTCCCTTTGATGGAAAAGAGGACTTATGCTGAAATGTTGCCTTTGCTTTTGGCAAGGCATATTGAAGGTCTCTAGCCCTTTCAATAACATCATGTAGGGTAGTGGGATTGGTAGACTTAACCAACCCATGAAGAGGTTCATCTAACCCATCAATGAACATGTACACCCTTCTTGATGTAGAAAAATTAGGAACCATAATAGAAATTCTTAAAAATTCAGAGATGTAAGTTTCTGCATTTACCTGATTGTTTCAACTTTTCAAGGCTCATGAATGGTGCTCCTGGATCTCTTCTATCAAACATTTCCACCAGCCTTCTAGTGAAATTTGAATAAGCAGTCACATTGGCATGACCCCATGTATACAAGCCATGGAACCACTAGTCATGTGCTTCACCTTCAAGGTGCAGCGCTGCAATCTTAATGGCTTCCATCTCCGAAACCTTGTCCAACTGAAAGTAGATGTCAAGTTTTTCTACGCAAGATTTGGTAGAACATTTGGATGACCCATGAAAATTGGGTAAAAAGAATATGCCCATAGTGTGGTGTCGATCATGATTTTGAATGAATCCACCACCTCTATGATGATGCCTTGGTCTTTTATTGTCCTTTATTTGACAAAAATCTTGAAAACTCAAGTGATCTTTGAATCTCTGATTTTGAGACTCATATTCTTCAAAATATTCTTCAAGGGATTCGTGCTCTTGAAACCCTTCATTTCCCACACCCAAAAATGTAGGCATGGTAGAGTGTTGGGAAAATTGTGGCTGATGCACTGGTTGATCATTCCAGTGGTGAGACATGCCAAAGCCTTCTCCATGATGAAATCCTTTAGGGGTGTTAGTCATCAGTAATTTTTACTATCTGTAGATGACTAAATATCAGTTCTAGATTTCTAAAAACAAAATTTCCGAGTATTGTGAGTTTTAGAAATCTCACTGCCTTCATTATCCTTATACCAAAATTTTCACTATTCTACTATTTTTCCATTCCATGGTTAACCTACTACTCCTAAAAATTCCCTCATGGGCTTGTGCCACTCATCTATATCCTATTTTCCCACCTATAACCTCAACACTATGTTTTTCCCTTGCCTCACCCATCCACTTTCCATCTAGGGTTACCAAACAGCGTGTTCCTTCCCATGTTCACTAGGTTTCTCAAGCATTGATGGTCTCAAAACTATCTTTGTATGCTCTTTAGATAAATCAAGTACATTGGATTTTGGATCCTCAATACATCAACTTGTAAAATACCCTGTTTTTACACCTAAAGACCCCAAGTCAAGTTTCAGTCAAAGACCAGGTCAAAGGATCCTCCCACTAGGTCATTAGGGTTTCATAGGTTGTAGGGTCATCCTTGATGTTTTAAGCACTGATTTTACTGTGCTAGAAGTTGGCTCAAATGTAAAAGAAGATCAACAAATGGTTGTCCAAGAAAGATCAGAAAATATCCTAAGAAGACCACCCTATCAAGTTCAAGTTTTGCAAAAGGAAACTGTACATTTTGAAATTTTGTAGGAGTGTTAAAATTGACTATTAGTAGAAAGTTAGTAAGGTAAAAGGCTTGCTCCTCAATAAAGACATTCAAAAAAAAGAAAGAGGAAACAATTTGTGTTCAAGAAGAATCAGGGTTTCTAAGCCTGATTGGGCCAGCAGTGTGCCAAGCAAGGATCCAATGTAACAAATCACATGAAGGGGCCACACCAAGAAAACCAAACATGAAGAGAAGTTTTTTCAGAAATTATAAATGAAATAGGGAAAAGGGTGAGGTGAAATAGACATAAATGAATGAACTTGAAAGGGCTATAGAGAACTTAGAAGACAACACTAATAATTGTTCTCAAGCATCCCAAAAACCCAGGGTTTTGGTAAGGTGATCAATGAAGGTGAAAGGGCAAGTTTGGACTCCATAATGACAACAAAGAGTTTATGAAGATATCATTTTTAGTAAAGATTCCAAAATCATCCCAAGGAGTTTGTCATGCCAAAGATGGTCAAATGAGGTAAAATGAATATGTTAAGCCTCCATGATGACAACAAAAAGAAGATTTGAAGAGATTGTTGTGTGTGAGATCCCAAAGTTTTTCAAAAGTGATTTTACCATGCCTGAGGATCAATGAGAAAGATGAAGCCAAGGATTTCAGTCACCTTCCAAGCACAAGATAATTTGAGCTCTAAGGTAAGAACAAGAAGGGTTTTGAAAATATTGCTTTGTGTTTAAGTTCCTAAGGTTGTCAAAGGTAAAGTTAGCATGCTTCAAATATCAGAGGGAAAATCCATTTCAGCGTTCTCATAGTCACCTATCATCAAAAGTGTTAAAAGGATATAAAAAAGCCAAAGACAATCAACCTTGTGACTAAAAAAAAATCTGTAGAACAAGGAGGTGAAGAGTATTAATGAGAAAGGTTTAAATTATCATTTCAAGGCACCTGCAAATCAGAAGTGGCTTAAGGGTAAAACATGATCAGAATTTCATAATATAGGCAAGAGAGGGTTTTAAGGGTACTGCCATAAGACATCTTCTCACAGGTGTTTTAAATGAGATTTTCATGCCAAAAGAAGCCAGGAAGAGGTCAAGCTCATCATCTTACCCAGTCTGCATACAAATAGTGTTAAAAGTTAGTGAAAAATATGAGAAAAAAGAGCAAGTTTCATGACTCAAAGCAAACCTTCAAAAGCAGAAGGTAAAGGAGATCAGTGAGAAAGGGAAGTTTTTAAGGTTTTCTGCTGTGACAAGATGAGTAGGTCAGACCCTTAGGCTAAAAATAAGACAATTTCATGTTTCCAGCAAGCTACCACCAAAGAGGAAAAAGAGTCACATAAAAGTTTCAAGTCACCTGCAGCGAAAGCCAAAGAAACATCAGTAAAAATTCAAAGGGAAAACATTAGAAAGTGGGTCTACAAAGATTAAATTAATAAATCCTAAGCATATAAAGGGTCATTTGGTTTTTCATTTTTAATCATTGCGCACTTGCAATATCCTCAGAGCAGTCAAGGAGAAAATTGCGAGTCTTTAAGGCCAAATTTGGGCAAGTCTACCCAGCATTGCGCGCCTGAATTCGTGTGCTGCATGCCTGGGAATTTTCCTCGTGTATTTTTTTTTTGTGCTGCGTGCCTGTATGTACGCGCTGCACGTTTACCGGAAAGACCCGACAGGCCTGAGAGGTATGACAGACGCTGCACGACGAGCACAAAACTTTGCCCGGCAACTCTGCCCGACTCGAACTGTCGTGCACGCGCTGCATGCCTAGAGAAAGACACTACCGCAGCCTGACCCGACAGCCCGTTCAGCATTGCACCCTTGCCGACCCGACAGCCCATTCAGCGTTGCATGTTCTGCAGACCTGAGAGGCTTGATACCTCGTGCATGTGTTGCACATTTGGCCAGGAGGGCCTTCAACACCCTGCAGGCACTCAAATTACTTCATAAGCCCTCCAAATCTCTGCCAGGTGTCCTCATAGCATAGTAAGAGGTAAGTGGATGCCTTATTTCATCTTCAAGTGTATTTTATGGTTAAAAATTAAAAAAAGTTGGAAACCTTAAAAAGAAAATCTAAGTTTCAGGCTAAAAAACGCCACTGTTTGAGACACTCCTCCATCTGCATAATAAGAGCACACAGAGAGTTCCCTTGTTGAAAGATTGCTCATTCATCTAGGGTTTTACCTCAACCTCATTCACTCATCCCTCATTTCTATAAAACTTCCTTTTTTAACATCACTCCCTTACCCTTTTCTACATCAATTTCATAAACAGAGCTATGGTTTTCAAAAGCAGTGGTCAAAATGTCAAGAGAAGGAGGAAATGGTAGTGAAGAAGAAGGCCAAGTGCCTAGGAGGCATCAGCATAGAGGTGGAAGGATTAATAGGTTTGAACCTCAAAATGCAATGGATCTTAATGCCCAGGCATATGAAAGTCACATGTTTCCAAAATGTGGGGTGTTTTCATTTTTTTGAAAGAGTACAACAGGTACAAAGTCATCCTGAGCTGACTAGGTTCTTCATCCTTAACTTTACAGGAGAAACAAGTCACTCTAGCAGGGGTAAATTTCGAGTTTTCACCAGATGCCATTGCTATTGCCACTGGGATACCTAGTGTTGGTAAAAAATGTTTCAAACAGGCCAGCTTAGACATAAGCCACTATTTTCCATTCCTTAAACCGAGATACAAAGACTACAATAAATCTATATTTCCTTTTTCACATTTTCTCGAGAGGTATGCACCCAAGATGAAGGTCATTATGAAATACTTCACATGTGAGGGAAGGTTTTTTAGGCTTTATTCCTATCACATCAGATTTCTCATGCACTTCACTAGGGTTAAGATGCCGCATTTTCCCTACTATCTATACAGGAGTATTGAAAATATGTCTTTTATTGTGCAAAAGAGAGACCCTTCACAACAGATGCAAATTTTATTTCATCACTCTTTGATTAATATGGTTGAGATGCATCAATTGGAGCAAAAGGGTATTCCATAGGTGGTTTTCATTTCCCATGAGGTCTTCACCAACCCACAACCCCATCATCAGAAAAATTTTCCTTCATCATCTCATGCTCCTATCCCCAAACCTCCAGCATCTACTGCTAAACATGCTTCACCATCTACACATATACCTTCACCTGAAGACAACCCTCCTTCCTCACCCTCTCCTAATGCATTAGACAATGAGGGAAGTGAATATGAATAATCAAAGGACAATGAAGGATAGGGTAATTATGAAACAATCATTGAAGAAGAAGAAAATGAAGAGGAAGAGGTCAACAATGAAGCATAAAGCATGGAAATTGAAGGCAGTGAGGATACAAATAAAGAAAATGGAAAAGGTGACACTGAGGCAAATGATGATGATAATGATAACAATGGTACTAAGAGCCAAAATGACAGTGAGGCTCATAACAGTGACAAGGGAAATGATGCAAAAACAAATGATGAAGAAAATAGTGCAGAAGGCAGTGAAGACAAAAATGAAGAAGAAAGCAAAGAAGACATGGAGGTAGATGTAAATGAAGATGAGGAAGATGATGAAGAAAGCAGCCCAAGTGATAATGATGATGGTGGCAGTGAAACTAAGAGCCATGATGACAGTGAAAAAAGTGAGGCTTATAGTGATGATGAAGGAAATTTAGAAACCAATAATGGGCCACCTAGTAGTCAATATAATGTGAATGAGGGAAGCAGCAATGAGGAAGAAGACAACAAGGAAGTGAGCCAAGATGACAGTGAGCCAAATAATGGTGACAGTCATGACATTGAAAACAATAAGGCTCCTAGCAGTAATGAGGAGAAAAATGAAAGTGCAGAAAATAGTGAAGGTCACAACAATGAAACAAAGAGCATGGAAGAGGATGCAAATATCAGTGATGATGAAGGCAGTGCGGAAACAAATGATGAAGCACCTAGCAGTCAAGACAATGAAGGTGATGCTGATATAAATGATGTTAATAACAGTGATGATGACAACCCACAAGTCAGTGAACAAAATTAAGATGCCAAAAGCAGTGAAGAAGAAGAAATTGAGGCTGATATCAGTGAAACCAAGATGAGTGAGGCAGAGGAAAACAATGAAGATAATGATAGTGCAGAAATTAGTGATGAAGAAAAGAGCATGGAGAAAGATGAAAGCAGCCATGAAAGCCATAAGGACAACAAGGATATCACTCATGATGACAACCATGGTGAAGACACCAAAATGAGCACAATTAAACCTTTTTCTTTGACTTATCAAAGAGGAAGTAGGCATGTTTTTGCTGCCTTTAAAAGGAAAGGGGCCATGCCTTCCACTTCCACCAAGAAGATGGACAAAGGCAAAGAGAAGGCCATAAAGGAAGAAAAATAAGATCAACATGAGACTAAGCGGGAATTTGAAATCATTCATGTTGACAGTGATGATGAGAATGAAGCAAGGGTCACAAGAATGCTGCTCAAAGGTAAGGATGCTCAAATCAAAGATTTGCAAACCAACCTAGCTATGTTTAGGAATGTCATTCACTATTATGAGAATGAGAACAATCATTTGGAGGCACAAAAATCCATTTATGAGGTCAGGGCAATTAGAGTCCGGAAAGGGGCTCAAAGGACCAAAGTTAGGCTTGATGAAGTCTTAGGTGTCTTAGATGAGAGTGAAGATGAATAAGGGTAGGAATCTAGAAGAAGGCCAAGAACAATGGGCTTAAGGAAGGCCTTGTCCAAAGAGAGGGAGCAAGAAACTGCATTGGCGGAGCAGCTCACTCCAAGTGAGCTGCTTGCCATGGAGATTGAATATAATTGGGAGCCTTGGTTAGAGAGGGCTAACACATACTTGGAGGATTAGCAAGCAAAGACTCAAAGGGACCTTGGCCTTCAGAAGAAGATGGCCAAGCACTATGCCTTGAGAAATCAAATTGCAAGGGCCAAGCTCGAAAGAGCCCTTGCCAAAATTCAAGCACTTAAGGAGGAAAAAGACCAAGAAAAACTTGAAACCCTAGCTAATGCTTCTCTACAGCATCCCAAACACCATTAGGGAGATATTTACAAATTTTGGCAAGTTTTTGACATTTTTGGTTTTTGACTGATTTTGAGGGCCAAGGGCACAACGCCCTTGGTGCTACACTTTTTATACATGTATCCATTGAGGGTAAAGTTTACATTTTTGGATTCCTCATGCTAAGGGCATCATGCACACCAAATTTCATATCATTTGGAGCATTTTTGGTCCCCCAAAAGGCTAAAACACATGCAAATTTTCACCTTTCTGCCATGTTTTCAGGGCTGGCACTGCGCCTTTAGAAGCCTTGGGAGTTTTTAATTTTGAGTAGGTTAAGGGAGTCCAATTAGAAAAGTAAGGGCATTTTTGGAAATTATACTTGATAGTATTTCCAACAAGCCATCACAGAGCTCATTCCGACATTGGGAAGGCCTTCAAATTTCAACTGCAAGGTGACCCAATTTTCCCATGCAAGTGTTGCGCCCTTGGACCTCCCTACTGCGCCCTTATGTGAAAAAGTAAAAAAAATACACTAATATATGGAAAATGGATATTTTTGTGGATTTTTGGGCAAATCACTCCAAATTTAGGTCTTAGGAGTTATTTTTCATTTATTGCCTTTGATATTTTATGCCTTGGGCCTTGCATGGTCTCTTGGACATAAATGACATTTATGAGTTATTTATGGTTGCTAAAACCCTAGTTATGGTTTAGACCCTCGAATTCAAGTTAAATAGAGCATGGAGGCTTCATTGTATACGTTGGATATTTGCTGAGCATATGAGATATACTTGGAGTTTATTGGTGAAATTATTTTTGGTGCCTTGTGATGGTGTTGGACTGTGATTTTATGGATCAAGCTCACTCTTAGGATTCATTAAGCTTGGTTAGATGGTGATATATTCCATTTTTGTGTTTTTTTTCTTCAGTTATTCATTATGTTTATGGTTCGTTTAATCCTAGGATAGAAATAGAGAATATGATTTTCCTTCTTGGTACCCAACTTTTGCCTGCTTCCTTGATTTCTATATTTTCTTCCTCAAAGTTTTGCTAAAGAATCCTTAAATGCTCTTTAGTGTTACGAAGATGTTATGCTAAAATTATATTTTTTTGCAAGTAATTTTTAGAGATTCCTTCATTTCTCTCTTAGCTTACTTATTTTTTGTTTTTAAGACCTGCTTAGCCTAGTTGATATTGAATAATCCTTCATTGATTTATAAGTTTTTATTATGCTATCATATTAGAAGATTTTTCTTGTTTACTTTTTTGTTAAAGGATCCTTAATTTCCCATTAACTCACTATTTTCACAACTCCATTTTTATTTCACTCTCCCTAGACCTGCTTAGATCCATTTGGCCTTGCCAACTTGCCCTTTGAACTATCCTTGACTCATTTTTTACACCTTTCAAGACCTTTGCAGATTCCATAGCCCAATGGATTGATACTCTCTCACTATATTAAACCTTCTTGACAACCTACCCAACCTACCAAACAAAAAATTAAACCCTAATCCCTATAACTAGCCTAAAAATAAAACCCTAAAAAGCTATTAAGATACATCTTTCACACAAACATAGAGAGAGCCCTCTCTGAGTCCAGGAAGGCTAGGTCCTAGGACTCCAAAGATTGCTTTGATGTTACCACTGTTCATTTGTTCTGCCAATATAACAAATTATGGGGACCTAACTTAATGGCAATCATGGTGGGACCCTGAGTAATTAACAACCTTAGACATCCTTTAAGAACTCTCAAATCCCTGTTAGAATTAGAAAATCAAGTGTTAGCCAAGAGTACTATCTATTTGATTCACCATACTAGCAAGATGATGTATCAATTGGAGAAAACCCATTAAAGTCTTAGTGTTGTATAATGAAACTCAGAAAACCCAAAAAACATCTCTAGATTGGTTTTTGTCAATTGTTGGTGGTGGACCACAAGTGCATATCCTCAAAATAGTAAAAAAAAATCCACCTGGTGACTCCACTAGCCTCTAGTAGGCCTACTAAATTCGCTAGTTCTCATAGACTCCTCTAGGAATACACTAATCAATCATAAAAGTATAGAACCTAGTCAATCATTGTGTGAGCTTAGTATCCTTGCAGATAGGTCCATTTTCAAGACACTTTGAAACTTCAGCCTCTCTGCATTATTGAGTTTGAAATATGGCTTTGCAAAGGATTAGCACCAGATCTCACCCTGACCCTAACCCTCCTACCATAGTTGATGACCCAGAAAATATTTTATGGAAAACTTCTAGGAATGAAGATTCAACTAGTGTTAGAACCATTCGCAAAGCAAGTTCTGTCCCTGAAAGCCTCACAGCCTTGCAAGATCCCTAGTTTGACTTATACCATAGAAAAAACATTTTTAGAACTAAGTCTTAGAGTGGGATAGATCAGACATACCTTGAGCCCATAGATTTACAGCATAATCCTAGTAGAGAAGCCTCACCTTCCTCTCCTCCTAATTTTCAGCTTCTCCAAAACTTTGGCTCTTTCCATTCCAAACCTGCTTAATCTCAGTTTGTTGGTCCGAGTACATCTGCCACCCCCATTCACACATCCACTATGAAAACCACTCCACTTAATCCTCCACCTCCTCTCACAAACCCACCTCTCACAAACCCTCCTTGGGTTCTTGCACCTCCAATCATGGAAGCATGGTTTGCCCCATTAGTTCTACCCCAACCTTTAGTGCCCATGCCTCAAGACTACCAATCCAAAATCCCTAACTTTACCGGAGTTGAATCTACCACTACCCAACAACATGTAGATAGGATGAATGATGCCTTTGACTATCAGGAGATAGAAGATGAGACCATGAAAATGAGGATGTTTGCCCAAATCTTAGGAGGAGAAGCTAAAAAATGGTTCAAAAACTTAACTCCTAACATCATACATGATCTCCCTTCCCTCTATAAAACATTCATAAACAAATGGGAGATTAAGAAAAACCCTCTCCAAATCCTCTCAAAATATAACAAACTGAAGAGAAATGTCGGGGAAAGTTTCCAAGACTATTGCACTAGGTTCAATAGTGTGTACAATTCCCTCCCTCCTCACATGAAACCTCCACAAGGCCTAGCCTTAGTGAAATTTCCAGAAGGATTTGACCCATACATGACCTACCAATTGAGAGAAAGAGATCCCCTGAACCTATAAGACATACAAAGGGGAGTTGGGAGTGGAGAGGCCAATCTAATTGAGAAGAGGGCTAAGATGAGGTCAAAAAAGAAAGTCACATACAATGATGAAACCATGGCCTCCACCTTGGATGCCAAAATTGGAAATTTAGTGAGGGTAATGGAAAGAATGATGGAGAGGATCAACTTGAATGAAATAACACCTCCTAGGGAAAACCAACCAAATCCCCAAAACAGAAATATAAATCAAAACTTCAGAAGAGACCCTCACCAAAACATACAAAGAGATAATGACCAACAAATTAGGCCTCTTTTCCATGACAACTATATAGATGAAGAGGAAAGAGAGACTGAACAACCGAAAGAAAACCATGTAAACTTGATAGGCTCTGATAATGAGGGTGATGTTTTTCTCACTGAAGAAGAAAAAGGGTTATTTTCCTCAAATCAAACTGAAACAAACTATGAGGAGTCTGAAGAGTATAAATTTGGATTTGAAAATTCCATAATGGAGGTCCATAGGAAATATGATCTTAGGAGTAAGAAAAACCAAGATGTCTCCAAGAAAAAAAAACTAGAAACTACTGTTAAAAAGACCCCTAAAAACATACTGAAAAGGATAGTAGAAAATACCAACACCATGGCTAAGAAATCTGATCAAAACAAAGACAAAACTAGCCAAAAAAATAGTGACCCAAGCTGCCCTAGTACATCAACTAGTGGCCCTACTAAAACTCCTCTAAATGATAGTCCTAATATAACTCAACAAACCAAGGTGGTTGAAAAGAATATGTGTGATAAAACCTATGTAAATATACCAAAAACACTAGCACGTTTCATTTTTGAGGGTGAGATTTCCAAAATCAAAATAAGCATACCCCTTGCTGAACTAGTAACTCAAGATGTATATAGGTCCCAAATGCTAAAAGCTTTGAACATAGGAAATGACACCGACACTCTGAACCTAACTGATGACAAGCCAGAGTAGTTGTTTGGACCTGAGGTAGAGGGAAAATATCAAAGAGTTGTCCCTCCATTCTATGTTAGTTTGAATATTCATGACAAAATCTTGCACAATGCTATGCTAGACTCTGGTGCCTCACACAATCTCATGCCCAAGGTGGTAATGAAGAGATTAGGCCTCGAAATAACTAAACCTTACAAAGACTTGTATTCTTTTGATTCAAGCAGAGTCAAATTTTTGGGTCTAATCAAGGATCTGTGTGTCAGTCTGGCACAGATACTTGCTAAGAGTCTAGTGATGGACATAGTGGTTATTGACATTCCCCTGAAGTATGGCATGCTTTTATCCAGATCATGGGGAGCCAAACTTCAAGGGAATCTCCAAATGGACATGTCCTATGCTGCCATCCTGGTCTTTAACCAAAAAAGGAGATTGTGCTGGGAGTCACACATGAAATATATGGTTAGCAACCAAGACAGGCCAAACAACACCCCTATTTACTCTATCCATTCAGATTTTGACTCATTTATCTTGTATAATGAAGATGACATAGATAAACAAGTAAATGAAAATGAGGAAGATCTAGGCCTACCCCAATAGTCAAACCAAACACTGAATGAACAACTTGACAGTAAAAAATCTAGAAGCCCTGAAAAACAACATAATGGCCAATCTGAACTTGAAACATCAACAATAGAGCCATTTCCTAATGCTGATGTAAATCTGCTAGAAAAATTTCACAAGGCATATTTTTCTAGGGACCTAGATCAAAAATACCTTGAGGAATTGCAATCCCAAGATAACTCATTATCCATAGGTCTCCCCCCCTTAGAAGAGCTGTTTGAATTTAATAAGGTTGCTAGGAAAATAAAAATGGAATCTACCGAGATTGATGTAGAAGAATGGAACATAGGCAACATAAGAGAACCCAAAATGATCAAGCCGTCCAAAACTCTGCCACCTCACATAAAACATAAATACATAGAGTTGTGCAAAGAGTTTAAAGATGCTTTTGCAGAGGGGAAGAATGACTTGAAACCCTATGAAAAAAAAATTATTCAAACTAAGACTCCTCTTAGGGAGAACTAGAGACCATTCAAGCAAAAATTTAGAAGAATAGCCCCCGTCCTCACACCTCTAGTTGAAAAAGAAATAGAGAAGATGCATGATGCTGGTATCATAGCCCCATTCAGGTACTCATAATGTTCTTCAAACCCGATATTGGTAAGAAAGAAAAAAAATGGGTTTAGGTTATGCATAGACTTTAGAAACTTAAATATAGCCTTCCCAAAGGACAACTACCCTTTACCTAAGATAAATCATGCACTGCAAAGGGTGGTAGGTTCTAACAATATGTCATTACTTGATAGTGTTTTAGGTTACAATCAGGTGACAGTAATTCCAACTGATCAACACAAACCACTTTTTCAACACCTTGGGGTGCCTACATGTATGAAAAAATTCCACGTGGGTTGATGAATGCGGGGGTTTATTTTCAAAGACCTATGGACACTAATTTTCTGAGGACTTAAGTTACTTCATCATGATATACCTGGATGACATCATTGTCTATTTTAAAACTGATGAGGAATACCAATTTCACCTAACAAAGATCTTTGAAAGAGACAAAATTCTGAAGTGGTATTCAAGGAGAGAAGGCCAAGGCAAGCATAGAAAATTTGAAAATTTGTGGAAAGGGCCTTACATCGTTCATTCAGTTAGAGGTAAAAATGATTTCTTTTTACAAGAGCTGGATGGATTAGAGTTATTCAGAGGTCCTGTCAATGGCAGGATGCTCAAACACTATTTTTGTCAAAATTCCTTGTTTGAAGCTTTCATTCATTGTACATAACATTGATTGATGAAAAATAAGAAAAAAAAAAACACAAAAACATAAACAAGAAGAAAAAGAGGGAAGGAAAAGAATAGGTACAACCCCATACCCAAAAAAGAGTGTTGTTGGAAGTGTGCAAGCCTAAATGCCACTACTAGTTGAAAAGAAAGAATCTTGTTTAGTCATCTAGCCTAATCATGACTAAACATGTGTTAAATTTCTACTGATAGGTTACTGAAAGAAGACTTGTCAAACCATTTAATATTGACTTGTTAGTAGCTTAGATTAGGAAATATTGCGGGTTCCTAAAGCACAAAACTGAACCAAGAGAAAAAGAGGGATGCCTAACAAATTCTAAATCACAGCCCTCATGTTTTCTAGTTTTTTATTGTACAAAAATGATGTATGTGTGCAGCTTGTCCAAATGCCACAGTCCTTGGAAAATCAGATTTATCGATCCTATTTTGATCATGTTTTCAATTTCATGTTAGTAGGATAGAGAATGAAGTTTTTCAAACAACTTAATCTTGACAAATGAGTAGACTAGGTAGAGAATAAGAGAGTTCATTAGTCTAATCTGAACTCTTGGAAGTGATAAGGGTACAAGTAGATAGTTTTTTATGCTTTCAAAAGAAAATAATGTCAAGGTTTTACCAGTCTAAGTGCACCCAAAAGAAGAAAAAATGTTAGGCAAAGTAGGATGGGTAGGTAGAACTGAGATTGAAGCAATCATGTTTTCAGATTTTTTGAGATCATACCTTTAAGAGAACATCAACAAATAAAGGAAAGAAATCTACAAAGTGTGAGTAAGGCACTGGTCTTCAAAACTTAGATATTTGAGCTCTGAGGTCCTGGACACCTCTCGAAAAGGAGCTGACCTCCCCAAGTGGAGCCGTTGTTAGTCATCAGTAGGTTTTACTATCTGTATATGACTAAATATCAGTTCTAGATTTCTAAAAACAAAGTTTCTGAATATTGTGAGTTTTAGAAATCTCACAGCTTTCATTATCCTTATACCAAATTTTTCACTATTATACTATTTTTCCATTCCATGGTTAACTTAATACTCCTAAAAATCCCCTCATGGGCTTGTGCCACTCATCTATTTTTAGGTCCCTATATTACTAGTATTACATTGTGGCCCCACTAGGATTACATTATGGCCCCATGGACTCCAATATATAGAAAGGAGGTTTTGTAATTTGTATCATCCAAGAATTTTTCATTAATGTAATGTATTGGAGGTTTACCCCTCGAAGTGGCTTATTTCTAAGGCGTTGATATCTCTTTTCTTCTATTTTTGGAGCTGGTTTCACAACATTTGGTATCAAAGCTTTGGATTCTAGGGTTTCGCTGCTCCAAACAGGTCATCGTGGAATTTTCGCTATAACGTTTTTTCTATGAAGTTTTAGAAGCTTAAATTTTGAGGGTGTGAAGCTGAAATCCTGAGGAACATCTTCAAAAAATTTCAGATCCTGGTTCGCAATATTTTTGGAGATATGATCTGTGGAAGTTAGGTATTTTTGCAGGCTCCTCAATTTAATCTAAACAGGTCATCATGGAATTTGCGCTATAAATTGTTTTATACGAAGGTTGAAAATCTGAAATTGTCAGGGTGCGAAGCTGAAATCCTGAGGAAACTCGTCGAAAAATTTTAGAGCTTGGTTTGCAATATTTTCGGAGATATGATCTGTGGAAGGTAGTGCTTTTTCAGGCTCTTGAATTTCATCTCAAAGAGGTGACCGTGGGAAAATATTCATAACTCTCTCTCTGAGCATCGGATTGGAGTGCCGTAAAAAATGGTCGCAAGTAAATGGACTGTAGTTTCTTTGCTATCAATTTCAGAGCTAAAATATGAAACAATGACACGTGGAAAGTTATACAATTTCGCTCTACTGAACCAGTCCATAATTAGGTCAATGTGGGATATTGGACATAACTTTGCCTTGGAGAATCCAAATCAAGTCAGACCTGTGGCATTCGAAAGATAATTCCGAATGCTACCTCAATGCCGAATTTCAGATATTGAAGAGCTGCAATCACAAAGATAATCCAATTTCAATATCGAGCTCCTCAAAAGCAAGAAAAAGGTGCGTATTTTTTTTTACGAATTGCATAAGTCTTGTTTGAAGAATCAATTTGAATTGATTCCAAGGGCATATTGTAGAATATATATCAGTATTGGGTTAAAAAAAAAATGCCTCGTAAAAGTAATTCAACACACATTAAGCCTTTAGAAGGCTCTACTATGACTCATGAGGATGAAGAATTGCAACATGGTCTATCAAAATTACAAGAGCAAGTGCACCAAATTTCGCTCTCGCAGAGAGCAACAAAAAATGAAATGGATGTTTTGAAGAAAGGCGTGGAAGCGAAGACATATGGTTTGAAGAAAGGCATGGAATATAAGATAGATGGCATGGAATATAAGATGGATGATATGGAAGCTAAGATTGATGAAAAAATGAAAGACAACATGGAAAACATGAAGAATGATCTAAAAGCAGACATGGAAGGTTTGACAAAGTTGATGCAAGAAATGTTTCCTAATGGTGAAAAGATAGTAGAGGAAACTCATGATGAGAAAAAAATAAATGTTAATCATGAGTTCATAAACTCTAATGTTGGCGGGAAGAACCACCATATTCCAAAAATGGATATGAGGAAGTTTGATGGAAAGGATCCTGTAACATGGATACTACAGATGGAGCAATATTTTGATCTCCATAATTTGCAAAACACACAAAAGGTACGCATTGCAACTTTACATTTAGAACAAAATACATTTGTATGGTATCGATGGCTTTGCTCCCGTAAAAAAATTGTCAGTTGGTCAATTTTTACGGAGGAAATGATAGCACATTATGAGGATACAAAGAGCAACACCTTCTTTAGCCAATTGATAAATCTCAAACAAAAGGGCTTAGTGGGGGAACACATTGAGGACTTCCAAAAATTGAATATAAGGGTAACTGATATTCCAGAGGAACACAAGATTGAGCTCTTCATAGGTAGTTTAAAGGATAACATCCAACATGAAGTTCGCGTTTTGGAACCTGATTCATTGGGGAAGGCATTCAGGTTGGCAAGAAAAATTGAATGTAAAATTATGGTGACAAAGAAGCCTACTACTCACTTATATAAAGAAGGAAGTGTTGCTATGCCTAGATTTCCACAACCTACAAGGTTGACACCAAAACAATTGGAAGAAAAAAGAGAAAAAGGGCTTTGCTATAGTTTTGATAGCAAATACACTAAAGGTCATAAGTGTGCTAAGAAAAAATTATTTTACATAGATTGTGAAAAGGAAGAAGAAAATGAACAAGAAGAGGATATACACCAGGAACCAACCCAAGAAGAGGAAGAAATGAGTCCGACCATATCATGTAATGCATTGGAAGGAATTACCACTCAAACTCTTAAGATAGAAGGACATATCAAGAAGAAAAAGGTAATAGTGTTGATTGATTCAGGTAGCACCCATAATTTTATTCATTGTAAGGTATCCAAGGAATTGAATTATTTCCTATACCCAACACCAGAATGTCAAGTGATGGTTGTAAATGGAGGAACTATAAATTGCTCTGGAAAATGCCATAATATCAAGCTAACCATGGGGAATATGTATTGAATAGTCCAATGCTTTCCATTCCTATGGGAGGTGTTGATGTTGTACTAGGAGTACAATGGTTACAATCTTTGGGGATGGTAGCTTTTAATTTTCAAGAAATTTTCTTGAAATGTTTTTCAAAAGGAAAGGAAGTCGAATTACGAGGTATTGAAGGGAAGCCAGGAAAGATAATAAGCTATAATGTCATGAAAAAGCTTCTAAAGAAAGAACAACGAGGAATAATTGCACAATTATGCTCACTAGAAGTTCCAACATCAAAATCATCTATTTCTGCAGATCTCCAACAAGTCTTGGACAATAATTCCAAGGTGTTTGAAACTCCCAAATGACTTCCACCTATTCGTGATCATGATCATGCTATTCATTTGATTCCATTAAGTGTTCCTCCAAACATCAGGCCTTATAGATATCCTTATGTCCAAAAGAGCGAAATTGAACGTATGATTGCAGAAATGTTAGAGGCAGGTATAATTCAACCTAGTCAAAGTTATTTCTCTGCTCCTGTAGTATTGGTACACAAGAAGGATGGATCGTGGCCCATGTGTCCCAATTATAGGGAGCTCAATAAGCTCACCATTAAAGATAAATTTCCCATTCCTGTGATTGATGAATTATTGGATGAATTACATGGAGCAATTTATTTTACCAAGTTGGATCTTCATTCAGGGTATCATCAAGTTAGAATGAAGACTGAAGATATTCCAAAAACAACATTTCGAAGTCATGAGGGTCATTATGAATTTTTGGTCATGCCTTTTGGCCTTACCAATGCACCTCTACATTTCAAGGGTTGATGAATTCCATTTTAAAACCCTTCCTTAGAAAATGTGTGCTAATATTTTTTTATGATATACTAATCTACAACAGGTCTTGGAAGGATCATGTTGAACATGTTGATAGGGTGCTCAAACTATTGCAGGAGAAACAATTATATGCAAAAAACATCCAAATGTTTCTTTGGAGTACAAGAGGTGGAATATTTGGGTCATATCGTATCTCATGAGGGTGTTAAGGTAGACCCTAACAAAATTAAAGCCATTAAGTAACGGAAAGTCCCCACAACCATAAAGCAGTTGCGAGGATTTATCAGGTTAACAGGGTATTATCACAAGTTTGATAAGAATTATGGGAGAATAGCAGCACCTCTAACAACATTATTGAAGAAAGATGCATTTTCATGGAATCCTGAAGCAACTAAGGCCTTTGAACATCTTAAAGAGGCAATGTGCCTAGCACTAGTCTTAGCTACACCAGACTTCACAAAAACCTTTATTGTGGAATGTGATGCCTCAGGAAATGGAATTGGTGCTGTTTTAATGTAGGAAGGAAGACCCATTGCTTTTGAAAGTCATCTAATTAAAGGAAAGTATTTACAGAAACCTATTTAGGAGAAGGAAATGTTAGCAATACTGCATGCACTAAAGAAATGGCAAACTTACCTAATGGGAAGACACTTCAAGGTAAAAACTCATCATGATAGTCTTAAACACTTTTTGGAACAAAGACTATCTTGAGAAGAGCAGAAAAAATGGGTCACAAAGATGTTGGGTTATGACTTTGAAATAATATACAAAAAAGGGGAGCTTAATGTTGTTGCAGATGCACTCTCAAGAAAGAATGAAGAGGTGGAAGCATTGCTTTGTGCCATTTCTATTATCCAACTAGATTGGATAACCAAAGCAAGAGATGAATGGAAGAAGGAAAAAGAAGTATGGACACTCATTCAAAAGTTGTAGCAAGATCCTAGTACATCCGATACATTTAGTTGGAAAAATGATTCATTATGGTACAAATATTGCTTATATCTTTGTAAGAATTCCCAACTAAAACAAAATATTCCTTTGGAATTGCACACTTCTCCTTTAGGAGGACACTTAGGATTTTTATAAACTTACCACAGGGTGAAGAATTTTTTTTTTTTGGATGGCCTTAAACCTGATATTCAAAATTTTGTGGCAGAATGTTTGGTTTGCCAACAGAATAAAGTTGAGACAATTAAGACCCCGAGACTTCTACACCTTTATCCATTCCAAGTCAACGTTGGGAGGAGAGTTCAATGGATTTTATCACAGGTTTACCTAAATCTAAAGGAAAGAGTGTCATCATGGTGGTAGTTGATAGACTTACAAAGTATGCACACTTTTGTGCATTATCTCATCCATTTAAAGCAAGTACAGTTGCTACTACATTTATGGACACAATTCAGAAGCTACATGGAAACCCAAGGGTTATTGTGAGCGACAAAGATCCCATTTTTATTGGAAATTTTTGGATGGAGTTATTTTCATGTTTGGGTACTTAATTAGCTCATAGCTCATCTTATCATCCTCAATCTGATGGTCAAACTGAGATAGTAAATAAATGTTTGGAAGGATATATTCGTTGTTTTGTATTTGATAAACAAACACAATGGGTCAAGTGGTTACCTCTCACTGAATGGTGGTATAACGCTTCCTTCCATACTACAGCAAAAATGACCCCATTTATGGCACTTTATGGATATCATCCACCATCCATCACATCATCTTTAAGAGAAAATTCGAAGGCTCAAGCAGTGGAAGATCACATCGAGCATCAACAAAAGTTCTCCAACTCTTAAAGGATAACCTAAATTTGGCACAAAATCGAATGAAACAATAGGCAGATCAACATCTCAACGAGAGAAGTTTTGATGTAGGAGACTGGGTATTTTTACGGCTACAACCATACAAAAAAATGTCCCTCAAGCAAGCTAAGAAAGATAATAAATTATCGCCAAATTACTATGGTCCTTACAAGGTGTTGCAAAAGATTGGTACTATGGCATACAAATTGGAGCTTCCTGCTTCTTCACGAGTGCATGTAGTTTTCCATGTTTCATGCTTAAAGAAGGTTACAGGTGAAAATATTCCAGTTAAAACAATATTTCTAGAACTTGACGAGGAAGGAAAAATCATATTGGAACCTGAAGCGGTCACAGAAACAAGAACTCGACAGCTACGGAATTGATCAATTTCAGAGTATCTCATCAAGTGGAAGAATTTACCCACTGAAGATTCTACATGGGAGGATGAGAATTTTATACAGAAGCACCCAGAGCTACTCAAGCGTCGAGGACAACAATTTTTTGAAGGAGAGGGGCATGTTAGTTCCCTATATTACTAGTATAGTCCCTTATTGTTGTTAGTGTAACCCCCTTATTGTTATTATTGTAACCCTGTAACCCCCATATTGTTATTATTGTGCCTTAAATTATTATTTTTAGGTCAGCTAGGATTACATTGTGGCCCCACTAGGATTACATTATGGCCCCATGGACTCCTTTATATAGAAAGGAGGTTTTGTAATTTGTATCATCCAAGAATTGTTCATTAATGTAATGTATTGGAGGTTGCCCCTTCGAATTGTCTTATTTCTAAGGCATTGATATCTCTTTTATTCTATTTTTGGAGCTAGTTTCACAACATCTATATCCTATTTTCCCACCTATAACCTCAGCACTCTATTTTTCCTTTTCCTCAGCCTCCTCTTTCCATCTAGGGTTACCAAACAGCCTGTTCCTTCCCATGTTCACCAGGTTCCTCAAGCATTGATGGTCTCAAAAATATCTTTGTAGGCTCTTTAGATAAATCAAGTACATTGGATTTTGGATCCTCAATACATCAACTTGTCAAATACCTTGTTCTTACACCTGAAGACCCCAAGTCAAGTTTCAGTCAAAGACTAGGTCAAATGATCCTCCCACTAGGTCATTAGGGTTTCATAGGTTGTAGGGTCATCCTTGGTGTTTTAAGCACTGATTTTCATGTGCTAGAAGTTGGCTCAAATGTAAAAGAAGATCAAAAAATGGTTGTCCAAGAAATATCAGAAAATCTCCTAATAAGACCACCTTATCAAGTTCAAGTTCTACAAAAGGAAACTGTACATTTTGACATTTCTACAGGAGTGTTAAAAATGACCATTAGCAGAAAGTTGGTAAGGTAAAAGGCCCGCTCCTCAATAAATACATTCACAGAAAAGAAAGAGGAAGCAGATTGTGTTTAAGAAGAAATAGGGTTTCTAAGCTTGATTGGGCCAGCAGTGTGCGAAGCAAGGATCCAATGCAACCAATCACATGAAGGGGCCACACCAAGAAAACCAAACATGAAGAGAAGTTTTTTCAGAATTATAAATGAGATAGGGAAAAGGGTGAGGTGAACTGGACATAAATGAATGAACTTGAAAGGGCTATAGATAACTTAGAAGACAACACTGATAATTGTTCTCAAGCATCTCAGAAACCTAGGGTTTTGGTAAGGTGATCAGTGAAGGTGAAAGGGTAAGTTTGGACTCCATAATGAAAGAAAAGGGTTTATAAAGATATCATTGTTTGTAAAGATTCAAAACTCATCCCAAGGAGTTTGTCATGCCAAACATGGTCAAAGGAGGTAAAATGAATATGTTAAGCCTCCATGATGACAACAAAAAGAATATTTGAAGGGATTGCTATGTGTGACATCCCAGAGTTTGTCAAAAGTGATTTTACCATTTCTGAGGATGAATGAGAAAGATTAAGCCAAGGATTTCATTCACCTGCCAAGCACAAGATACTTTGAGCTCCAAGGTAAGAACTAGAAGGGTTTTGAAAATACTGATTTGTGTTTAAGTTCCTAAGGTTGTCAAAGGTAAAGTTAGCATGCTTCAAAGATCAGAGGGAAAAGCCATTTCAGGGTTCTCATAGTCACCTGTCATCAAAAGTGTTAAAAGGATATCAACAAGCCAAAGAAAGTAAAACTTGTAACTCAAACAAAATCTGCGGAACAAGGAGGTGAAGAGTATCAGTGAGAAAGGTTTAAATTTTCATTTCAAGGCACCTGCAAATTAGAACTGGCCAAAGGGTAAACCATGATCATAATTTCATAATATAGGAAAGAGAGGGTTTTAAGGGTACTGCCATAAGAAATCTTCTCATAGGTGTTTTGAATGAGGTTTTCATGCCAACAGAAGCTAGGAAGAGGTCAAGCTCATCATCTTACCCAACCTGCATACAAATAGTGTTAAAAGTTAGTGAAAAAGATGAGAAAAAAGAGCAAGTTTCATGACTCAAAGCAAACCTGCAAAAGCAGAAGGTAAAGGAGATCAGTGAGAAAGGGAATTTTTTAGGGTTTTATGCTGTTACAAGATGAGTAGATCAGACCCTCAGGCTAAAAAGAAGACAATTTCATGTTTCCAACAAGCTGCCACCAAAGAGGAAAAAGAGTCACTTAAAAGTTTCAAGTCACCTGCAATGAAAGCCAAAGAAACATCAGTAAAAAGTCAAAGGGACTAAAAACATTAGAAAGTGGGTCTACAAAGATTAAATTTAAAAATCCTAAGAATATCAAGGGTCATTTGGTTTTTCATTTTTACTTATTGTGCAATTGCAAGATCCTCATAGCAATCAAGGAGAAAACTGCGAGTCTTTAAGGACAAATTGGGGCAAGTCTACCCGGCGCTGCACACCTCGAGTCGTGCACTACACGGCTGGGAATTTTCCTTGTGTATTTTTTTTTTCTGCGTTGCGTGCCTGTAGGTATGCATTGCGCGTTCACCCGGAAGACCCGATAGGCCCGACAAGCCTGGCAGACGTTGCACGCCCAACACAAAAATTCGCTTGACAACTTTGCCCGACCCGACCTGTCATGAACGCGCTACGCGCTTGGAGCAAGAGACTGCCGCAGTCTGACCTGATAGCTCGTTCAGCGCTGCGCCCACTCTAACCCGATAGCTCGACAACCCGTTGAGCACTGCGCGTTCGACAGGCCCGACACCCCGTGTACATGCTACGCGTTTGGCTAGGAGGGCCTTTCACACCTTGCAGGCACTTAAATTACTTCATAAGCCCTCCAAATCTCTGCCAGGTGTCCTCCTAGCACAGTGAGAGGTATGTGGATGCCTTCTTCCATCTTCAAGTGTATTTGATGGTTTAAAATTAAAACAAGTTGGGAACCCTAAGGAGAAAATCTAAGTTTCAGGCTAAAAAACGCCACTGTTTGAGACACTCCATCTGCATACTAAGAGCACACAGAGAGTTGCCTTGTTGAAATATTGCTCATTCATCTAGGGTTTTGCCTCAACCTCGTTCACTCATCCCTCATTTGTATAAAATTTCCTTTTTCACCATCACTCCCTTACCCTTTTCCACATCAATTTCACAAACATAGCTAGGGTTTTCAAAAGCAGTGGTAAAAATGTTAAGAGAAGGAGGAAATGGTAGTGAAGAAGAAGGCCAAGTGCCTAGGAGGCATCAACATAGAGGTGGAAGGATTAATAGGTTTGAACCTCAAAACAAAATGGAGCTTAATGCCTCTCTTATGACTGTCACATGTTTCCAAAATTTGGGGTGTTTTCAATTTTGTGAAAGAGTACAACATGTACAAAGTCATCCTGAGCTGACTAGGCTCTTCATCCTTAACCTACATGAGAAACAAGTCACTTTGGCAGGGGTAAACGTTGAGCTATCATTAGATGCCATTGCTATTGCCACTAGGATACCTAGTGTTGGTGAAAAGTGGTTCAAACAGGCCATCTTAGACATAAGCCACTATGAGCCATTCCTTAAACCAAGATACAAAGACTACAATAAATCTATATTTCCTTTTTCACATTTGTTTGAGAGGTATGCACCCATGATGAAGGTCATTATGAAATACTTCACATGTGAGGGAAGGTTTTCTAGGCTTTATTCCTATCACATCAGATTTCTCATCCACTTCCCTAGGGTTAAGTTGCTGCATTTTCCCGAATATCTATATAGGAGTATTGACAAGATGTCTTATATTGTGCAAAAGAGAGACCCTTCATAGCAGATGCAAAGTTTGTTTCATCACTCTTTGATTAAGATGGTTGTGATGCATCAATTGTGGGTCTTCACCAACCCACAACCCCATCATCAACAAAATTTTCCTTCATCATCTGATGCTCCTATCCCCACTCCTCCATCATCTCCTGCTAAACATGCTTCACAATCTACACATATCTCTTCACCTCAAGACAACCCTCCTTCCTCACCCTCTCCTAATGCATTAGAAAATGAGGGAAATGAATACGAAAAATCAAAGGACAATGAAGGAGAGGGTAATGATGAAACAAGCATTTAAGAAGAAGAAAATGAAGAGGCAAAGGTTAGCAATGAAGTAGAAATCATGGAAACTGAAGGCAGTGAGGATACAAATCAAGAAAATGGAAAAGGTGATACTAAGGGAGATGATGATGAAAATGATAGCCTTGGTACTAAGAGCCAAAATGACAGTGAGGCTCATAACAATGACAAGGGAAATGATGCAGAAACAAATGATGAAGAAAACAATGCAGAAGGAAGCGAAGACAAAAATTAAGAAGAAAGTAAAGAAGACATGGAGGTAGATGTAAATGAAGATGAGGAAGATGATGAAGAAAGGAGCCCAAGTGATAATGATGATGGTGGTAGTGAAACTAAGCGCCATGATGACAGTGAAAATAGTGAAGCTCATAGTGATGATGAAGGCAATTTAGAAAATAATAATGGGCCACCTAGAAGTCAGGATGATGTGAATGAGGGAAGCAGCATTGAGGAAGAAGACAACAAGGAAGTGAGCCAAATAATGGTGACAGTCATGACATTGAAAGAAGTAAGGCTCCTAACAATAATGAGGAGAAAAATGAAAGTGTAGAAAATAGTGAAGGTCAGAACAATGAAATAGAGAGCATGGAAGAGGATGCAGATGTCAGTGATGATGAAGGAAGTGCAGAAGCAAATGATGAAGCACCTAATAGTCAAGACAATGAAGGTGATGCTGATATAAATGATGCCAATAGAAGTGATGATGATAGCCCACAAGTCAGTGAACAAAATGAAGATTCCCAAAGAAATGAAGAAGAAGAAATTGAGGCTGATATCAGTGAAACAAATATGAGTGAGGCAGAGGAAAATAGTGAAGATAATGATAGTGTGGAAATTAGTGGTGAAGCAAAGAGCATGGAGAAAGATGAAAGCAACCATGAAAGCCATAAGGAAAACAAGGATATCTCTGATGATGACAGTCAAGATGAAAACCATGGTGAAGACACCAAAATGAGCACAATTAAACCTTTTTCTTTGACTTATCAAAGAGGAAGTAGGCATGTGTTTGCTGCCTCTAAAAGGCAAGGGGCCATGCCTTCCACTTCCACCAAGCAGATGGACAAAGGAAAAGAGAAGGTCATAAAGGAAGAAAAATAAGACCAGCACGAGACTGAGCGGTAATTTGAAATCATACGTGTTGACAGTGATGATGAGAAATAATCAAGGGTCCCAAGAATGCTGCTCAAAGGTAAGGATGCCGAAATCAAAGATTTGCAAACCAACCTAGCTAGGTGTAGGAATGTCATTCATTATTATGAGACTGAGAACAACCATTTCCAGGCAAAAAATTCCATTTATGAGGCCAGGGAAATTAGAGCCTAGAAAGAGGCTCAAATGAAAGTTAGTCTTGATGAAGTCTTGGGTGCCTTTGATGAGAGTGAATATGAATAAGGGCAGGCATATAGAAGAAGGCCAAGAATAATGGGCTTAAGGAAGGCCTTGGCCAAAGAGAGGGAGCAAGAAACAAAATTGGCGGAGCAGCTCACTCCATGTGAGATGCTTGCCATGGAGATGGAATATGATTGAGAGCCTTGGTTAGAGAGGGCTAACACATACTTGGAGGATCAGCTAGCAAAGATTCAAAGGGACCTTGGCCTTCAGAAGAAGATGGCCAAGCACTATGCCTTGAGAAATCAAATTGCAAGGGCCAAGCTCAAAAGAGCCCTTGCCAAAATTCAAGCACTCAAGGAGGAAAAATACCAATCAAACCTTGAAACCCTAGCTGATGCTTCTCTACATACATCCCAAACACCGTGAGGGAGATATTTGCAAATTTTGGCAAGTTTTTGACATTTTTGGTTTTTGATTGATTTTGAGGGCCAAGGGCGCAACACCCTTGGCGCTGTGATTTTTCTATAGGCATCCATTGAGGGTAAATTTTACATTTTTGGATTCCTCAGGCCAAGGGCATCATTCACACCAAATTTTAGATCATTTGGAGCAGTTTTGGTCTCCCAAAAGGCCCAAAAACATGCAAATTTTCACCTTTCTGCCATGTTTTCAGAGTTGGCACTGCGCCGTTATCAGCCTTGAGATTTTTGACTTTTGAGTAGGTTATATGAGTCCAATTAGAAAAACAAGGACATTTTTGGAAAGTACACTTTATATAATTTTGAACGAGGCATCACGAAGCTCATTCCGACATTGGGAAGGCCTTCACATTTCAGCTGCAAGGTGACCCAGTTTTCTCGTGCAGGCGCTGCGCCCTTGGATCTCCCTGCTGCGCCCTTATGTGCAAAATTCAACAAAAGAAACTCATTTATGGAAAATGGATATTTTTATGGATTTTTGGGCAAATCCCTCCAAATTTAGGTGTTAGGAGTTATTTTTCATTTATTGCCTTAGATATTTTATGCCTTGGGCCTTGCATGGTCTCTTGGACATAAATGACATTTATGAGTTATTTATGGTTGCTAAAACCCTATTTAGGGTTTTGACCCTCCAATTAAAGTTGAATAGAGCATGGAGGCTTCATTGTATATGTTGGATATTTGTTGAGCATATGAGATAGACTTGGAGTTTATTGGTGAAATTGTTTTTGGTGCCTTGTGATGGTGTTGGATTGTGCTTTTATGGATCAAGCTCACTCTTAGGATTCATTAAGCTTGGTTAGATGGCGATGTATTCCATATTTGTGTTTGTTTTCTTTACATATTCATTATGTTTATGGTTCATTTAATCCTCGGACGGAAATAGAGAATAGGATTTGCCTTCTTTGTACCCTACTTCTGCCCACTTCCTTGATTTCTATGTTTTCTTCCTCAAAGTTTTGCTAAAGAATCCTTAAATGCTCTTTAGTGTTACTAAGATGTTATGCTAAAATTCTATTTGTTTGCAAATAATTTTTAGAGAATCCTTCACTTCTCTCTTAGCTTAATTATCTGTTGTTTTTAAGATCTGCTTAGCCTAGTTGATATTGAAGAATCCTTCATTGCTCTTCAAGTTTTTATTAAGTTATCATCTTAGAAGCTTTTTCTTGTTTAATAGTTTGTTAAAGTTTCCTTGATTGCCCATTAACTCAATATTTTCACAACTCCATGTTTATTTCACTCTCCCTAGACCTACTTAGATCCATTTGGCCTTGCCAACTTACCCTTTGAACTATCCTTGACTCATTTTTTACACCTTTCAAGACCTTTGCAGACTCCATAACCCAATGGATTGATACTCTCTCACTCTATTAAACCTGCTTGACAACCTACCCAACCAACCAACTAAACAAAAAAACCCTAATCCATATAACTAGCCTAAAAACAAACCCTAAAAATCTATTAAGATACATCTTTCACACAAACATAGAGAGAGTCCTCTCTGAGTCCAGGAATGCTAGGCCCTAGGACTCCAAATATTGGTTTGATTTTACCCCTGTTCATTTGTTCTGCCAATATAAAAAATTACGGGGACCTAACAAGGGGATTCCTTGAATCTGTCCATTCTCATCTCTTTGATCTCTCTAGCAATGTCTTGCATGTCTCTAAGAAGGATCTTAGGGAACTCCTTCTCTTCATCTTCACCTCCAAAAAAAGGGGCTTTACCCTTGTCTTCATTATCATTTGTATAATCAAAATTTCTTTGCCTTCTCTTTTGATACCTATTTTCTCTGTCAGTAAGAGGTTTTCCTTCTTCAGAAGACATATTGGCTTTAGAATGCGTAGGCTATGCCAAGATGATGCTCGAATACCACTGTAATATTCCTAAATGGGAAATGCAACAATATAATGCAAAATGATAGAAAAATAATGCAGATCATCATTTATACAACAAGAGGCCAATATGGAGACTTTTAATTTGTTATAAAAACAAAAAAATATGTGTAAGAAATGGCCCATAAGATGCATAACAAGAAAATAAAGTCTCCAATGAAGAAAATCCCTCAATATGAGGTGCTGCAACCATATATAAAAGCTAGAAAACCCTTACAACATTATTTTATTGCCTCTACAACAGCAGTAGATTATACATCATATCTAGAGCTGCTATGTGCATAAAAAGTTAGATCTATATCAGATCCATGCACTATACAAGCTCCTCTAAAGAACCCCCTTGGGGATTTAAGCAAAACACCAAGTACAAATTGTAGATCTGAGTTCTAAGACTGCAGATCTACTGAAAATTATAGATCTTGAAAGTGTGGTTGAACTAATATGAGTACTATAATAGCCTTCTCCAATATATATTCAAAGTGAAGGGTAGATCCCCAACACTGGAAAATCAACTCTCCAAATGGTGTGCTGAACCACCCTACAACTGCACCTACATAAATAATGCAGATCTGGAAGTATACTACGCTATAGGGGTCAAAATATAGTTGGCATGATGCCAAGATCTGAAAATATGCTCCAATGCCTTCAATACTGTCCTCCCAATGAAGTAGAAACCTCCTCCACTGAAAAGGATCACTGAAATGGCCTATATATGAAAGATCTAGTCTCCACTTGCTGCAGCTTGCAAAAATAACCAAACCCTCAACAGGATCTGTGCTGTATTTGAAAGAAGAACCTTGGCCCTAAGCCCGATAGTGGACAATGCAATACAAACTCTCCCAAGAGCTAATCAATGGGAAGAGGTGGGATTCTCGATCAGGAACACCCAATGCTAACCAACATTCAATCTCAGCTAAATAGCAAGAGAAAGATATATGTCTAAACAGACCATATATTCAGAAAATATGATAAACATCAACAACCTTTTAATGCTGCCATCCTCTTCCTTTTATAAGTTAAGAGCTTACAAACCCTAAACCACATCCAATGATAACACTCCTTTCACACAAAGCATCTCCATCTAAAAATGCGTTGTACCTCATTGATGACCACTCCTCCATGACAGCACTATAGATTTGGCCAAAGTTGACCCAGTCAAAATGATCCAGCCCCTTTCACACCAAGGTTGCTTCAATTAAGTTGCCAAGATTTGTCTCTTTCACACTTGGTATTGATTTATTCATGATTAAGGAGAAATATGGACCTACTTTGCCCTCTTATCTTTAAACAAAGAAAAAAAAAATGAATATTCCAATTAGCTCATGACTAATTGGGAATATTACAACAACTCAGTTTCAGTCCATGACTGCGTTATTTCAGAGATCAGTTGCAGGGGTGGTTTCAGTGCATGATTTTGGGAGCTAGATCATTAGTGGAGGGATCATCCTTTCACCCAGAGAGTCTATTGGAGGAGAGTCACATAATTATACATCAGCTTCAGCCATATATTCCCAGCCATTTTTCCACAGTGAATCTTCATCCCTAGGGTTGCAGTTCACTATTGTATTTTTGATTTATTTCTGGAAACCCTCTTGGGTTGTCTAGGAAAAGTAATATAGAGCCTTGATATTTATGTATAACATATTTAAAGGCATATATCAATTTTTATATATCATTGTATGATTTTAGTAATCGTTATTCTCATTAGGAATGCACTGTAGCAGCTCTCTGAAATTTTGTATAGTGGCAACATCTCACTTTTGAGAGGGTTTGATCACTGGAGGCTTTTTGCTTATGTTATATGATTTGTGCCTCAGTTTATTATGCTTATTTTCTTTTGATATGATTAATAAAATGGCTCCATATTGGTCTCATATATTTGTACATTGATATTCACTGATAATTTCCATTATTGTGTTCAATATTGATGCTTTTCCTATTTTGGAATATTACAATTTGGTTCTCTTAATATCATTGGCATGGGTCTTTTCAGGTTTGACAATGGATTTTAGATTTTCCTTGCCATTTTTGGATGACCATGGTGTGATGGGGATGTCTCTTACTTGGTTGAGCTGGATTTGTGGATGGTTTCAAAATTGAGTGGGGTGGCCTCAAAAGAAGAAAAAAACACAAGGCCTAGGAATCCCTGGGCCGATGAAGGTGGCATTGTGGTAAAGACAGATTTTGTGTACCTCGATGGGCCTAGGAATCCTTGACCGGTGAATGGAGGGATATACGGTAAATCCTAGAAGTGTATGCTCTTGATTAGGCCTAGGAATCCTCGATCGATGAATGATGAGATATACAATAAAGCCTTGGGGGTGGAGCCTTGTTAGGCCTAGGAATTCTCAACCGATGAATTACGAGATATACGGTAAAGACTAAAGATTGGAGATAGACAACTTTTTGTTGGTTTAGGTGGAGATATTTTGAGGCATCCATTCTTTTATAGGCGTAGTGATCCATGGACATTGGGATTATGCTAAACCCTAGTAGTGTATGTTCCTTATTTTGGCCTAGGATTCCCTTGGTGGGATTGCAGTAAAGCCCGAGGAAACCTTGATTGGTTTTGTTGTGAGTCCCACATTCATGCTTGGAATATGGCACTAGGGTGTTTGGCTGAAAGAAATATTTTTCTCAGCCCAATCTATGGTCGAGTGGTACATGGAAGTCCCTGACCTGGTTTCATTTTGCATATGTTTAGGTATTTTTTCCTTTTGTGTATTATGCGTAAATGTGTTTTATATTATGTTATCTTAATTATTTTTCTATCATTTCTATTCTATTGGTTATATTTTGGTTATAAACATGGTTTTATGACATATCTTAGTCATGGATCTCATAATGTTTTTATTAGACGTAGATGAATGAATAATGAATGTATGAACTAATAAATGGTAAGGAAACTACTATGAGAGGACATCAATCCTTCTTATCGATTCTCAGATAAGTATGAATTCCCTATGCTCAGATTTGTTTATATGACCTATAGATTACATGTTCATGATGTGTTTGAAGAAATGTTTGTCATGCTAGGCCTTCTCACATCAAGCACTTGTTCAAGTTTTTCACTAGAGGCCTTTTCATAATGTTATTTATCATTTCTATAAGTTTCATGAAGTTTTGGGAAGTGGCATGAGTCTTGGCCTTGAAAAAGTGGCTTAGAATCCAGGGTCGTAGGAAAAATACTGCCTGAAAAAGGTTGCAGTCGCATGGATGCCTTGTTGCGTAGGAAACTGGAGGGTTTGAGTCACATGGAGGACTTGTCAGCAATGTGACTAGTGCTCTAGATCAATCAAAATACAAGTTATCTCAGGGGTAGAGCACCTGGAAGGATTGGTTGGCTCTTGAAGGTCTTGTAGAATCTGAGGAAGGTTAGATAGGTCTTGTCTCTTCGGTTCCACTTTCTTAACTGTACTTGGGAAGTTCAATCATATCCTAGTAACTATTCGTCACATTTTTACCCCGGTAGACCAATTAGCTTGGGTAAATATGGGAGGAGGGTGTTACATAGTGGTATCTGAGCTAGGTTTCGTTCTCTTTGGGTGGTGCCTAGTTTCCGTTCTCCTTGTGTGATATTTGATACCACAATTTGGTATCAGAGCATGGTTCAACCCTTGGGTTGGATAGGTGGAATATGACTGTCATGAATGAATGCTTGTTGTACCTTTTCTTGTTATGTATACATGGTGATGGTCACTAGTTATGAATGTCACACATAAGGTCATGGTATCTGGTTGGTGTTGTCATTCATGATGTTTATATATTGCTATGATTATGATTATATATGTATCATGCTAATCGTGTTTATCTTGCATATGAGATATCCTCCCTTGAATTATAATGAGGTATGCTGGTTATGTTTATTTTTCGGTTTAGCTTACATGGTATACTTGCAAGAAGAATACCAAAGATGAATAGCAAGATGGAAGACTACATTTCACAAGATTTTCCCCATAGGTTCGATGAACAACATTGTGATAGGTACTCTCCCAACATAGTAGATACTTTGAGAAGTCTGAAGGAAGAAATAATAATTTGCATGCCAGACAATGAAAGAATCATTTAGGCACAAGAGAAACAAGATTAGGTTAATGTAGTTATACTTCAGAGTTTATCTAACTTGTAGATACAGGGACCAGTTAGGATAAGTCATGGACAAGAGTATATGACTAATGGAGCATATGGAAGTAGGTCTCATGGTGGGCATAGGTTGGATAGAGATGAAATGATCAGAGATGGAAAATTCTTGGACAAACCAAATAGGTGAGGTTATGGACACAAGTTATATTCTTGATTTGGTTATGAGATGTATCCTGATCATCATCGTTATCATCCTTACAAGAGGAGTTACAAGGGATATTTTCTATATGATTTCAAGAAAAAAAATCCACCTACATTTGATGGATATTTGAAGAAACCAGAAGGTGCATAGGCAGTTACTTGGGATGAAGAAATTATTTGAGATGCATGATGACACATAGAACATGAAGGCCATAATAGTTATCTTAAAACTTAGAGGGAAAGAAAACATATGGTGGGAATATGTGAAGCAGGTTAGAGACATCAGGACAAAAGAGTTGAGTTGGCACGAATTCAAGAGAATTTTCAGGAAGAAGTACTTGTCAGAGAGGTACTACAGAGGTAAGGCTAAAGAGTTCTATGAGATAAATATGGGATTGATGACATATGAGGAGTACACGACCAAGTTCTTGGAATTATTGAGTTATGTATCATATATTAAGGATGAGAAGGAAAAAATTAAGAGATTTGTTAGTGGACTACCATTAAAATTTAGCTATCGGATTGAATATTATGAGCTTTGATCACTTGAAGAAGTCATTGGTAAGTTGAAGCATTGCTATGAGCAATCAAAGCGCAAGATAGTGTCTCAGCAAGGTTGGAAAGGGAAAGGAAAATCTAAAGGTAAATGGAAGCCTAAAAGAAAATGACTCAAGGATGTAGGAGAGAAAGAAAATGTTGCACCTTACAAGAAGTCAAATGTAGTTGGACAAGGACATGGGTCACAATATGGAGGGAAGTAGAATAGAGGCGATGGTAAGGTATAATTGTAGTGTTGGAAATGTGGAAAGGAGCATATTAAGAGAGATTTACCGCAGAATTAGTGTGGCGGGCCTCAATTTTACAGTGCGCAAGAAGCGAAGATGGTTGGGAATATTGGGAAAAGCATTCCTCATATCTATGCAGTGTTGGATAACAGATAGGTTGATCAACAGACATCTGTTATCAAGATGGACAATAACCTTTCTGATCAAGTTGTTTCTATTTTGATTGACCTTGGATCTAATTATAGTTATATTAACCTTGACTTAGTTGATAAGTGTGGTTTGAGAAAAGAAGTGCATGTATATTCTTGGTTAGTGAAATTTCCTACAGGTATAAAGAAATGGGTTCATCATTGGGTAAGAGATTGTGCATTTGAATTGAATGGTATTCCTACATCAAATCTTTTGAATGTGCTTCCATTGGGATCATATAGTATGTTTTTGGGTATGAAATGGTTGTATATTCATAGGACCAAGGTGGATTCTTATGATAAGGCTATTAAAATGATTGGATGAAAATGGAAAATATAGGATATGTAGGGTAAGAAGAAAGCTACATTAGTAAGAATGGTTACAGTTATGCAGAAAAAGTGTAGTCACAGAAAAGGGTGTGTTATTTGTAATGCATATATCCAGTGACAAAGGTAAGGATGTTGAGGATGCGGAGGTATTGAGCAGTCACTTAGTTCTAAAAAAAATTCAGGATGTATTTCCGTAGAGATATTAGAGTTACTGCCTTATAGAGAAGTGAAATTTTCTATTGATTTGGTACTAGGGGCAACACCAACATCAAAGACACCATACAATATGAGCACACAAGAGTTAGTAGAGCCAAAGTTGCAATTGAAATAAATGCTTTAAAAAGGATACATTAGGCCAAGTGTATCACCGTGGGGTGTACTAGTATTGTTTGTAAAGAAGAATGATGGTACTCTCAAGTTATGCATTGATTATAGGCACTTGAATAAGGTAACCATGAAGAACGAGTATATGTTGCCGAGGATTGGCGACTTTCTTGATCAGTTGAAGGGAGCATTATTATTCTATAATATTGATCTAATATCGGGATACCACCAGGTACACATTAAAGAGAAGGATATTTTCAAGACTTCTTTTCAGACCAGGTAGTTCCATTTGGTTTGACTAATTGTCCAACTAATTTTATGTGCTCGATGAATAGTGTGTTGCATCCTAATTTGGACAAGTTTTCGATTGTGTTCATTGATGATATATTGATATATTGCAAGAATGAGGAAGAGAATGTCGAAAACTTAGCAAAAATATTGAGGTTTCTAAGAGAGCATCAATTTCATGCCAAGCTTATAAAATGAAATTTATTTTAGGCAAAGGTACATTACTTGGGGCATGTAGTATGCAAAGAAGGCATAACGGTGGACCCCAAAAAGATAAAGGCTATTATGGAATCAGAAACTCTTAGAAATGTGGATGAGGTAAATTCATTTATGGGGTTAACATGTTACTATAAGAGGTTCATCAGGAGCTTCTCACAAATTGCATATCCTATCACATCATTGTAAAAGAAAGGTAAGAAGTTTGAATGGGGAGAGGGATGTGCAACCGGTTTTGAATAGTTGAAGTAGTGGTTGATAAATGCTCTATTTCTTAAGATTGTGGATCCAGATATAGAATCTGTGGTGTGTACAAGTGCTTTTAAGGAAGGACTTGGTGGAGTCCTTATGCAAGAGGTATAGGTAGTGTGATATTAATCCAAGAAACTGAATGAGCACGAGCAGAATTATGTGACACATGATCTTGAGTTGGCAACAATCTTTCATGCATTGAAGATGTGGAGACACTATCTTCTTGGAAGGAGGTTTGTGTTGGGGTTCCCATGTTTTGGAAAGGTTGGTAATACCAAAAGATGAGACAACATCAGAACCACTTTCAGACCTCAGGATCTAGCCCTCATGGGTCTAGAGAGGGATCTCTCTATGATTGTCAAAGGTATATGTCTTTGAAGCTCTATGTTTAGATGTTAGGCTAGTTATAAGGCTCGGGGTTTGTTTGTTTGATTGTTTTTTTTGGCTGCTGGTTATCAGGGAGGAAAGATTCAATGTAAGACCAGGATGGGCAAAGAGGTATAAGGCAGGGGTGAAATATTCTAGGAAGCATTCGAAACCATTGGGAAATGGAGTCAAGAAAGGATTTGCTTGCTACTCAATAGGTAGGCTTTCAATTGGGCTAATCATCTGAGACATAGGATCTTAAAGATGATTGTGAGATATGAAAGGTAGGGGAGGAGGAGATAACATAGATTCAGAGCACAAAGTTACAGATCAGCAGGTCGCACAAGGATCCTAGTGGACAGGGCTAACTCTAATCCCAATGTTCCCAAATTTTCCAACTAAATCTATAACAAGAAGCCTCTAAGAACTGAATTCAATTAATCCATACATTAGAGAGTAGGCAATATCATCCACTACACTGGTTAAACCAAATGAAATCATTTCCTAGAAAATACATTTAGAAGAGAAACATAAATGGAAAGGAGAGCAGAAACATAGGGTACCTAGCAAGGGTAAATCCTATGCCAATATTCTGATGCAAGCCAGTTGAAACGAAATGAAATGAATGTAAACACAGAGACAGGAAAACATCACCGCTACTTCAGATGAGGATCCAAAGAAATATGCTTGTCGTATAAAATAGCAATACCAGTCAAGTACAACATGCCAATGGCTGAAAACTCAGTCTGAGAACATTCCCTTCAACCTATCTTACACTTTACACAGATACTGTGTCTCAAAAGAAACTACTTGTAGTTCTCTGATAACTAATAAACAACCATTACAATGAGTTCTTCATGAATTTATAGCCCTGGAAGAGTAGGAGGGTAGGTGGAGAACTAAATGCAGTATTACACTTCTGAAAAGAAAGAGGGTCGAAGCCCATTCTGTGTAAATCTTGTGCATTAATCTCTGGTGTTCTTTGGGTGAACGAATGATTTTATTGAGACTGGGGATTACTATGATATGACTCTGATGCATTCTGACTGCAGTACTGTGTGGTGCTAATGGTGAATAAACAAGAGGTAAAGAAATGATAAAGAGATCTGCCATACTGATGAAGTAAATGCTCTGATAGTATTGGGGATGTTTCAGGGTAGGAAATCTTTCCAGAACACGAAAAATATTGAACACTGCATGGGCGTTCTGTCCTTTAAGGAGGAAAACATCCTGCTGTTATATAAACCCTGATATGCATTTATTTCTGCGTGCTGTACCTTTGCACGATCTGTGGGATCATTGATCCGGTGCTTTTCCTCTAAATTGTTGTATTAAAACTCAAAACACACAATGCCAAATGCTGAAATCCTTGATCATAAGCTGATTTTCCTCCATGGCTTCATGAATGTCTTGATTATGCAAGATCTGGGTTTTAATGGCGCGGGATGGAGTCTGCAAAGTTTCGAACTTCGTCCTTCGATGGAATTTATACTGTCGCCACCTTTCTTGACATTTCCCTGTAGTACCAGCTTGAGTTTTAATTCTGCCTGCTCAATGCTCCGCTTACAATGATTCCCATGAATCATGGCGACTTTTCGCCTTTCTGGAAACCCTGCACAATACGAAAACTTGTTAAGAAAACAATGGGGGTGGTGGACGTGACGGGATGGCTAGACTGACTATGCGGACTGGGTATATGGCGAAACATCGTGGAAGACCTATAGTGTGGTGAAAATGACATGGATTACAGTAGGGAGGTGGCGCGGAGGCAAAATGAATGAAAACCTTAATAAACCCGACCTATGAACAAATATACGAAACTGGAGGGAGACCGTACGGTGGACACGTGGCAGAACCGGTTGATAGCGGAATAGTCAACAGTGGGGAGAAAACCAATCTGGACTGTCAGATCTCAAAGGAGATCGACAGTGGGAAACACAGCGGAGGACAACGAACTGTGGGCCAGGGGTACGGTGGCCGTGGGTTAAATCACGAGCATCTCGGTGAAGCGATAGCCGTTAGATGGGCTGCTCCAGATCCAACGGTTCTCAACGATATCGTGCGGCGTCCTGAGTCAAAAGTTAATGCGCGATGGAGGGTGGTTTCGGGGCCGTATGCAGGGACACGCGACAGAAGGTGTATGGAATTGCTGGGCAATGAGGAAAAATCGCCCGACCCCCAATGAGGATGATGTGTTTACAAGGGAAATGCATTCCTTGCAGGATTATACAATAAATTAGCCCCTTGCTTGCTTTTTCAAGGAAATCATAAGGGGCTAATAGTGGCTCCACATGGGGATGGCTTCTTCTTGAAGGAGTCAAGAATTCAGAGAATAGATCTTTGGAGTAGGCCAGTTGCCTGTTGCTTGGCACATCCCTTTCTTACTTTGATCAGCTGCCACAGTATGAAGACATTACATTAGGAGAAAACTTTCCTCCATATTCTACCTACCCATACTAAAATCCTAGCATTATTCTTCTTTTAGGGTGCATTTGAGCTACCTTTACATCATTTATTTTTATAACAGAAAATAAACCTATTCTAATTCTACCCTTATTGCTCCATGAGACCAGATTAAACTGTAGGCCTCATATGTTTCTCTACCTACACTACTATCTGCTAGGATTAGACTGTCTAGCAGATTTCTTCTCTACATTCTGAGACAGACATTGAAAATAGTCAAGCCAGGATTATACTTTTTGACTTGCTGGACCTTGCAGAAATTAAAACAACTAACTACATACTCACAGACTGAGCTTTATTGAGCTTTCCTACCTACCCTACTCTAACTTAAAATCTCTTATGTTCTAGGTGATACAATAATGCCAATGCAGCCAGTCAAGCAGTAGCAAAAAAGGATATGAGCATTGACTGCCTGCCAGAGATAACCACAGGGTGCTCTGCATGTAGTTCTTCAAAACTGAGGTCACCATCAATAGTGACCACTCCTGATGAAACTGGCCCATGTTAAAGGTCAATGCTGGAGCATTTGAGCAAACTGGGGCCTCCATATAGTCCGCCACAGGATCAATGAAAACATGATGTACAAGTTCTTCTTTTAGGCCCTCCATGATTGGAAAGCTGTCTTTCTCATGGGCAACTTTGATTATTGCATCCTCCTCTGCATATTCAAAGTGGCTATTGAAAGCCTGATCACCTTCTTTTTGTACTTTAACAAGAAGTGGAATCTCTTCCCTCTTAGGGGAAGGGAGACTTTCCAAAAATGCTACGGGGTCTTTGAAATGGTATGATTCCCCTTGTGAGTTTAGAAATTCAATCTCAGCTTCATACCTTTCCACCAGCACTTCTAGAAAAACTTTCTTCAACTCAGGTTGATCATTGAATCTTGAGCTGGAACATAAAACCTCTAGAAGGTCTTTGTTTCTGAGTTGGGCTAGTATACCTAATATTCCATAACGAAACTCTTCAAGGGGACCTAACTCAGAGTCTTCCATTGGTGGGAATGATGTTGTAATGTGGCTGGTCTCCCAATGGAGTCTAATGTGAACCAAGATAATCAGCAGGCCTACCGATCACAAGTGGAGTCTTAAAATCATTCAGGGAATATGGAGTCGCCAGGTGGAAGATTCAAGATATTTTTGGAGGGTACACTGTACACCACAATGCTTGAACACAGAAAAATCTAACCATAGGTTGACTGGGAGGGAATTTACCAGATATGTCACCTCTGAAAGAGTGTGAGATCTAGAGGCTACCTGGCCCTTTCCAGACTCTGTCTAAGAGTATGGGAGAACACAAAAAATGGTATAGGGGTTGATGTGTGAATGGGAGTGTTTAACCAACCTAACCAGAGATTGCAGGTTTTCTGAGGTTTGTGATGTAGTGATATGAAAGTATTCAGAAAATCCCCAGTGGAGTCGCCATTATGTTGGGGTTCCCATGTTTTGGCAAGGTTGGTGATACCAAAAGATGAGACAACATCAGAACCAATTTCAGACCTCAGGATCTAGCCCTCCTAGGTCCAGAGAGGGATCTCTCTATGATTGTCAAAGGTATATGTCTTTGAAGCTCTATGTTTAGATGTTAGGCTAGTTATAAGGCTCGGGGTTTGTTTGTTTGATTGTTTGTTTTGGTTGCTGGTTATCAGGGAGGAAAGATTCAATGTAAGACTAGGATGGGCAAAGAGGTATAAGGCAGGGATGAAATATTCCAGGAAGCATTCGAAACCATTGGGAAATGGAGTCAGAAAAGGATTTGCTTGCTACTCAATAGGTAGGCTTTCAATTGGGCTAGTCATCTGAGACATAGGATATTAAAGATGATTGTGAGATATGAAAGGTAGGGGAGGAGGAGATAACATAGATTCAGAGCATAAAGTTACAGATCAGCAGGTCGCACAAGGATCCTAGTGGACAGGGCTAACTCTAATCCCCAGTGTTCCCAAATCTTCCAACTAAATCTATAACAAGAAGCCTCTAAGAACTGAATTCAATTAATCCATACATTAGAGAGTAGGAAATATCATCCACTACACTGGTTAAACCAAATGAAATCATTTCCTAGAAAATACATTTAGAAGAGAAACATAAATGGCAAGGAGATCAGAAACATAGGGTACCTAGCAAGGGTAAATCCTATGCCAATATTCTGATGCAAGCCAGTTGAAACGAAATGAAATGAATGTAAACAAAGAGACAGGAAAACATCACCGCTGCTTCAGATGAGGATCCAAAGAAATATTATTGTCATATAAAATAGCAATACCAGTCAAGTACAACATGCCAATGGCTGAAAACTCAGTCTGAGAACATTCCCTTCAACCTATCTTACACTTTACACAGATACTGTGTCTCAAAAGAAACTACTTGTAGTTCTCTGATAACTAATCAACAACCATTACAATGAGTTCTTCATGAATTTATAGCCCCGGAAGAGCAGGGGGGTAGGTGGAGAACTAAATGCAGTATTAAACTTCTGAAAAGAAAGAGGGCCGAAGCCCATTCTGTGTAAATCCTGTGCATTAATCTCTGGTGTTCTTTGGGTGAACGAATGATTTTCTTCAGACTGGGGATTACTCTGATATGACTCTGATGCATTCTGACTGCAGTACTGTGTGGTGCTATTGGTGAATAAACAAGAGGTAAAGAAATGATAAAGAGATCTGCCATAATGATGAAGTAAATGCTCTGATAGTACTGGGGCTGTTTCAGGGTAGGAAATATTTCCAGAACACGGCAAAGATTGAACACTGCATGGGAGTTCTGTCCTTTAAGGAGGAAAACATCTTGCTGCTATATAAACCCTGATATGCATTTATTTCTACGTGCTTTACCTTTGCATGATCTGTGGGATCATTGATCCGGTGCTTTGCCTCTAAATTGTTGTATTAAAACTCAAAAAACACAATGTTGAATGCTGAAATCCTTGATCGTAAGCTGGTTTTCCTCCACGGCTTCATGAATGTCTCGATTCTGCAAGATCTAGGTTTTAATGGCACGGGATGGAGTCTGCAAAGTTTCAAACTTCGTCCTTCAATGGAATTTATACTACCGCCACCTTTCTTGACATTTCCCTGAAGTACCATCTTGAGTTTTAATTCTACCTGCTCAATGCGCCGCTTACAATGATTCCCATGAATCATGGTGGCTTTCCGCCTTTCTGGAAACCCTGCACAATACGAAAACATGTTAAGAAAAAAATGGGTGTGGTGGACGCGACGGGATGGCTAGACTGACTATGCGAACTGGGCAGATGGCGAAACATCGTGGAAGACCTATAGTGTGGTGAAAACGACATGGATTACAGTCGGGAGGTGGCGCGGAGGAAAAATGAATGAAAACCTTAATAAATCCAACTTATGAACAAATATACGAAACTGGAGGGAGACCGTACGGTGGACACGTGGAGGTGACGTGGTGGAACCAGTTGACAGCGTAATAGTCAACAGTGGGGAGAAAACCAATCTGGACCGTCAGATCTCAAAGGAGATCGACGGTGGGAAACACAGTGGAGGACAACGAAATGTGGGCCAGGGGTATGGTGGCCATGGGTTAAATCACGAGCATCTCGGTGAAGTGACAATCGTTAGATGGGCTGCTCCAGATCCAATGGTTCTCAACGATATGTGTGACGTCTTGAGTCGAAAGTTAATGCGCGATGGAGGGTGGTTTCGGGGCCGTACGCGGGGACACGCGGTAGAAGGTATATAGAATCACTGGGAAATGAGGAAAAACTGCCCGACCCCCATTAGCGATGCGATGAAAACCAGGCTATTTCTGAATAGTGAGCGTGGGCGGGGTCCACAGGCGAGTAAAATCCAAACCGTTAGATCTGCGGGGAATGGACAGTCAAGATGCGAGGATCGGTGATGGATGGTTTTAACGATGGTTTCTGTGGGGGGCAGCGATTTCCGTCTGTCTCGATCAGATCAACGGTCATAACTACTCCCGATAACCCACTAAGACAAGCTTTTTGTGGACTGGTGGGTGTTTCCAGCGCTATGATCACGTGGAAGGAAAGGTGCAGGGCCAACAGAAGAGGGGCTAGGCTTGATATAACGTTTCAAAGTGGGTTTTTAACCCTTTTAATGTATTTTGAAGCCTATAAATGGTAACGATAGGGAGGAAAAAGGGTAAAAAGGTTTAAACAAAGGGAAAAAATGGGATTTAAAGGGGATCTGGGGGGTTAAGAGGATTAACAGGGGAATAGAGGAGGAGCATGGGCACATTGAAAAAAAGAGGGAGAAAGGGAAAAAGGGACATTTGCAGGGGTATAAGGGGTAATGAAGGCTTTTTGGAGCAGGATATTTAGCAATCATTGAGGCTCATAAACTCTGTAAGAGCAGAGGGCAATATTTAAAGGTCGGGGACATGAAAAGGCTGCAAGGATGATGTGTTTACAAGAGAAATGCATTCCTTGCAGGCTTATACAATAAATTATCCCCTTGCTTGCTTTGTCAAGGAAATCATAAGGGGCTAACAGTTTGTATTGATGAGCGATCATAGTGGATTGAGATACCTATTTGAAATGAGTTTTCCACGATCAATGAGTTTGACTTTGAGATCAGGTACATTAAGGGAAATGAGAGCAGGGTTGTAGGTTCTCTTAGTAGGTGGATACTGGAAAATCACATGGAATTTATGAGTTCCTATGGGACAGATTTATAGGATCAGATCTTATAGGTAGTTCAACAAGATGATAGGTATAGAAATATAAGGCCCATGTTACAATAGGGTATAGGTGATCAGGATGTGGATTATCATATTAAAAAATATGGTTTGTTCAGATTTATGGACAGGATCTATGTGCTAGACAACAATGAGCTAAATAAGATTATATTGAGGGAATTTCATGCTAAGTTGCATTCAAGTCACCCCGGATCTTAAAATACATTGATACTAGTGAAAAATTTATACTATTGGCCAAATTTGAAGAAGGAAGTAGTAGAGTTTGTGGCCAAATGTTTGGATTGTCAACAGGTAAAGGAAGACTATAAGTATCCAGGTGGATTAATACAACCAATTCCAATTCCAGAGTGGAAATGGGAGGTATTTTCTATGGATTTCATTACAGGCTTGCTGAGGACATCTAGACAACATGATTCCATCATGGTTGTTGTAGAAATGTTGGGAAAGATAGCACACTTCATCCCAGTAAAGTCTATGTATTCAACTAGTGATGTGACATAGATCTTCATCAGAGATGTAGTAAGGTTTCATGATGTACTAAAGAGTATTACATCAGACATGGATGCCAAGTTCACTTCTAGATTCTAAAGAGTTATTTGTAGGTTTGGATACGGAGTTGTCCTTCAATACAAATTATCATCTGTAGACACATGGAAAGACAAAGACCACCAACCAAATTTTGGAGGACATGTTGAGGATGTATGTAATGCATAAATGATGGAAGTTGGAAGAATATATTCCACTAGCTGAGTTTCCTTACATCAATGGGTATCATGAGTCACTGAGGATGAGTCCATTTGAGGCAGTCTATGAGCAGAGTTGTAGTACTCCCATCATTTGGAGTGATCCAATGAACAAGGTATTGATAGGACCAAACATGTTGGAATAGATGGAACATGAAACACAAGTTTTTTAAGGAGTTTCAGGTTGGGTAACTGTTAGAGAAATCAGTGCACAGCAAACTAAAAGACAACAACAGCAAATAAACCATACACAGAAGACACAGAGTTTAACATGGTTCACCCAACCATTCTGGGCTACATCCACCAAACATAGGCATCATCAATCTTTATTATCAAACAAGAGATTACAAGATAATCAATTTCCTCACAAACTCTCACACACTTCCCAATCCGTATGGACATCTTTTTTATAGCTAAGAGAATCTAACTGCCTCATAAATCCTCTTACAGCAAATATAGGATGCATTAACTCTCTCCCAACAAAATAGAGCTAATATAGCAACACAATCTGATTTTTGTCACCTACTGAGATTTTTGCCTATTTTATTAAAACCGAAAATCTCAACAATCTCCACCTTGACAACAATTAGCCTGATGCCCTGTTTCTTTATTATTTATTTTTTCTGCAAGCCAAGAGAAGCCAAACACCAACGCAACTTCTCTAACAAAACTGGTTTCGTGAACATGTCTGCACAGTTTTCCTTTGTATGCACCTTTTCAAGAGAGACTCCCCTTTCAGTGATAACCTGTCTTACAAAATGGTACTTTATTGGTATATGCTTTGATTTACTATGATAGGCCGGATTCTTAGCCAAATGTATTGCACTTTGACTATCACAAAGTAACTTGATGTTGTCCTGTAACCTACCAAACTCACCAAGCAAACCTTCCAGCCAAACCGCCTCTTTGCAGGCATGCGAAGCAACAATGTATTCTGCTTCAGTAGTGGATAAAGCAACAATGTTTTGTAGCTTTGAAATCTAGCTAATAGCTCCACCTGCAAGAGTAAAGACATACCCTGAAGTTGACCTTCTCTTATCCAAATCACTTGCAAAATCAGAATCAACATACCCGCAAACAAATTCACTACTCTTATTGTAAGTGATACAATAACTACTTGTGCCTCTCAAATATCGAAGCACCCATTTCACTGCTGACCAGTGTTCTTTACCTGGATTTTCCATATACCTGCCGACAACCCCAAATGCATGTGAAATATCTGGTCGAGTACAAACCATCACATACATCAAACATCCTACTACATTAGCATATGGAATTCGAGACATATAATCCTTTTCTTCATCTGTATTAGGACATAAACTGGAAGAAAGCTTAAAATGGGAAGCTAAAGGGACTGACACAGGATTCACATTGTTCATACCAAACCTCAAAAGTATTTTCTCAATATACTTCTGTTGTGATAGCCACAGCTTACCATTGCTCCTGTCTCTGAAAATCTCCATGCCCAAAATCTGTCTTGCTGCTCCTAGATCTTTCATATCAAATGTCCTTGCCATCTGAGTCTTTAATCGGTTGATTTCTTCAATGCTTTTTCTTGCTAAAAGCATATCGTCAACATAAAACACTAAGATAATGAACATGCCATTACTTAACTGCTTAAAGTATACACAATGATCATATTCACTTCTTATATATTTTTGACTCAACATGAAAGAATCAAATTTCTTGTACCATTGTCGAGGCGACTGCTTCAGACCATACAATGAATTCTTGGGCCTGCAAACAAATTTCTTATTGCGATGCTGAACAAACTCTTCTGGTTGTTCCATATAAATTTCCTCATCTAAATCTCCATGTAAAAATGCAGTCTTAACATCTAGTTGCTGTAATTCTAAATCAAGCAAAGCAACTAACGCTAACACAATTCTAATTGAAACTATTTTAACAACTGGTGAAAATATCTCATGAAAGTCAATGCCTGCTTTCTGAGAAAACCCTTTTGCAACTAGCCTCGCTTTGTATCTGTCCTTCGTATCATTCACACCCCGTTTCACCTTGAAAACCCATTTACATCCCACAGTTTTCCTGTCTTTTGGAAGTTCAACCAGATCCCATGTGCCATTCTTACCTAAGGCCATCATTTCTTCCTTCATGGCTGCTTTCCATTTGTCACTCTTTGAACCTTCTACAGCTTCCTGATAACACAAAGGTTCATCATCGTTAGCGGTCAAAGAAACTGAAGTAACATAATCATCATACCTTCTAGGAGGGCGTTTGATTCTTGTAGACCTCCTTAAGGATGTTTCTGGTGCTTCCACAATTGGCTGACTACCATCTGTAGGAACTTCTTCATGATCACCATCTGAGACCTGTTCATGACCTACATCTGAACCCTGTTCATAATCTGATTCTGAAACCTGTTCATGACTAGAATCTAAACTATGGTCATCATGAATATCATTAGAAGTGCTGTCAAACTGAATGTGCTGAAAATCAGATACATCATCCTGTTTCAATTTATTATCTACATCTAACTGTACAAGAGAGGATTCATCAAACTTTACATCTCTGTTGATGATGATTTTGTGGGTAGTAGCATCCCACAATCTAAATCCCTTTGTTCCATCACCATACCCAACAAAGATATACCTTTTTGATTTTGGATCTAATTTAGTTCGCTGATGTTTAGGCACTAGAGCATATGCATCACAACCAAACACTCTGAGTTTAGAATAATCACAAGGGTGACCTTTCCATACCTCTTGAGGAATCTTGCAACCTATCGCTGTCGATGGCGACCAATTTATCACATAACAAGCTGTAGCCACCGCTTCTGTCCACAACTCCTTCTGCAAACCAGCGTTACTCAGCATACTCCTTGCTCTCTCCAAAAGAGTCTTGTTCATGCGTTCAGCAACTCCATTTTGCTGAGGAGTATAAACAGTAGTCTTATGTCTCTCGATCCCTGCATCCTTGCAATAGTTTTCAAACTCCTTGGAGGTAAACTCACCACCATTGTCAGTTCTTAAAAATTTTATAGTTCTACCAGTGATGTTTTCTACCAATGCTCTAAACTGCTTGAAAATTGTAAAAACATCAGACTTCCTTTTGAACATGTAGACCCACACTTTCCTAGAAAAGTCATCAATAAATGATACAAAATATGACGAGCCACCATACGAGGTTGTAGGTGCTGGACCCCAAACATCTGAATGGATATAATCAAGTATTCCTTTACTAGTATGTTTTCCTGTTTTAAACTTTTGCTTACTTTGTTTGCCAAACAGACAATGTTTACAGAAATCAAACTTTCCAGACTTTAGATTAGGAAGTAATTTGCGATCAGCCAAAATATTTAACCCTCTTTCGCTCATATGGCCCAACCTTTGATGCCATAGGCGAATGGAACTAATGTCATGTTCAGACACCGTAGACACATGATCTAACCCTGTTCTTCCTTCTAACTGAAACAGATTTCCTACTTTCTTAGCTTTCATTACTAGTAAAATACCTTTGTAAATTTTCATTACTCCACCTTGAATTACAGTTTTATATCCATTTGTGTCAAGTGCTCCTAGTGAAATTAGATTTTTCCTTAAATATGGTACATGTCTTACATCAGTTAACATTTTAGTTGTCCCATCAAACATTTGCAGCTGTATACTCCCTATTCCCACAATATTAGATGTGACATCATTACCCATGTACACGACTCCATCATTAATTGATCTATACGTCTTGAACCATTCTCTATGAATACACATGTGGTTTGATGCACCGGAATCTAACAACCAATGTTGATCATGATTTGACAAATTAACTGATAACACTTCGTCGCTCATACCTGAACCAGATGCCGAACCTATATCTGTCGTGTTTGCTTCCTTCTTCTCTGTCGATGAAGCTTCTTTAGAAGATTGTTGTCGCTTCCAACAATCCTTCTTCAAATGCCCCGATTTTCCACAAAACCAGCACTTTACTTTACTCTTCTTCCCTTTCAATTTTGAACGCGAGTCGCTGTGCTTACCAGAGCATCTTTCTCTAGAACGACCTCTAGCCATCATTGCCTCTGATGTATAGGTGTCAGCATTCGACCTCTTCCTTGTCTCCTCAGACAACAAAGCTCCAACGACATCATCAAATTCAATGGTTTCTGATGAACTAAGACTTATAGAAGTAACAAAATGATCCCATGACTCGGGCAACGAGCACAATAAAGTTATAGCTTTATCCTCGGATTCAAATTTTACTTCTATACTTTCTAATTACACCAGTAGAGTATTAAAAACATTCAAAAGATCAGTAATTGATGTACCTTCCTTCATTCGCAAACTGTATAGCTGCCACTTTAGGAGAATTCGATTTGTCAAGGATTTCGTCATGTAGAGCTTCTCAAGCTTCGACCACAGGCTTGCAGCTGTTTTCTCTGACACGATATTAAACAACACATCATCCGCCAAACACACCCGAATGGCACTCACTGCTCTTTCATCCATCTCGGCTCACTCATTATCTGTGATGTTGTATGGCTGTTTGGATTTGCCCAACAACGCCTTAGCCACGCCTTGTTGTACCAGCAGATCATGCATCTTTACCTTCCAGATCTCGAAATTGTTTTTGCCATTAAACTTCTCGATTTCAAACCAGGCACTTTGTGTTTTTTCCATATTGTGTCACAAAAAAACAACCTCCAATTGCAACTTTTAAATAAAGAATGCCCTTTTTAATAAAAATGCCCTTTAAAAAACAAAATACCCTTCACCTTTACAACAAGCCTTTCCTTTCATACCATATGCAAATGGAAATTTAATATTTAAATCGACTTCAAAAAAATACAATACAATCGATTATTTAAAAAACCAAATACCATATGCTTTATATGTGACCTTTTTATAAAGCTCCAAATCGATTATTTAAAAACCACATACCATATGCTTTATATGTGACCTTTTATAAAGCTCCAAATCGATTATTTAAAAACCACATACCATATGCTTTATATGTGACCTTTTATAAAGCTCCAAATCGATTATTTAATTGATTCGATTTTGCATTACTTGTAATATTTAAAAATGCCATTTTAAATATCAATCGACTTCCAACAAATCGAAAATATTTGACTTTATAAACTGGCTTTATAAAACTGCAAATCGACCTTTTGTATTTTTCTTTCTTTCAACGCATTCCATTACCTGTCAACGCTGCCAACGCCTCTCTGCATTTCAACGCCACTCAACGTTGGCCTCACGCCCTCTCAGCAGGCCCACGGCGTCTCTGTGCTCATTAAAAAAAAAACTTGCCTCACGGCTTACAGTGACGGCTCTGCAACGTTCTTACAGTGATGGCTCTTGACGGCTCTGCAACGGTCTTCAACGTTCTTACAGTGACGACGGCTTTGCAATGTTCTTCAACGTTCTTACAGTGACGGCTCTGCAACCAACTTCAAGCTCCGATACCACTTGTTAGAGCAATCAGTGCGCAGCAAACTAAAAGACAACAACAACAAATAAACCATACACAGAAGACACAGAGTTTAACGTGGTTCACCCAACCATTCTGGGCTACATCCACCAAACATAGGCATCGGCAATCTTTATTATCAAACAAGAGATTACAAGATAATCAATTTCCTCACAAACTCTCACACACTTCCCAATTTGTATGGACATCTGTTTTATATCTAAGAGAATCTAACTGCCTCATAAATCCTCTTACAACAAATATAGGATGCATTAACTCTCTCCCAACAAAATAGAGCTAATATAGCAACACAATCTGATTTTTGTCACCTACTGAGATTTTTGCCTATTTTATTAAAACCGAAAATCTCAACAGTAACATGTGTACTTTCACATCAATCCCAAGAAGATATCCTTGAAGATTGGGTCATGTGTGAAGTTAGTATCTCGATATTGCGGGCCTTTTGAGATCCTTGAGAAGATTGATCCAGTGGCCTACAGACTTTCACTACCTTCGACAGTGAAATTCCATGATATTTTCCATGTTTCATTGCTTAAAATATATATAATAAAGGTTTATCATGTTATTGATTGGTCTATATTGCAAGTTGAAATTGAAGGATAATTCTAGCTAGAACCTTAGTGTATTTTGTAAAGAAAGATGCTCATGCTTCAAAACCAAGAAATCAAGTAGGCTAAAGTGTAGTGGAAGCACTTTGGGCCTGATGAAGCTACATAGGAGATGGCTGATCATACACGAGCTATGTATCCTTCTCTTTTCACTGGTTGAGCAGATCGATTTTGGTATTTGTTTTGGCATGGTGTTTGGTATATATATATATGTATATATGGATGTAAATACCACCATGAGTTATGTTATAAATCTACAATAAATGGGATGGGTGTCATGTTTTTATGTTTTCATGTAAGTTGTTTTTCAACAAGTTATTCATTGTAAATACTGCATTGAGCTATGTTATAAAGCTCCATAAGCAATATGTTTTTTTTTTAGTTTTTTTTCTAGTTGTAGGTGTCATTGAATGCCGAGGAAGGTGTTCCCATAAGAGGGAGTGGTCTATAACAACCCTGAGTTAAAAAATTCATGAAATAAAGTTAATAAAGGAAAAAGAAGACCATGGTCATGGGACATGTATTCCAAGCTGAATGTTGGGCAAAAAATCCTAGTGTGGGTGTTCGTTTGGTTTACTATGGCTAAGTAAATTGATAAAGGAAATGGAAAAGGAATTGAAAAGGAAAAGAGGCATTAATTAACATTTTATTTATGAAAATAATGGAAATCAGGAGAAAAGGAAGGTGAAATATCACATGTTTCATGTGATGAGGAAAATAATGGAAAATTGATGAAATTAGAGGCCTCATTGATAAAAAGGCTTCTGAGGATCAGTACACAACTTTTGTCAGTATTAGATTTTTTTTCAGTTAAGTTTTGAGCTCTCTCACTATTCTATCTACTCTCTCATACTCTTGCACACTTAGAGTGTTCTTGGAGCACTCTAGCATTGGATAAAGGAAAGAAAAGGAAGGCAAAGGAAAGAAAATATCAAGAAACAAAGAGTAGGATAAAGCAGCTACAACAGGATCAATTGCAGATATCGAGTTGCATGTATGATTTCCTTGCTATTTTTGATATGCATGGTACATGCATGTATGTATTTGGTTATGTTGCTCTCATTGGCATGGGTCTTGCTAGGTGTGACAATGGATTTCAACCTTGCCTTGCCATTTCTAGAAATCCATGGTGTGATAGGTTCCTTCTTACTTAGTTGAGTTGGATTACTGGATGGTTTTGAAAATAAGTGGGGTGGTCTCAGGAGAAGAAGAAAACACAAGGCCTAAGAATCCCTAGACCGATGAAAGTGGGATTGTGGAAAAGCCGAATTGTGTGTACTTCGGTGGGCCTAGGAATCCTCAAACGGTGAATGGAAGGATATATGGTAAATCCTAGAGGTACATACCCTTGATTAGGCCTAGGAATACTCGATCGATGAATGGCAAGATATATGATAAATATTAGAGGGTGGAGTCTTGTTGGGCCTAAGAAACCTCTAATAGTGAATGGTCAGATAAACAATAAATCCTGGAGATTGGAGACAGATAAATTCCTCATGGTTTAGGTGGAGAAATCTGGAGGCATCCATGCTTATATAGGCCTAGTTATCCTTGGACGGTGGGATAGTGGTAAAGCCTGGTTGTGTATGTTCCTTGTTTTGGCATAGGAATCCCTTGGTGGGATTATGGTAAATCTTGAGGAAACCTTGATTGGTTTTGTTGTGATTCCCACATTCATGCTTGGAATATGGAACAAGGGTGATTGGATGAAATAAATATTTGGTTCAACCCAATCTATGGTCAGGTGGTACGTGGAAGTCCTTGACCTGGTTGCATTTTGCATATGTTAATCAGAGTTATTTTCCTCTTGTGTATTAATATGTGTAAATGTGTTTGCTATTATGTGATATTAATGGTTTTTATATCATTGCTATTTTGTTGGTTATAGGTTGGTTATAAGCATGGTTTTATGGAAGATCTTAGTCATGGCTCTCATCATGTTTTGATTAGTGAATGAATGAATAATGAATGTATGACCTAATAGATGGTAATGTAACTATTATGAGAGGACATCAATCCTTAATGGCAATTCTAAGATAAGTATGAAGTACCTATGCTCAGATGTGTTTATATGACCTGTAGATTATATTTTCATGATGCATTTGACAGAATGCATGTCATCACTAGGCCTTGTCAGATCAGGTCCTTGTTTAATTTTTGCATTAAAGGCCTTTTCATAATGTTATTTATCATTTCTGGAAGTTTCATGAATATTTGGGCAATGGCCTGAGTCCTAACCCTGAAAAAGTGGCTAAGAATTCGGGGTCACAGGCACATAAATACCTCAAAAATGTTGCAGTCACATGGATTCCTTATTATGCATGCGACTGAAGGGTTTTAGTGAAATGGAGGGATTTTCATCAGTGTAACTGGGGCTCTAGATCAGTCAAAAAACAAGTTTTCTTAGGGGTAGAGCACCTGAAAGGGTTGGTTGGCTCCTTAATGTCCTACCACATCCGAGGAAGGTTAGATTGGTCTTAACTCATCGGTTACGCTTCCTTAAATGTACTTGGGAAGTTGAATCATATTATAGTAAATTTTCATCACATGTTTAACCTGGTGGACCGGTTAGCTTGGGTAAATGTGGGAGGAGGGTGTTAGAGAATGAATCCTTGACAGTATGCCAAGTGATATCAAAGTCCTTATTAATGTAAAGTTATGTGTCAGATAGAATGGGAATTGATGTTGAAGGACTTTCAAAAAATTCCTTGTTACTGATTGTTGTAGCCTCCTTTAAATATTGATGTTGATCTCTTGGGAGGCATGATTCTTATTTTTGATGGGAAAAAAATATGTTCAAGAACTTCAATATATGTGGAAAAATATGCACTCATGGCGATAAAAAGTTAGCTCTAGCAGAGGAGTTCAAAAATGAATATTAAAGAAACAAAACAATGACTGAGGATAGAGATTGTGTAATATTGGGCTGCATCAGGGTAGGTTGGGCTTTGGAATTATGAAATTCCTAGTGAGAGAGGAGATTGCATAGTCTTGGCTAACAAAGGGCTAGCTTGAGGGTTGGAATTACGTAATGCGCAGTCTCAGCTGTAAGAAGAGGGGAGGGATTGTGCAGTGAACAATATTAGTGGAAAACCTAGGTCACTCATAGCTGGGATTTCTTAATGCATAGGTAGATGAAGCCATTAAATGCACATTTAACAGTTTCAACTAGCATGGAAGGGACTTGTTGTTTGGGATTGTGCAATGCCCAGTAGGAGGAGCCACCAAGCCTTGAGGGTGTTGTAGTTCAGCCTGGGAAAAAGTAAAGCTTAAGATTTGGGATTGAGAAATAGAAGAGTGTAGATCAACCTTAGAATGGGTTTGATCAATAATTATCATCAACCAGAAAAGATCATGCGAAGGGATGAACATGCGTGCATAAAAATACCCCGCAAAAGTAACTATTGGTAGGCGGAAATACTTGAAATGGATGCGACACTTGTAAAAATGACTCGATAGACCGAAAAAAGTATTGTACAAGGTAGTAATAGCAAAAATTCTAGTAAATACAGGAAGAAATGGGAAAAGAAGCACTTGAAAACACAAAAGTGACAAAGGCGACAAAAAAAACAGTAAAAAGTGAAACTTTAGAAACTTACCCAGAAAAGTACTGCAAATTAAATCTAAAGCTCCTCAAACTCATGGGGATGGCTAGAGCTCCAATTTAGAATAAGAAAATGAGCTCTACAATCCTCTATTATATAGATTTACCCCCATGGGATTAGGGATAGGGTTTCTGATGCTCATGCCTAAAATCAAGGAGAAAGCAACACTTGTCCATAGACCAAAAATAGAAACTTATGCCAAATGGTCAAAGAGGAATGAAAACTCCCTATTTATAGGGATATGCAATTGCCTTGTTCGAGAAGACCGTGCAATTCCAAGTGACAAGGGATTGCACAATTCACTGGCTTAGTGGATTGCATAGTTCTGACTCTCATAGGAGGATTGCGCATTTTTCTTATTCAATGACTGTCAATCTCACAAGATGTTGTAGTTCACATCCTCAAGGAATTGTGCAATCTCTAGTGGCAAAGGATTGTACAGTTCCCAGAGGTAATACCAAAAATCATTGCTCGATCAGGACAAAATTTAGTTTGTGTTTGACAAGGGTTTACTTGTCTTCAGAAGTTGTGAAAATTTTGTCAACAAGACTTTGTTAAGACATGACACAAGTTCTGCATGAAAATATAAGTGACTATGACACTATAAAATCAAGTGGAACACTTGATGACAATGTAATATAATTAGTTCTTATAAATAAAGGGTAGGATCCAAAATCAAAGAGTAGGAAATTTTTTGAAGGGGGTTCGTAGCAGCTACAACACTTGGAGACACACTTGTAGAACTCCAGTTTCTATTTATGTGTCTAACTCTTCATATCAAGTCTATCTCTTCAAGAATTATTGTTCATTCAGTCGATCACCATAGTTTCCAATAGTGGAGCATTAGATCAAGCACTTGCTCCTCCAAAAGACCTATCTTCCTCTCTAATTCCTGGCCGAAGGATCCAAGGTGAAAAGTCCTTTTCTAGAACAATGAGGGTATATATATAACACATGGGGTGATCATTCACCTCCCTTTTAACTCTTGTACTACCCTCATGATTGTTTGAATTCTTTATGAACTTTTGACTCCTAAATGACTTTTCATATTTTTTATATGTCTCTTGTACTTCTACTTTACAATACATTTCTCCAATATTATATTTACATAATCCACAAAATGATGTGGCACATGATGAATCATGACATGACACTGATGGCATGGACTACATGATGACATGGAAATGTCAGGCCACTCTTTGTTGTTGCTTTTCTTGTGTCTTCATGAGAGATGGAACATGATATTCTTCCTCCTCCTCCACATGGATTGAAGATAAGGAGTCTTCAATGTGATCTTGATCTTCAAATTTTGTCCCAATATGATGTCCCTTTATCTCTCTTGATTGATCAACTTATTCTAGCAAGGTCTCCTTCTCCATCTCCTTCATCATAATCTTGTCATAACATGATAGAATACCTGTGATTGCAATCCACTCATAACAAGATGACATCAGTCTGATAAACTCCTAGTCTAACATGCTTCATGATATCCAATGACTAAGCTGGGAATAGATGATAGGATGGGAGACAGATTCAATTATTGTGCAGTTGCGCATCTTAGGAGGTCAAGGCTAGGACCAAGCCTCGATATTGGGTTGTGCATAGTCCAGGCAACCCAAGGATTACCATGTACGTAGTTGATTAATTCAAGAGGTTAGGTTGAGGCTTGAGGTTTCCCACCGCGTAGTTACAAAGGGAAAAATTCAAAGGGATTATGCAGTTGCATAGTTTAAGAGCTCAAGGTTTAGGTTTGATGTTGAGACTACACAATACATAGAGGAGACTGACTAAAGGCAAGGACTACACAGATCTAGAGCTCAAGGGTTAGGACTAAGCATTGTGATTCTGCAGTGCACAGTTTTGGGAGGTAGTGACTGTGCATTGCGCAGTTCCAAGAGGTAAGGCTAAGGCTTGAGGATTGAGACTACGTAGTGCATAGTTTAGGGAGGCTAGGTGATGTTAGGTTTCTCGATCGGGAAGTTTTCCATATTTGGCTAAGTGTGAAAATAGTGAGACTAAAGTGAAAATTGATAAAACTTGAGTGTGATCACACACATAGAATACTTTATGACACAACATATATCACCCATAAGACATGAATAGCATACTTTCCTCAATGTGACGACATTGTGATGAATTTCCCCAAGTGAGACACTAATGATACACTTTGCAATGAAAGTGACGACACTTGTGTGAAAGTGCTTGAAACTTTGGAAATGAGTGTGATACATGTTTACAAGACATGAATCATTAACACAAAGACAATCCCTTGAAGAAAACCAAAACCACATTTATATGATGTGTGACGCTTTCCTATGCTAAAATATAAAACTTTGATTTTCTTCAAAATGGAACAAGAATACTTAGAGAAAATACATGTAATAACTCCTAATACTTGCGATGATAGTATGTAAATTCAAAGTAGGTTCCAAAATTTATATGCAAGTCAAAATTTTGGAGGGTGTTGTAGCTGCAACAATAAAACCCTTAGCATAATCCTATGGTATTAGAATGTTCTCCTGTAATAGAGAAACCTACCAGTCCATTTAAACTAAATTTGAGTTGATGAAGATGAAGGATTATTTGGGGAACATCAAAGCACTTTGGAAAAAAAATAGTTGAATTTTGAGAAAATATGATCTACTTCAATTTAACAAAATTTAAAATAGAAAAAAATGTATATGCTTATTTGGCTAGGGAAAAAAAATCGAAAGATGATAAGCTTCTTATAGAAGTAGAGGAAGCCTTGGAGGTGCTCCACAATAGGAGTGATTTGAATTTAAGAATGAGAACTAAAATTGGAAGGCACTAGAATATAAAAAGAAACACACTCCTTTGGGAAAAGAAAAGGAATGGAGACTCAAGAATAAATCGTTACAGATATATATTGGGGATGAGAATACAAGAAAAAGATATGTGTATGCCAATTGTAAAAATAATATAAACTCTATTTGGAAAATTTATAAGGAATACAATACCTAGGATACAAATTTCAAGGGCATGGATTTTGAACAACCAAAGCACTTATCCTCCAATTTAAAGGAATATATATGTGGTACAATAGCATAAGTGATGAAGTTTTACATTAGGCTAATTTCAATCCATTTATAATTTTGTCACCAATTTTCTTCTTTGATAATGGGTTTTGTTTCCTTAGTATCTTTTGATGCATTTAAATGGAGTAGAAATCTCTTTCTTCATATCAGGGAGGGGACTTAGACAAGGATGTCGCACCTATCCTCCCTTCTCTTTATTTTAAAAGCTAAAGGATTAAATATGACACTTAAATAATTAGAAGGAAATGGTAGTATAGAATGGGTTCTTATCAGAGTATCATGCAATATCACATACCTACTACTTTTAGATGATATTTTAGTTTTTAGTGAAGGTACAAGAAGATTCATTGATAAATTAAAGGGAATCATGGAATTATTCTATAAATAAATTTGGATGATCATTAATATCAAAATATATATGATGGAATTATGTGGAATATATACTCAAGAAAAAAAATTATTACTCAAAATTTTCCTTATAAGATAATTTAACTAGAACATAATTCAAAGTATATATGTTTCTTTTGAATCCAAATAAATATTAAAAAAATTGGTTGGAAACGATTTATAGCTGAAGTGGAGAAGAAATAAACATCCAATACAATAGATTGGTGTCCAAGGGAGGTCATTCAATTTTGGTATTATAAATTCTAGTCTTCTAGTGCCACTACAAGGAAAAGATCCTCTAGCGGGTGTTTTTGAGGAACCCCTTATAAAAGTACCCCAGACATCCTTTTCTAGCAGAGGTTACTAGAGGAGGTTGGCGGGTGGAGGTTTTTTCCGATTTTTTTCATCCGGTGCGCTAATAATCCTAAACCGCACCAATGTGTTCAACAAGATAAAGCACCGATGTGCACAAAACATTGGCACACCAGACACCGTATGCTCCATACACACCCACTCGGTGCGTCTTTTTACTGTAGCACACCGGTGCATCATAAAACCCCGCGCCAAAATACAAATTGCCTGGTGCAGTCTTAAGCAACCACACTGGTGCGTCATAAAACCCCGTGCAAAAATAGGAATCTTCCATTGCGGTCTTAAGAAACCACACCAATGCACCGATAAAACCCTGCACACTGAAACATGGTTAAATAAATAAAAAATTACAACCAAAAAACCAGATTTTTCACTTTTCTCAGTGCTCCAGAGCTCTCAAGCACCGGTGCAATTTATCCTTGTCTGAGCCGCCTTGACATCGGTGCTCCCATTGCACGCACTGCTGCTGTGCATTTCCCACCAATCTCCAGCTTGAATTTTTCAAAAAGGTGGGAAAATTTTCTTTTGAAAATTCTACAACCAATATGCCTCCTCGACGGCCAAATATACAAGTATTTTTCTTGTTTTTCCATAATTAAGCCTTTTATCGGATTAGAATTCGAAATTACCTTAAAATTAACCATTTAAAATAAAATAAAAATTGTCGTGCAGTGCGCTCGAGCTGTTCGGCTCGCACTGATTTGCAGTGCTGCCTATAAATTTATAGGCCGCACTGCAACCGGTGCTAATGGTATCTGCACCAATTATAGGGTGGTATTGAAAGGCGCACCGTGTTATTTTAAATTTTTTTAAAAAGTACGGTGCAGTTGGTTACCCAACCGCACCGTTGACCATGTGGATTAGTAGCAATGCAGTGCGTTGACTTAAATATCCGCCCCAGGGTGGGTATTTTTTGTCAGCACACTATATTCCGCATTTCGACAGGGTCAACAGTGCGGCCTGGTAAAATACCACACCGTTGACTATGTAATAATGTCAGGAGGTCGGTGCGTTGACCGAACTATATGCTTGGGACGTAGAGTTTAGTCAGTGCAACACACTTCTGACATTGTACATAGCCAACGGTGCACTGAAAAATTTCAGGTGCACCGCCGGGAGTGCGTTGAATATCATCTGGTGCACTACCAGTGCGCGACAAAAAAAAGATGCACTGGAACCGGTGCATGCCTGTTTTTTGTGGCACACTGTCTGTTTTTTTCTTTTTTTCTTTTCCAAAAAACATTATATATGTATATTCCTAAATACATGTCTCATTTAATACAAAAATTGTATTTAATATGTCAATCATTTAGAGACATGAAAGGAGAGAAGAGGGGGAACAACAACAACAATAGGCGGACCAGTATAACATGGTTCGCCTATGGGAAGCACGAGAGAGGGAGAGAGATGTGTGTCCTCGCCCTATTATAGCAGCTACCCAGGGGCTCCTAAGGTAGGTAGGCCTCCTCAAGTTCTATGAGGAGTCTACTTCCCTAAAGGGCCATGGTCTGTTTTTGAGACATCTTATCCACAGGTGGAATTCCCACCTACAGGCTTTCCGGGTTGGTCCTAACTAGTGGTACATTCCCACTGAGGAGGAAATATATTTCATTACAGGCTATCGAGGAGAGAGGTGGATTTTCCCTCATTCCCAGAGGTTCCAGTTGGCTATGTAGCAGGGAGTCAGTTGGTGTACTCCCAGAGATACATTAGCACATATATACTGTTTCCTTCAGATTTTCAGGTCTCTGGAGGTTAGTTACGTATTGGTTCATTTGGTAGTCAAGAGGTGAGGTGCCTCTCACTTCTAATTTTGACCATTTCAGACAACACCAGTGATGGGAAACACATTAGTTGATCGCTTCTACATTAGGTTGATTCTTTAGTACAGGAGCCATGACTTGTCAAGTGGTCTTCCATTTTTTTGTGGCAGTTCTGTACAGCCTTAGATAGATGTCGTGCTCATGCACAAGGGAGTGTCAACTTCCGTTTTTCTTCAGAGTTTTTTTGTTTATTTTTTGAGAGGTTTCTAGAGACGAGGCCTACTTTTGTTTGGCAGCTTCGTAGGTCGATGTTCGAGGCATATATGCACATGTGAGGGCAGATGATGCCCAAGAGGGGTGAGACTGTGTTTCCAGCGAGGATATCACATGATGCAATGGAGTTGCTAGCCAGTGTTGACGAGAATCCCTTCATTATGGTCACCTATCCTTTTTCTAGTTTGGATTGGTGAGGGTGTGCCAACATCCTCTTCACAAATGATGAGTCGTTGGATGAAAGAGGTAATATCACTGTTTTATTTAAATTTATTATAACATGTTATTTAACTTGTTTTTATTAAATTGTGTAATGAAATTGTCTAATTATTGTTGTGTACTTTATATATATTGCAGACGTTGGGTCTTTTGATGGTGAGGACATGCCGACACCACCACATGATCCAGGTGTGGATCCTAATAACGATCAGGGTATGCCAGATGCCAAGGATCATCAGGAGGCCGGTGTAGAGAGACTTTCTCCTGCTGGTGCACCAGTACTGCCTTTTTCTAGGCACATTAGGATTGATAGCATATACAAGATGGAGTTGGGGACCAACTCATTGCATTGATTGTTGAGGCGGGCATCAAGACCGCTACTATGAGAGAAATACATGCTAATGGTAGGTTGTTACATATGTGGAGAGGCATGCCACGTGACATGTACAGCCTGATGTGGCATCTCGTAGGAGCTACGACCTTAGTTATGCGGCTGAGGAGGACCGTTGCACATTATAGGCATGGTAAAGGTGCAGCACGTGATCGATATTCCGTGAGTAGAGACACATCATCTGATAGTCGTTCACCTCACGCCACTCCACATGAGCAACCTCCACTAGCATCGAGCAACAATTATCATGGAGAGCAGGCTAGACCATCAACCAAATCCAGTCAGTAGCCTGCAACATCCAACAGTACTCATGATCATGAGCAGGCTGGACCATCGACCGTCAAGGCTGCACCATTGACTGAGCAGGCCTCGACTAGTACTGCTATTGATGATGTATCAGCAACTGATCCATGAAATTTATATTACAGTTGTACTATATTTTTTACATTATTCAGTTATATATATATATATGTGTGTGTATGTATGTATGTATGTATTTTATGTTCATGTTGCAGTTGTACTTAATTTACATGTTGGTGATCATCATAATGTGTATATTGTTAGGTCATGTTAGATATGTTCATTTAATGTGCACCTTTTAGATAGATGTGTATGTGATAGCAGTTATTTGACATGAGATGTATATTTGATGTTTGTGTTGTGATGATGCTATACAATGTTAATTGTGTTTTTTTAGATGATCATGATCACGATGATGTTAGCGAATTTGAATGTGTTTTTTAGTCAAATATGATGTTTGTACGATGGTTATCATGATCGTGATGTTTATTAATGAATTTAATATTAAATGACCATGATATTTATTAAATATTATGTCATGATTGTAATTGAAATTTTAATTTTAATTGTATGTAAAATTGTAAAATTGTATTTGTATTTGAATTGTAATTTTAACTATAATTGTATGTAAAATATTTGTAAATTTTAATTTATTGTGAAATGATTGTAATTGTAATTGTATATATGACAAATTGTAAATTTGTAATTGTAATTCTAACTGTATGTAAAATTCTAAAACTGTAATTGTATTTGTAATTGTATATAAAATATTTATAAAATTGTAATTGTAATTGTAATTGTATGTAAAATATTTGTAAAATTTTAATTGTAATTGTAATTGTATATATGACAAATTGTAAAATTGTAATTGTATGTAAAATTCTAAAATTGTATTTGTATTTGTAATTGTAATTGTATATAAAGTATTTGTAAAATTGTAATTGTAATTCTAATTGTATGTAAAATATTTGTATAATTTTAATTGTATTATTGTGAAATGATTGTAATTGTAAAATTTGAATTGTAATTGTAATTGTATGTAATTCTAAAATTGTAATTGTAATTCTAATTCTAATTGTATGTGAAATTGTAAAATTGCAATTGTATGCAAAATATCTGTAAAATTTTAATTGTATTAATGTGAAAATTTTAATTTGATTAATGTGAAATGATTTTGTTAAAATTTGTAAATTTGTAAATAATTGTAAAATAATAAATCTAGAATAATATGAATTTTTGTACCATAATAAAGTTTAGAAAATAATGCAAATAAATTCATGTCCTTTAGAATTATCATTATTTTATGATGATCTTACATACAAAAAAAGAACTTTGTATAGTACGCCATTTTTATTGAGATCAACCTAATTGAAAATGATCAACTGAAATATTGATTGTAACATTAATTCAAAATACATATTATAATTTCTCGAAAAAAGAGTCTTATAAGGTATAAGGTAACTAAGTCCTCTTCTTTATAAAAACCCATCTTAAAAATTATAAATATTGATGAATTAATAACACATGTACCATTTCACATGTACTAATTCCATTGAACATAATTTAGAATAATTCGAGTATATTACCATTAAATTGCCTCTTATGGATGCTAATTCCATGAACATATTTTAGAAGAATTCGAGTGTCAAGAATGAAAAAAAAAAAAAAACATTTTTGGACTATTTTGCATTTTATTAAAAGGTTTTTGAGATTTTTTGTGGGGTTTATGGGTTCATGGGACAGTAGACAGTACCGACCTTGCTGTATTGGTATTTCCATTGAATTTTTCCTAAAAAAATTATGACTGAATCTTATAGCTATGCATTTAAAGAAGAACCCATTTATTTTGAGAATATGATTGAAGACTGTTGTCATTTACTTGAGCACTATTCCATTTCTTCACCATATTAGCAAAAAATGGAAATAATAATTTCTTTCAGCATAATAGCACACAAATTTCAAAAAAGAAAACACTCCATTCTGTGTTTCGAGGCAGTTTACGCAAATGATAGGCATTTCTACGGATTTTTATCCATATTCTAAAATTTAATGAGGGTTAGAGGGAGCTTACAATCCTGTATCTGTTAGTAACTGCACCCTTTAGTAGAAACAAAGAAAATTCAGGTAGATTCCTCAGCGAAGTAGACTGGCCATAATCAATTCCTTCGAGACCTTAATAGAAGAAATAGATATGCATGTCAAAAATAGATATGCATGTCAGGCTCCCGTTGGCACCTTTTCTTGTTGTAGGTTGTGGAAAGTGTCAAGTTTATTTTTCTAAAAGAAGAAGAGGTGTAGTTTTGAAAATAAATGGCCCAAACGCTTTCACTTCAAAATGTACATTTCCAACATGTCCAAAAACTAAAAATATCTCCAACTTCAATAAACTTCTCAGAAACAAAACTTTCCCAACCATTTGTGAAAACTTCCCATGCATTAGCATAACACAATTTCACATGCCACAATTTCCCACTTGGACCATGTATTATTGCATCTTCATACGCCCCACATTGCATTCTCTCCACATAATCAATGGGGACCTCCTGTAATAAACAAAATGCATTGAAAGAATAGTTATTTCCATCAAGAATTTATCCAATTCTAATTCTAATTTTAATTCTCAAGAATAAACGAAATTCTAATTGTAATTTCATATTTCCATCAAGAATAAACAAAATTCTAATTCTCAATTTCTATGGTTGGAATCCACTAAATTTTGGTGTACACACCTAAAAGTAATTTCTGTGCCTTAACTACAAATCGGTGCTAATGTACATATAATTGTACTGATGCGTTTTAGTTAATGCGCACCAGTGACGTGTTACCAATGGACGCATCGGTGTGGTGCTAGTAAGTGACACACCGGTGACAAATAACCGCAACTAAAAAAAGTGCAACTCTATTTTATTTAAGTGAAGAAAAAAGCGGTAAATTGAAAAATGGGTGGCAAAATATTTAAAAAAATATGATTTCATAAAACAATTCTTTAAATATTAAACACTTTTCATTATTTCACTATTTTTGCAAAAAAATTTAGCCAGAGATTTGCAGGAGACATACTTGGAGCAAGAGAGCACGAGAGCACTATGGAGCAATGAAATACGTTCGAATAGAAGTATTCATACAATCATAATTTCAAACCTCTGGTGATTCAAACCCTATAGCATAGAATTTCAAATGATCTTGTGATTACATTTGATTATTTTTTTTACTTTTTATGTAGTTTTTTTTACGAAGCAAGAAAAAAATTTCAATTTGTTTTTCATTTTCAGAAACAAAAAAAAAAATCCATTTTTACCCTAAACCCTTAATTATTTTTGTTTCTTCCCTTTCTTCTCCTTGTTTCTGTTATTTCAGAATTAATACTTTTCATTTTCGATTAACATCCAATCCACGAGATGACTTGAATAGTCAGATCTCAATCCATGTTGGCCCTTGCGTGAATTTTTGAAAAAAAAGATTTTTTTTTTTGTCAATGTGCCCTGCGTAACCTAGTGCACCGATGCACTATAGTATCTTAGCGCACTGCGAAAGTACTGTGTAATAAAAAATTAAAAACAATTTTTTTTTAATCAGTGCGCCATATGTAAAATAGGGCACCGGTGCGCTAGGTTATGCAGGGCGCACCTATAACATGTTATTTCATTATGGCGCACCGCAACCGTGCTATTTCACAAAAAAATGTTTTATTGTGTTAATAGGTGCACCATGTAACATATAAAACATCGCTTCGGGTCTCCTAGTTGATAGAGAGCACCGTATGGTGGTCCCTTGTTTACGCGGGGCGTTTATGCTACAAAAACTAACACTAGAAATTTTTTGTTATTTTCTCTGTGTTAATCGGTGTGGTGGTTAAAATATAATGCACCAGTGCTCCTTGTTGACATAGAGCACTATATGGTTTAATATACCGTTTGTGTGGTCCGTTTATAAGATCCCCACGCACCGACGTCGGTGCATACAGAATTAATGGCGCACCAGTTTCTTGAGATTTTATTTTTTACCTGAAAAGTTGACAATTTATTTATAAATTTATTAATGAATGATATGGTACAGGTTTCAAATTGATAAATAAATAACTGAAAAGAGATCAAGTAACAAAAACACTGATAACACATCAAGAAAATTAAAAAAGGCAAGTTCTTTGTAAATTATTTACAAAAAATATTATTTTTGAACTATATGTATAACTAATATGTATTGTTTACTGTGTATCATGCAAAGCCACAAAATGAAGAATCTCGATAAGGTTATTTATGATCTAGGACCAGAAGAGCGTAAAAGCTTGATGGGAAAATTTCAAAAGGATGAATCGGGTGAATGAAAAATTACTATCGATCCAATATGAGTTTCTTTTTTAAATTTTCATTAATAATATACTTAAAATTATTAGATAACATGTGTCAAAAATTTTATTAATTCACATCTATTTAATGTTATATAGGGACCAACAACTCTGAAAAGGAATTTTGTTCTGAGAAAATAAAAAAAAATAGAACATGCAAATGAAAATGAATTTCTCCTTAGCTCATTTGGAGTGGTGCTGGAGGTTAACGAAATGGGGAAAAACATTTACAAAATTTTGAGGGATCTAGTGGAACGAATCTATAGACGTTATTTCCACTTACAATACAAAAATCAATCCAATGATTCCAAGAACCAAATTTTATCAAAACTATAGGAAGAGTTTCTAGAGAATTGGTCAATGAGACATGTCAGACATTTAATAGCAAAAACATACAACAACAAAAAAGAAGGAATGGAAAAGTAATATTCCTTTAAATGTTTGTCTAGAATTATTTATAAATATCACTTTTGTTATATTTACTTTTCATATATCAATATAAAAATTAAATATATTATTGTCATGTTACATTTTCAGGAATATTATGAAAATCTCAATATATAAACGAGCTGATATCTAGTAGGAATGTCCAAAAAGGTGTACAAGGAGATGGTAAAAGAAATGGAAAAAATTGCATCGCAAGAGGAGTCATCTCAACAACAACATGCTTCAAATGTAATATGTAATCATTGAATTTTTTGATCATTAGGTACAATAAATAAACAATTTAGCATAAAATATTAATTTGCAAGTATTTTCTTACATAAAAGAAGCACATAAGACATGACGACAAGGAAGAAAAGGGTTGATATATAAGTTTGTGAGTAATTGTTACTTCCTTATAACAACTTAACTAGATTTCATTTTTTATTTTATTTTTTAAGTTGTTTTACAAAAATAATCATTGAATGTCTTCAAATAGGTGATAACATAAAAAGAAGAACCATCAAACGAATTGATTGAAATTGGGTTAAATATGGGTTGTGAGTATATGTTGGCATATCAGAAATTAATTGTGGAATTTGTAAGCATCTATCAATCTTGTTTTACTTAGCTCCGTCTATAATTAATAGAACAAAAAAAGCTTTAATATTAAATATATGATTTGTTATGGGGTATAAAACTTGCAGGAAACAAAGTATGGAACTACGCCAACAAATAAAATCTTGAAATATGGCATGGTACATAGTTTTGAAAGAATGTGTGTAGTTTATGAGTCAATTGTTGTTATGGCACGTCATTTCTTTTCGATTTACATTGATGTATATTATTTAATATTAAAATTTTCATTATTCTCACCAATGTATATACACTCAGTACAGTTTATTTTTATGTTTGTAGATGGAAGGTGAAGAAGAAGAAGAAATCAACACCATGAACAAAACATTCCTGAAAATAAATCGTCATGGAAGTAGCTCTAGCAGTGACAATAGTTCAAGCGAAGAATGATGACCACTACGTTTGGATATCAAAGAATGGTGTTGTATTTTTTGAAATATTTGTTTGTGAAATCAAACATTTTTTTTAATGTAATGGATATAGTGTCCCAATTGAAAGGAAAAAGAATACCAATAACTGTCCCATTTTGTATGACAAAGACTGTATTATTAATATATATATATGTGTGTGTGTGTGTTTTAATTTATTCTATTGTGTTCTCCATTGTCACCGTGAAATGTAACACCACTGATTAAATTTATGGATGATTAAATATTATAATGAATAGATGTGAAATTTGATGATATGATATAACAAATTAATCCAAACATCACATTCAAATGCACTAATAAAAAATTAATTCATATGAATATTGTTATGAGATATATATGTGTCGACTTTTTATGAATAATAAATTTTAAAAAATCACAATAATTATGATATGATATAAAAAATTAATCCAAACATAAAATTCAAATGCATTAATAAAAATTTAATTAATATGAATATTGTTATAATATGTGTCGACTTTTGATGAATAATGAATTTAAAAAAATCAAAATAATTGCATTGTCATAGGTTGATGTTTCTAAAAAATAAAAAATGAACACCGGTGCGTTTCTACGACCTATGGGCACCACACAAATACCAAAACCAATTAAAAATCTCGGTGCGTTTGTGCGGTACTGCACACCGGTGCATTTATATGGGACTACGCATCAGTGCATTTGTACGACCTATGGGCACTGCACAAATACCAATACCAATTATAAATCTTGAGGTGTTTGTATGATATGGAGCACCGGTGAGTTTCTATAAGTCTATGTAATGGTGCGTGCATTGTATCACCAACACTGCACCTGGTACATTTTTATACCTTGATGGCCTGGTGCATGCACCTTCGACCACCCCAGGGCCACTGTCTAGATGACACACACCAGTGCATTCAAACCTTAGTAGCGCATCGATGAAAAAAACATCCGTAATAACCTTCAGCCGCCCAGTTTTTTTAGTTGTGTTGAATTTCCGCTAAAATCTCTGCCAAAACCTTCGTAACCATAAACGGATGTTGTAGCAAATGGTTTTTTGAAAATTTTGGCCAATTTTATAACACTGAAAACCTCCTTTATAACCTCCTCTAGAGGGTCTTTTCCTTGTATTGTGCTATTCTCTTAGGAAAAATTGGCATTACCAAATCCATTGGACACTGGCAACACAAAAATACCTATCTCTTTCAAAGGTTATTTATATAAAAAATGTATGGATGATAATTCAAGGAAAATTTTCATGGGCTCATGTAGTAAGACTTAAGTATATAGCCCAAAATTCAATGGAGTATTGGATTAGAACCCCTAAATTACCCAAATAGTGCCTCAATAATCTAGAAAGTTATTATATATACTTTCCATCTTATTGGCGACTAGTTGATTTGGGAAATTAGAAAGGGGGATAAAGTGAAAATTGGCCTCAAGCTCTAGGTAAGGAGAAAGGATATACACAAAAATCCCATTTAGATGATTTATGAGTTAAGAAATAAAGGTTATCTTAATCTTAGATAGGTTTCAAACTAGGAAAGTACCACTACTTAGAACCAAATTATTATTGGAAGAAATTGATTTTGGGGTTAAGTATGTGGAACAATGGAAAGTATACAAAGATTTTGTAAAATAAATCCAATTTAGTCTTGATGAATAAGCCTGATCAAATAATCTAGTCATTGAATCTAGTTGGAGCTTATGTTCTTAGAGTAGACTAAAAATCTCTAGTAGAATAAGGAATAGAAAAGAAACAAATCTAGTGGTAAAAATTGATTTTGAAACTAAAATTCCTAATAGAAAACAAGTTCTTTATGTGGTTTAGTTTACATATCAATGCTCCCACATGGGATGTTCTTCATAAGAGAAAATTTTGTAAGACCAGGATGATTCTTTCAATGCCACCAATAATAGGAAGTGATATTCCATCTCATGTCGGAATGTCCATACTCCCTGGAGGTATTGAAAGAGGTGAAAATACCAACAAGGATTGGAAATATCTAGGAAGGAGGAAGTCTTGAAGAGGCATTAAAAAAACCTGGTGTAATAGAAATGAGACTTCCAAAATTAGATTGTATCCACTTAATATAGTATGGGGAGTATGCCTTGTTAAAAGTTTAAATGTGTTTGAAGACAAAGAGACACTTACCCTCAAATTTAATGTCCAATTCTTAAATATTTTAAATGACTATCCATAATTGTTGGAATAATCTCTCTCATATGCAAGATGAAGTGGCTACAAATAAATATATTCCATGTTATTTTTTAATGGTAATGTAGAGGGAACTCCTCTAAGGGAGGCTTAGGAGGCATACTATACTTATCTTCATATCACATTATTTCTTTTAAATCTATAATTTGTCCAGAAATTAACAAATTATATAAATTAATGACTTTAATGTTGGTCCTAAAACTAGCAAAATAATATAGTGTAACCCAATTAAAATTTTTGGAGATTGGTTACCTAATGAGTGTGCAAAGAAGTTGCACTCGGGAAAAACCCTTGTATGATGAAATTATCCACCCTGACATCTTCCATATATATATATATATATATATATATATATATATATATATATATATATATATATATATATATATATATATATATATATATATAGGGATAATATTGGATAAGAACGATGTTGCAACTAGGCTCTCAAAAGCTGGAGTTGAACTCAAACATGAAATATGGATTATTTCAATAATCTAGGATATACGTATTACAAAAAAAATAATCATGACCCATGGACTTACTATAGCCATTATAATTTCTAAAGTTTTATATAATAATAGATTTTAATCATATTTATATGAAAAAATAATATATTTTTAGAATGTCTTTTATTTCTTTTTGAAAAAATTATTAAAAAATAAAAAAAATGAAAAAAAATCATATAATTTCTTTAAAAACATTAAATATCATAAATATATACAAATATATTTTTATTAACAAAAATATAAATTTATTTGTTTAAATATAATAATAATAATTAAATTCTAAAACAAAAAACACAAAAATAAAGAACAAATAATTTTTCAAATGGTTATTCATCACATGATTCGAGAACCCACCCACACTCAGAGACAAGGGAAAATGTTTTATCCTCATTATAGAAAACACATATACACTTTTTATTCAATTATAATTTAATTTGTTCTGTGTTTTATGGACCTTGAAAATGGGTGAACACTATAACCATGGAATCTCTTCCTACCAACTCAACCATAAAGCCTGACCTCTATGTGTCAAGATAATTGAACTCGTGATCTATTACTAGCAAAGATGCTATAACAATGAGGACTCGACCAATTAAGCTAACCCTAGGGGATTTATTTTATTTATTTGTAAGAGACAAATACAATTGAAAGGACCACTTTGTGCTAGCTCAACCAATGCACCTAACCCCAAGAGTGTCAAGATCTGAATCCATGACCTCTCAATCAAAAGTTCTTTTATTTATGGAAACTAACCCTCAAGACTATTAAATTATAATTTTATTTTATTCATTTTAATAATTTGTTTTTTAAAGAATGAATAGTATTTTATATTTTTAAATATTAAAAAAAATAAAAAATTGTAATTTTTGCTAATAAAAATATTTTTTTTATAAAAAAAAAAGATTGAAATACCAAATCACACATAAAATATCTTACACTCATTATATATATATATATATATATATATATATATAGATTAGACATTCTAGAGTTTGATGTTGTGCATAAAAAACAAAAATAATTAACTAGCATGAAATTGTTGTGGGGGATAGTAGATATGAGAAACCAGATGGCCTCCCTGCATGTTCTATAAAAACATTATGTCATACAAAATCCAAGTGGGTAAGCAAATTAAAAAAAAAAAAACAAACAAACAAACAAAGAAATCTTTTTCTAGTTGCCATGTGTGATCCATACTTTATTTTAATGATATTCTATTTCTAAAAATTAATAACATTTTATAAATTCAAATATTAAAAAAATAAAATTTATAATATACATATATATAATTTTAGATTAACGTTATATATATATATATATATATATTAAAATGGAAATTGATCTAATGATTAACATTATGCATTTTTTGTCTAGGGGGTAGATCAATTACTGATCAAAGTAATGTGAAATCTATGAAAATTGAGAGATTCAAGGTTCAAATCCATCAATTTCGACTTGGTTTAAGGAGAGGAAAAGTCGTAGACCCTAGAGGTTTACTAGTAGCTCAGTGTCATGTGGGCTATTGTGTTCCTTTGGGATGAAAAAAAAAAACCATAGAGCCTGAGAGGTTTACTTGTAGCTACAAGTCAAGAGGATTGTTGAGTTCCTTTGGGATAAAAAAAAAGTGTTTTCTAAAAAAATATGTTCAAATAAAAAAAGTAGGGTACGTACATTTATTTAGATTTCGTTAATGAAAAGGACCTTTATTTAATATCTAGTTTAATTATAACGTTAAAATCATATATATTCATCTTAACTTTGGATTGTCCCTGACAGGGGTGATTTCATGGTATCAGAGTATCATAAAGAGATATGATGCTCCCTCTCAATGGGAATTTTTCAGCAGGAGTAATTATTGGCATGAAACTATTTTCTTCAGCGATAGAGGTTGCGACCCTCAGAGAAAGAGCTGGGATCTACACTTGGATCTACATGGGTCGCACGTGACATGTCTTGGGTTTGCATAATGTTATGAAACCGGCTCCAAAAATAGAAGAAAAGAGAGATCAACGAATTAGAAATAAGCTACTTCTAGGGGACAACGTTCTTTACATTACATAAATGAACAATTCTTGGATGCTACAAATGACAAAACCTCCTTTATATATTAAGGAGTCCATGGGGTCACAATATAATCCTAGCCGACCTAAAAATAATAATGAAAGGGCACAATAATAACAATATGGGGGTTACAGGGGTATAACAATAACAATAAAGGGGCTACACTAATAACAATAAGGGACTACACTAGTATTATAGGGACCTAACATGCCTCTCTCCTTCAATAAAGTGTTGTCATCAACGCTTGAGTAGCTCTTGATATTTCTATATAAAATTCTCATTAGGGGAATTTTGAGGTCTAAAATGGGCCTCCTAAGAAAAATGTACAACAAAAATAAGCTTTATAAGAACCAATAGTATTCAATATGATGATGTCCACCATGGGGGATGATTCACCATTTTTGGAATAAAAAAGTAAAGATAATAAAAAATAATAAACTAATAAAACTACTTTTTCAACTCATATTTTCAACTTATCTCCCTAAGTTTTTACTCGAATTTTGAGTGGGAGTACTCATTGGATGAAAATTTTAATTCCTCATCCAAGGAGTGCCCATGTTGCATACTTTTGATGGACCGTGCTACACGAAAAATGAGAAATACATGAAAAACGTGTTTGCAATCACGTTTTTCATGTATTTCTCAGTTTTTGTGTAGCAAGGTCCATTGAAATTATGCAACATGGGTACTCCTTGGACGAGAAATCAAATTCTACATCCAACGAGTGTTTTCGCTCGAAATTTGAGTAAACACATAGGGAGATAAGTTGAAAATACGAGTTGAAAAAATAGTTTTTCTTTTTCCCTCTAGATTATGATGATGCAATAAAATATTATTTTATTATTTCCAATATTATTTTATAATTTCCTTAGGAGGCCTACTTTAGACCTCAAAATTCCCCTAATGCATCCTCCCACGTAGAATATTCAATGGGTAAGTTCTTCCACTTGATGAGATACTAAAAAATTGATCGATTTCGTAGCTGTCGAGTTCTATTTTCCATGACTGCTTCAAGTTCCAACATGATTTTTCCTTCCTCATCAAGTTCTGGCTATATTTTTTGAACTGGAAGTTTGTCACCTATAACCTTATTTAAGCATGAAACATGGAAAACTGGATGCACATGAGAAGAAGCAGGAAGCTCCAATTTTTATGCCATAGTACCAATATTTTGCAACACCTTGTAAGGACCATAGATAATTTATTATCCTTCCTAGCTTGCTTTAGGGGCATTTTTTTGTATGGTTGTAGCCATAAAAATACCCAGTCTCCTGCATAAAAACTTCTCTCATTGCGATGTTGATTTGCATGTTGTTTCATTTGATTTTGTGCCAAATTTAGGTTATCCTTTAAGAGTTGGAGAAATTTTTGTTGATGCTCGATGTGATCTTCCACTGCTTGAACCTTAGAGTTTTCTCTCAAAGATGATGTGATGGATAGTGTATGATATCCATAAAGTACCATAAATGGGGTCAGTTTTCCTGCAGTATGGAAGGAAGTATTATACCACCATTCAGCCAAAGGTAACCACTTGACCCATTGTGTTTGTTTATTAGATACAAAACAACGAAGATATCCTTCCAAGCATTTGTTTATTATCTCATTTTTCCCATCAGATTGAGGATGATAATATGATCTATGAGCTAGTTGAGTACCCAAACAAGAAAATAATTTCGTCCAAAACTTTCCAGTAAAAATGGGATCTCTGTTGCTTACAATAATATTTGGGTTTCCATGTAGCTTTTGAATTGTTTCCATAAATGCAGTAGAAATTGTACTTTCTTTAAATGGATGAGATAATGCACAAAAGTGTGCATACTTGGTAAGTCTATCAACTACCACCATGATAACACTCTTTCCTTCGGACTTAGGCAAACCTGTGATAAAATCCATTGAAATCTCATCCCAACGTTGACTTGGAATGGATAAAGGTTGTAGAAGACCTGGGGTCTTAATTGTCTCAACTTTGTTTTGTTGGAAAATCAAACATTCTGCCACAAAATTTTGAATATGAGATTTCAGGCCATCCCAATAAAATTCTTTCTTCACCATTTGGTAAGTTTTTAAAAATCCTGAGTGTCCTCCTATTGGTTTGAGGGGCCTTGACCCAGGTTCAGATTCGAGTTTGACCAATAAACCCCTGTACTACTAGCCCTTTCGGCATTGATATGCTTGCGCAAGTCAAGGTCTCACCCAAAATAGTATGGGAGAGTGCTGGAACCAGGTTTCTGCACCTAGAGAGAGAGAGTTTTTAATCATGTGGGTACCTTTCGATCTTAAACAAGTATGCACAGAGAAAGCCCTAACCAGTAACCCTTAACAATGTAACTGTTAGGTCCCTATATTACTAGTATAGTCCCTTATTATGTTAGTGTAGAACCCCTTATTGTTATTGTTGTACCCCTATAACCCCCATATTGTTATTATTGTGCCCTTACATTATTATTTTTAGGTCGGCTAGGATTACATTGTGGCCCCATGGACTCCTATATATAGAAAGGAGGTTTTTTCATTTGTATTATCCAAGAATTGTTCGTTCATGTAATGTATTGGAGGTTTCCCCCTCGAAGTGGCTTATTTCTAAGGCGTTTATTTCTCTTTTCTTCTATTTTTGGAGCTGGTTTCATAACATTTGGTATTAGAGCTTTGGATTTTAGGGTTTCGCTGCTCCAAATAGGTCATCGTGGAATTTTCGCTATAAAGTTTTTTCTACGAAGGTTCGGAAGCTGAAATGTTTAGAGCGCGAAGCCAGAATCCTGAGGAAAATCGTCGCAAAATTTTAGAGCTTGGTTCGCAATATTTTCGGAGATATGATCTGTGGAAGTGAGGGAAGTTTGCAGGCTCCTGAATTTAACCTAAAAAGGTGATCGCGGAATGTTCGCTATAAAAATTTTTCTGCGAGGGTTCATAAGCTGAAATTTTCACAGAGCGAAGCCAAAATCCTGAGTAACCTCATGTAGAAATTTTAGATCTTGGTTCACAATATTTGGTGAGATATGGTCTGTGGAAGATAGGATTGTTTCAGGCTCCTGAATTTCATCTCAAAGAGGTGACTGTGGGAAAAATGACATAACTCTCTCTCTGGGCGTTGGATTGCGATTTTGTAAAAAGTGGTCGCAAGTACATGGACTGTAGCTTTCGGAATATCAATTTCAGAGCTGAAGGAGGAAACAGGGACACATGGAAAGTCGTACAAGTTCGCTCTACTGAACTAGTCCATAATTAGGTCATTGTGGGAGATTGGGCATAACTTTGCCTTGAAGAATCCGAATCAGGTCATATCTGTGGTATTCAAAAGAAGATTCAGACGGCTACGTTAGGGCCAAATTTTAGATATTGAAGATCCAAAATCACAGAGATATTTAGTTTCAACATCGATCTTCTCAAAAGAAAGAAAAAGGTGTGTATTTTTTTCGAATTACATAAGTCTCGTTTGAAAAAAAAATAGTTTGAATTTATTCCAAGGGAATATTGAAGAATAGATATCAGTATTCGGTTCTAAAATTCCCCCTAAAAAGAATTCAACACCCATTAAGCCTTTAGAAGGCTCTACTATGACTCATGAAGATGAAGAAACACAATATGAGATATCAAAATTACAAGAGAAAGTGCACCAAATTTCGTTATCGCAAAGAGCAACAAAAAATGAAATTGAAGTTCTGAAGAAAGGCATGGAAACTAAGATGGATGGTTCGAAGAAAGGCATGGAAGCTAAGATGAATGGTTTGGAAGCTAAGATGGATGGCATGGAAGCTAAGATGGATGACATGGAAGCTATGATCGATGAAAAATTGAAAGACAAAATGGAAAACATGAAGAATGATTTAGAAAAGTTGATACAATAAATTTTTCCTAATGGCGAAAATACAGTAGAGGAAACTCATGATGAGAACAAAATAAATGTTAATCGTGATTTCATAAACTCTAATGTTGGATGGAAGAACCACCATATTCCAAAGATGGATATGAGGAAGTTTTATGGCAAGGATCCCGTAACATGGATACTATAGATGGAGCAATATTTTGATCTCAATAATGTGCAAAACATACAAAAGGTACGCATTGCAACTTTACATTTAGAACAAAATACATTTGTATGGTATCAATGGCTTTGCTCCCGTAAAAAAATTGTCACTTGGTCAATTTTTACGGAGGAAATGATAGCACATTATGAGGATACAAAGAGCAACACCTTCTTTATCCAATTGATAAATCTCAAACAAAAGGGTTTAGTGGGGCAGCACATCGAGGACTTCCAAAAATTGAATATAAGGGTAACTGATATTCCAGAGGAACACAGGATCGATCTCTTCATAGGCACTTTAAAGGATAACATCCAACATGAAGTTCGTGTTTTGGAACCGGATTCATTGGAGAAGGCATTCAGGTTGTCAAGAAAAGTTGAATGTAAAATAATGGCGACAAGGAAGCCTACCACTCAATTCTATAAATAAGGAAGTGTTGCTACGCCTAGATTTCCACAACCTACAAGGTTGACACCACAACAATTGGAAGAAAAAAGAGTAAAAGGGCTTTGCTACAGTTGTGATAGCAAATACACTAAAGGTCATAAGTGTGCTGAGAAGAAATTATTTTACATAGATTGTGAAGAGGAAGAAGAAATGAACAAGAAGAGGATATACACCAGGAACCAGCCCTAGAAGAGGAAGAAATGAATCCGACCATATCGTGTAATGCACTGGCAGGAATTACCACTCCTCAAACTCTCAAGATAGAAGGACAAATCAAGAAGAAAAAGGTAATAGTGTTGATTGATTCAGGTAGCACCCATAATTTTATTTATTGTAAGGTAGCCAAGGAATTAAATTGTTTCCTATACCCAGCACCGGAATGTCAAGTGATGGTTGCAAATGGAGGAACTATAAATTGCTCTGGAAAATGCCATAATATCAAGCTAACCATGGGGGAATATGTATTGAATAGTCCAATGCTTTCCATTACTATGGGAGGTGTTGATGTTGTACTAGGAGTACAATGGTTACAATCTTTGGGGACGGTAGTTTTTAATTTTCAAGAACTTTTCTTGAAATTTTTTTCAGAAGGAAAGGAAGTCGAATTACGGGGTATTGAAGGGAAGCCAGGAAGGATAATAAGCTCTAATGTCATGACAAAGCTTCTAAATAAAGAACAACGAGGCGTAATTGCACAATTATGCTCTCTAGAAGTCTCGACATCAAAATCATCTATTTCTGCAGATCTCCAACAAGTCTTGGACAATCATTCCAAGGTGTTTGAAACTCCCAAAGGACTCCCACCTATTCGTGATCATGACCATGCTATTCATTTGATTCCAGGAAGTGTTCCTCCAAACATCAGGCCTTATAGATATCCTTACGTCCAAAAGAGCAAAATTGAACGTATGATTGCATAAATGTTAGAGGCGGGTATAATTCAACCTAGTCAAAGTTCTTTCTCTGCTCCTGTAGTATTGGTACACAAGAAGGATAGATCATGGCACATGTGTTCAGATTATAGGGAGCTCAATAAGTTCACCATTAAATATAAATTTCCCATTCTTGTGATTGATGAATTATTGGATGAATTACATGGAGCAATTTATTTTACCAAGTTGGATCTTCGTTCAGGATATCATCAAATTAGAATGAAGATCGAAGATATTCCAAAAAAAACATTTCGAACTCATGAGGGTCATTATGAATTTTTGGTCATGCCTTTTGGCCTTACCAATGCACCTTCTACATTTCAAGGGTTGATGAATTCCATTTTCAAACCCTTCCTTAGAAAATTTGTGCTAGTATTTTTTGATGATATACTAATCTACAGCAGGTCTTGGAAGGATCATGTTCAACATTTTGACAGGGTGCTCAAACTATTGCAGGAGAAACAATTATATGCAAAAACATCCAAATGTTTCTTTGGAGTACAAGAGGTGGAATAGCTGGGTCATATTATATCTCACGAGGGTGTTAAAGTAGACCCTAACAAAATTAAAGCCATTAAGGAATGGAAAGTCCCCACGACCATAAAGCAGTTGCGAGGATTTCTCGGGTTAACAGGGTATTATCGCAAGTTTGTTAAGAATTATGGGAGAATAGGAGCACCTCTAACAACATTATTGAAGAAAGATGCATTTTCATGGACTCCTGAAGCAACTAAGGCCTTTGAACATCTTAAAGAGGCAATGTGCCTAGCACCAGTCTTAGCTACGCCAGACTTCACAAAAACCTTTATTGTGGAATGTGATGCCTCAGAAAATGGAATTGGTGTTGTTTTAATGCAAGAAGGAAGACCCATTGCTTTTGAAAGTCATCCAATCAAAGGAAAGTATTTACAGAAAGCTATTTATGAGAAGGAAATGTTAGCAATACTACATGCACTAAAGAAATGGTGACCTTACCTAATGGGACAACACTTCAAGGTAAAAATTGATCATGATTGTAATATTCCCATTTTAGCACATAGCTCAATGGAATATTAAAATTTTGTTTTTATCACCTAGCAGCTTAATAAATGGGTAAGGGCACCCATTCTTATTGAAGACATGAATAAAATCCCTCATAATGTGAAAGGGATCATCATAGTAGCTTTATTTTTCACCCTCAAGTGTGAAAAGGGGCAAATGCATGAAGACAAGGTTAGGTTTGACCAAGTCAACAACACTGCCATAGGAGGAGTGGATCACTTTAGAAGACAATGCAGTGTGAATGAGGAAGAGGATATTTGGTAGAGGAAACCCTAATGAGTGGGACCCATGGAGAGAGAGCTTTCACTTGTTTAAAAGGAGGGCAAGGCAACCATTGTTATTCATGAATTGGATTATTGATTTCATTATCTATGTAGACATTGTGCATTCTTTTGTTGTTTAGAAAAGTTGTCGGGGAATTCCTGTTTAGGATTTCTTCACCTTCTTGAGAGGCCTCTTGAGGGATTGTTCTTCATTCTCCACATCTCTTGGCTCAAGGCCAAAGCCACCTCCTTCAGTCACAGTGTTATTCTTGAAGCAGGATAACTTTGTGTTGCAGGGTGTTGCAGTGGGGACTCCACAACACCATTTCCTTGGCTCATATTTTAGAGGAGGGAGCTTATATTCCTCTGGGAGGTTAGTGAGGGAGATTCATGAGCATATTGCAGATCATTGGCATCAGGCCAAGTACTTCCCTTCACCAACAACGCAGTCCCTTCTCTAGACTGCGTTATTTCTGAGTGCAATTGTAGTGGGGACTTGCTCCACTATTTTGGAGGGTGAGATCTCCAGGGATTGGATCAGCCTTTCACCTGAGAGATCCTTTGGATGAGATTCAGCCATAATTTGTAGCATCATCAGATATCTACATCCATTTCCATTTTCTGAGTTGGAGCTGCTGCCCAGCAACTCCGGCATTTCTGCAGATTTTCCATTTTGTATGTATTTCATCCAATCCTTCTAAGGATTGTGTATTGTTGTTTTTAGCAGTCCTCCTTTATAGACTGCGCATTCATAGCCAAGGCTTCTTTTGTATAACAGTATTTCTCCATTTGTCATATATATGTTTCATTGAGGTTGTATTGCCTAGCTTGAGAGATAATTTCCTCAAGATCTTGTAGACATTGAGGCTGCCATAATCTAATGTAATGGTTATGTGGATCTTCCAGCATTCTTGTATTAATGCATTCACTGCTATTTCTAGCTCATGTTTATGAATTTCTGATCTCCACATTGGTAGTCTTGAGATATTCCCAATAGTGTAGCTGTTCCTAATTTGGAATATTATAGTGGTATCAAAGCATGATCTCTGGCTTAGCCTATGAATCTTAGCCAAAGAAGATTGAAGAAGGAGAAGAGGAAGGAATATGCACTTCCTACTCTCACAAAGAAGAAGACCAGAAGCATGAAGAAAAATTGGAATTCGAAATTCTAAGTGAGTACCTTGCTGATACCAAGAAAAACCTAGAGCCTTCTAAGAGACTCTAGCTTTCCACAATTTATTCAGCAGAAAGAAGAAAGAAGACCCCATAGCTATGGGATGATGAGAGGCAATAGATTTCTATTGTCCACATTTGATGGATCACTCACATGTGCAGCAGAGGTTTGGGTGAAGAAGCTAGAGGATTTCTTCCTGCTACATCATGTAGTAGACAGAGAGGCTGCAGAAATTGCAGCATTGCACCTTGGAGGTGAAGCAAACAAGTGGTGGATCAACCATCTAAGCCATGCAAGGGTTCCAAATCTTGCTGAATTTTCTCAATGAATGATCAGAAGATTTGGAAAAAGGCGGGAGGAGCCCTCACCACCAGTTGATGAGGCATGTACCAGCGTTGTTGAGACCATGGAGGAGCAGCCTTCATCTTCAACAGTTTGGGAGGCCAACACTTATGAGGAGGAAACTCTTGCAATCCTGCAAGGAGCTTCCACATTTCACCAAGGTATGATTAAAATCCATCTCTTGTCATTTCAGCAAACACTTTGGATGGGTCTACATCATTGCATACAGTTGAACTAGAGAAGCATAATAGCATTGCATTGTACAAAAGCAGTGATGGAGAAAAGAGGAACCATTCCTCATGTGAGCACTCAAAGAGCAGCTTCATTTAGGAAGCCATGAAGGAAGCAGTGAGAAGGATTAGACATCTGGAGATAAGAAACTCTTTCTCCTCTCTAGATGACGCTCTCTCAATGAGCATTCCACAACTCAAAGAGAGACTTCTACTGGCAGCAGATCCAAGGCCTCTTGTGTTTTGGAGGACCATGCATGAGGAGGAGATCTCCGGGAGATATTTCAATGGAGGTGCACTCCCACACATCATGGAGTGGAAGATTATTCAACAGTTTGAGGAGGTTCTTCCCTTCTCATAGGAGCAGATAGAAGATGGAGGACATCTTCAGATGGATAACATCTCTCATGAATGTGTTGGAAATTTCTTGAGCCATGCACATCATGATGGGAGGTTTTTTCCTACCACCTATTTGGGTCCTTATAGGGTAAAATTGATCCTTGGGAAGATTTCATTTCAAGATCCCATGAAATGCAGGAATCTGATTTGGGATGATGGTAGCCCTCATGGGACGAGTACCAAGATGAAGGGTGGAAGAAGATATCCACAATTACTTGAGTGGGTGTGGATGGTGAGCAAGAAGTTGGTAAGCTACTTGCAGATTTATGATACCGGGCAACAGGAGGCTTGGCTGCGCTGGTTACTCTTGAAGGAGTTTGGCCATCACTTGGCATACACTCTTTCCAAAGGTATGAGGATGGAAAAGATGTGGCAGGATGCTGGCATCATGGAGCAGCAAAGATTATGGGTGCATAGTGATGATGCAACATTCATGTCATTCACTATGTCTTCATCATATATCTTGCATGGTGAGAGCAGAGGAAGCAGAAAAAACATTTTTTGTTGGGAGAGCAAGAGAAGATTTGCTCTCATTTCTTGTATGATGTTGCAGGAGTAGGAGATGGCACAATCATGGTGCAAAGGGGATACTCCTTGACCTTTGATGATCAGGAATTACTTCCACCTTGGGAGAGATTCCATATTTGCAGCAACATTATTGGAGGGTTTCCCATCTATGTTGAGGAAGATGAGGGCAACAACATTGTGCCATCTATAGATTATATAGTGCCTCATGCAGAGGAAGGAGGAGCTATTGCTCCAAGTAGAGGGATTCTAGCATCCTTGCAAGGGAGCCCCCAGGATCTCAAGTATGGATATCAAGGCACAATTCATGTGCCATTATTGAGGAGGTGTGGAACCATGGAGACACAAGGAGAAGATAGGGAGGATGACCATCATGATGTGATGAGGAGCACACATCCATGTCTATTTTATGAGGTTGATACACCTAAGAAGGTGATTGGATTGTGCAGTGGAAGCATGGACAGACTTGTTCATTCATATATGTAGTCACCTCTTGATGATGTTGTCTCATTGCATGGAGACATTTTTCCTGGGAGACCACTAGATCAACAGATGATGAGAGATGCTTCACATTTTGAGGCACCATTCATTGATTTCAGAGGAGTGGAAACCTTGGGAGATAACTTCATAGCATTGAGAGTCTTGGGAAGACTCAAGGAGGAGAGATCCTTTCTCTCAACATCATTTGTACCCACTCTCATTTTAGATTCTGCGCTATGGAAGGAGCAACAGGGGAAGGATAGTAGCCTTCCAAATTGCATATTTGGCATGGGAGATGTCGAAGAAGGAGATGACCATATGAAAGATGCCCTTCATGAGGAATCATCCGTGTTGTCACTATGGAGGATAGATCCATGTTGGAGCTCCAGGTTGTTGGTGGAGTATTCCCAGGATCATCTGGCTTACATGATATTGACAGATCAGCATATGAGGAGATGCATGGATCATGTGCAGATGGAGGAGATACATAACTATTTGGAGGAGTTAGCACAATCACCTCTTTCCTCTTTGAGGATGAGAGGAGACTTATTTTTGAGCCAATCCATTTGCATGAGAAAAACTTATGGTGAGGGTATTTTTTATTTGCATGGTGATTTGTATATTCATCCCTTAACCATATTTGTACAGGATGTTGCTCCAAGGAGGAGCATTCTTTTTTCTATACCCCATGGTCTACTTGAGGCCATGGGCACTATTGGTGACCACTCCCTAAGAGGACTTGAGGAGGAAATGTATTTTGGATGACATACTTACCTTGCACCATACATCATTCACCTTCTCCATACATTTGAGGAGAGTAGGACAACAAGCAAGTGGTTGAGAGGCTGCAATTTTTGTCATACTCTTTTGCAGTTGAGGGTCAAACTGCATTGGTTACAATTGAGGGACCATTGTCCTTCTGCCTTGCCACACATGACAACAAGCATGGTTCTCATTATTTTTCATTATGTTTCTGTTGTTTTTATATTTGTTGAGAGCATGATTGGGGGAATGGCACATTGGTTGAATGTGTTACTTGGGGGAGAAATCTCCCACATTATTTGCATTTCATGTTCTAATGGGAGCATGAGAGGACATGTGGCCACTATAGCAAAACATTTGTTTCCATTTGAGGTGAGCCATATGATTGATTGGATGCCATATGATGGTGACTTCCAACTCATCACATATGAGATGGTTTGGGATAGCATGGTTCATAACGCTGGAGAAGAGATGCTTGGAGGTTTAGTCTTCATTTTTCCACTTGAGGGAAACATTATTGAAGCCCAATATCAGCATATACTCTGCACTTATCCTAAGTGGAGAGGAGGACAACGTGGGGTAGGCTATTTTGTCTACCAAGATTAGATTTTCAGCCCACCTATATTGCAGGATCCTGTTAGTAACCTATAAATATAGGATTCATAATTTTGACTTGACTGATGGTAGTCTTGTAAATATGTACAAACTTTTCTTTCTGCAAGTTATTTTCCCATATTTTGTAAAAAATAAAAAAAATCAAAAAAGAGGGTAAAAAGTCCTAAAAGAAAAATCAAAGGACTTAGAAAAAATAATATACCCCAAAAGAAAAAAGATGAATAAAACATGAAAGTGTGCAAGTCTAAATGCCACTACTTTTACCTTTTGCAGTTGATTATGGCAGAGCATCAATAAATTCCATAATCTGTGATGAGTTGAACAATTTAATCTTGACTTATCATGTTTCAATTTACTTGTTTTAGATAGAGAATAAATAATTGTCATACAGTTTAATCATGACAATTCATGGTTAGGTAGAGAATAAAAGAATCGAACAGTTTAATCTGGATTATTGGTTGAAATAAGTGTAGAATTAGATATTTTACTGCTTTCAAAAAGAATAAAATGTTGTAAGGTTGCTAGTTCAAATGCACCTGATTAAAATAGAAGGAAAAAATGTTAGAAGATATGATTGGGTAGGTAGAAGAAGGTGGGAAACATCATTGTAAATATCTTTCACCAGGCTACAAATAACTAATTTCCCCTCCCCATAGCAATTTGATATTCTAGACTATCAGTCAAAGAGGCTCAAGGCATTTCCTTGACTTCTGATGGGACCGGACCCAAGGCTCAATGAATGATTAGTTGAAAATGTTAAGTTTCTATAAAATCCCAGAAATTTTCATCATCTAGCCCTTCATGCACTCATCACCATTTAACTTCATAAGTGGGAACTCTTTTCTTACTTAAATGTTACATAAATACCCATTTGATTAACTTCCTCCATTTTACAAGACATAAAACCCTCAAAAACATGATATTCTAAGTAAAATTAATTAAGTTATTATAATAAAGCTTTGCTTTAATTTTCACTTTCCTTAGTTTTCTTTATGAATTTTGAGTATTCATTGTCCCTTTTCATATTAACACTTAACATATTTTATTAACTCCCTATCAATTATCCTAGTCCTCTTAATATAGCCCCCTTTTATTTAATATCCCCAAAACCCTCTTATTATATACTTTTTATGTCAGATATTAAACACATATTGAAAAACATCCTGAAATTTCCCCTTTGACATGAAACTTATCCATAATAAAATATTCCCTCTCCTCTTTTGTTTTAGACCTTTGATAAATCTAAAACTATATAATATAAATAATATTGAAAATGCACAATTTATTTACACATTGTGTATATAAAATAGCAAAGAAAAAGAGTTTATTCGACTTTCCCCTCATAAGCTTTACCCATGGTTAAAGCTTTAACCTTATCCCATTTTCCCGATACATATCATTTTATCACAATATAAACCCTGGATTGATATACCTTTAATAACCCGCCCATCCTATGTATAAACCCCTTTTATACATAAATTTCATTAAAAAAATGAAGCATCTTCGCATTCGTTCCCGACCCTCCAATCATCCTAATCCCTTTAATCCTATGGTCTAAACTAAACTCGATAAATCATTCCCCCGCCCCCACCATTTCCATCGCATTAGCCTGTAACCGTTGATTATCCCTATTAGATCGATGACTAATATTTAACTTGGGTCCCACCTTTCCATATCCCCACAGTTTCTCGAGAAATCTCGACCGTTCGCACTGGGCGATCAAATCCGATGGCGCGTATTCAATATCGCATTATAAAAGTGATCGGGTGAAGTTGGAAATTTTTTTTGCGATAAAAGTTGTTTCTCCAAACCACCAATCGATACATGTCTTATTTTTATTGGATCGCATTGCAAAACCGAAAAACCATTTACCGCCCAAAATCAATGCGATAACCACTAATGGTTTCGCCTTCAAACGTAAAAACCACTCCCGCCATTAATTTTGACCTGTAATTAATGTCATGTGTATTGATAAAACTTAAGGTTTCAACCTTACTTTTTATTGTTTGCATGCATTTACACTTTCGCCCTTTCAAAAAACTACTCTAGACACCATTTCAGAGCTGCTTTCGAATCAATTCATCGTTCTAAAGTCATTTCCCCTCTGAAATTCACCTCCGAATGCTCTTAGTGCCTTCTACCAAACAGTTGCGACCAATTTGAAGACTGGTACAACTTGGAACCCTCTTCGACCACAACCATACCTGTTCAAGGTATTTTTCTGAAATCTGACCTGCAAATTCTTAATTTCCAAGAACAAAATTTAACCAAATTGAGTATATAAGCCAAAAATATTCCTTTGAAAGTACTTAAACCTTGAAGAAACAGGGGAAACCCTGCCAAAATTTTCCCAGAATTTGCCAGTTCCTCCTAATTCAGTTTTAAAGAGTTTTTGATCATCCAAAGCTATTTTTATGGTGGAAATCCATTTGAATTACCAAAAAAACCACCAAAATCCCTTTCCAGTCCTCTGTATATTCAAAATATGTGTTTTCATCATAAAACCCTCACCCATTTTCTGAATTTTTCCCAAAAGTAGCTTAATTGACCTTTTGTTTTCAAAAAGAGCTGAGAAAACAATCTAATTTTGCTCAGCTTCATTCAAAATGACAAAAAAGTAGGTCACCCCTAGGACTGGAGGTCCCAAACCACAGAATTCTGCCTCCAACAAGCGTCCAAACCCCAAACCTTCCAAAATTGATAAACCTACTCCTGTCCTATCTACAGATTCCACTGAAGTATTCAAACCATTGTAGCCACCTGTAACCTCTGAAGAGAATAGTCCCTTGATTGATTTAGATTATAGAATTGCTGATGCTACCTTAGAATTTGATCTACTTGAAGTACATAGCTGGTGTCAGGAAAAATTTGAGAAAAAAGTGGCAAATGATATACCTGTATGGGGCTCCAACTTGCATAAATATGTGGTTCCCATCACCCATCAAGCTCAATATTTCATTAGGCTGTGTCAGTTGCACTATATTCCTAACCAGAGATGCATGGTGAACAAAGATAGTGAGGCCTTGTTTTACATAACTTATGAAGCCATCAATGATATGCTCCAACTAAGCCATGATCCATGAGCAGTATCATTGTCAATTGAAGATTTGACTCAGATGTATTTAGACTTGGATTTCCCTAGGAAGTTTTAAATCCTTCAAAACTTCATGCCTAATCATGTCAACCTTCCTAAGATAAATCCACCTTATGATACTTTTGATTTCCCTGAGGGATCTAGACAAATCATTTCCATGATGTCATTCATTCTAGGCTATGCTAATGATGAATTTACAGATGCCTCCATTCTAGGTTTCCTCTCTACTTTGTCTCCAGGACAACATCCCGAATTGGTCTTTAACTTTGCCAAATTCATTGCTGATAATATGCATTATCATTTAATAAAATTACCCGATGAAAGAGTGTTCAGATATACATCATATCTATTACATATCTTCCTATTTTCTCAGGCATATAATTTTCCAATTGCATTACAAAAGATGGATGTGGAGGGTAAACCTCTTTCAGTGATATATGGACTTCTCTTCTCAGAAAAAACAACAGTGAGTACAGCTACAGGGAATTCAATGATTTGTTTATCAGACCTGCCATGAGTTTGTTGAACAAAGCAGAGCCACCAAGGATGACTAAAAAAATCAAAAGAATTTTACAGTTGTCTGAAAAATGTAAAGATGGAGACTGGTATTTGTACAAGAATAACACAGAAATCAGAGTATATGGTGCACTCCTGGCTCCTTACAAATTACCAAAGTTTCTAACTACCAGGATTTTTGCTTTAGAGTACTTAAGGCAGATTTTGAATACAGATGCAGTGAACTTCATATCCTCCAAAAATAAAGCACAATTCAAGTTAAAAAGTCAAATTGGCTCCTTCACAGTCAACAATAGAGATGCTTTGAAAGAGGCAATCAGTAAATTATCAGCATTCAAGTTCCAAGAAAGCTTTTACTGGCACTATGACCCTCATGGTATTTTGAGTAACCTCAGGGTCAAGTGTAAGTTAAGTCCCTTCCTCCATGAGTCAAAGCCACTAATTGAAAAATATGCCAATCAGATGGAATGAGTTGCAAACACTTTAATTGATGATATTTAGGAGATGCAAACAGATAGCCTGCGGGAAAATCAGATGGAAAGTACATAGGTGGTTACAGTTGGCCAACAAGCAGAGGTATCTAATAAAAGGCCTAGAAAAGAAGAAGGCTATTTGGCAGAGACAATTATTGAAAATAAATTTAAAACAATCTACAGCAAGAGGGCCAGAATGACTACTCTAGAGAAAGGAGTCATAGATGTAGATAATAATAATGATTAGCAAACAGATGATGAGGCCATAATGATTGTCAATGAAACACTTAGAGAAATTCAGAATGAACAGGTAGAAGCACAGGGAAAAGGAAAAGAAATGATTGAAACAAAGATAAATACAGAAGCTCCCTCTTCCTCTAAAACAACAAAATAAACTGATTCTAACATTCAGAAAAGGTTCAAGAAGATCAGGGAAAAGAATGAGGAAATAAAGAATGAAGAAACTTCTGAAGGAAAAACCAGGAGATAAAGACAGACTTGTGACAGCCTTTGATTACTCAACAAATAAAATGATCATGTCTTTTCTCTAGCCAGTAGTAATAGATCCAAAGTCAGCCACAGACTACAGGAAAAAAGAGTTTGAAGTGAATGCTGATACTATACAAGAACTAGACCAAATAGAGTTCCATACAAGTGCTTCATAGATGCTATATTCAAAGGTAGTAAGCAAAAGCATGAGTGCTACCATGCTTCAAAATACTGTATCTAACTTGCAAACTCAAATGAAATTAGATAAAGCATCTCTACATGCTAAGGATTTGAGGATCAAGTCCTTAGAATATTTGGTGATAGAAACTGTAGCGGATCCCTTTAATACTGAAGTTGCTAAGAAATTGATAAGGAAAAAGAATGAGGATATTGTTGCCTTAAGAAAGCAATTCAAATTTCCACAAAGTGAGCACCCACAGACAAAAGAATTTTTTCAAGAAAAGACAGAAAAGGATGAAACTATGCAGCTAGTTTTGAAGATGACAGCTCATATTAAAGAGATGGAAAATCAAATAGAATATCTAATGAAGGAAAATGAAACATTGAAGAAATATCATGAAGTCTCCGTTCCCACAATTATTCAAACTGTAAGTACAATTGTTCCCTCTACATTGGCAGAAAATTTGGCACCGAAAGGAGTATTGGCAACTGCAGTGTTAATTACTTCTAAAGATATATTTTCCACTTCATCATCTACATCACAGGTAAATCAAATAGGTGAAACAACTGCCATAGTCAAGGATATGGAAGACATGTCCTTAAAATATAAAGAGATAATCAACTTGAAAGGCACCATCCGAAATCTTGAAACATCTAACAGAGATGCATTAATTACATCTAAAGGACATGAGCAGAGAGCCAACAGATTGTAGGAACAGATAAAGATTCTACAACAACAGGTTAATCTCACTGAACAGGTATCTTATATCAAGAATTATCTTTGGAACAACATCATTCAAGGCATACATTTACAATGGCCTTCAATCCAAATTATTTATGAACAAAAAGAGTTACTCAAAGCAGCACAAATAGAAATTCAAAAGACAAAAGAAGAACTGGCTGATAAACCTGCTCAAGCTTTGAAGCTTATTACATTTCTGAATAGCAAACATAGAGAGGAGCTTGAAGAGCTAAAAACTCAGGATAGAACTGAAAGCATACTACAAATCAAGAAAGTCTTGAATAAGAGGAATATGATGAATAATTTGGAGGAAATATGCAAAGATATGAACTTGGAAATCAAAAGATTTTGGGCCAAATACACAGTACTAACACAAGCTGGCCTTCCATACATTCATGCCTTGAATGAAAAGTTAATGGCATAGAAATATTATGACAACAAAATCAGGGCTTATGCCAAAGTGTAGGTCAGCAAACCTTTACCACAAGGGTCTCCAACTGGTAAAGTTATTTTGGAATATTTTGAGAACTTGTTCTTTCTACAAAATGAGATCAAACATATTTTCATTGTTAAGCCCAATTTTTCTAAGTGTACAGAGGCAGATGAAAGTTACAGGAAATTGAAGAGTATGAGAATTCCCAGTGCAGAATAATGGCAGGAATTCACTGACTTGATATAAAGGTTTGCAGTCAAAGTATATCAGGGTAAGAAGCATAGTCAAAGAATATCAGTCAAAATGCCTTTTTTACTGCAGATTATTCCTTATTTTACAACAATGAAGCAGTAAAAGAAACAACATAAAGAGTATCAGTGATAAAGCACAAGTTAACGGATGTGAAATGGAAAGAGTGTCTTTCAAGTTATCTTCAAAAAGGTCTTTTTCCAAAATTCCAGCAAGCATTTCCAGCAGTTACAACCCAGCAACAAGTTAAGATAATTAGTCCTATTTTTTATTGATAAGAGGACAACTTGCCAGTTTTTTTGTAGCTGTCCCTCTTTCTATGTAATAAACTTTATTTTTGCCTAGAGATATTCCTACATGTCTCTCAGATATTTTGTAATAATTTTTGTATAAATGCTTCTCTTTTTGAAGTATTGAGGTGTGGAATAAAATTTGTCAAGACTACTATAGACATTTTTGCTGAATACATTGGAGTTTGTGTGAGTTGATTTGTAAAGCAACAGACTGGAACTAAGTCAACCAGACATCATAACTCAGGATTCTTGTGCTGATCAGATAAGTCAAGTATTTTCCTGTTTTCACTGTTTATCTTTCAAAGTTCCATACATACATTTATATGTTTTCTATCTTTAATGATTGACTAGGAAAGCTTAAACAAGATTAGTGTTAAAAAAACTCCCTGATTTTTACTAGTTCTTCATTGATATGTTTTCTGCTGATAACCGGACGTAAGAATTCTTAAATTCTTTTAGTCCCTGTTTGACCCCTTTCTTTCATCTTCATTTCTGTAACTTAAGGATTCTTAATTTCCCTTTGGTTTAGATCTTGCCATTTCATCAAAACGCCTATTCCAAACCCTTTGAAGGTCATCTACCCTGCCCTTAGTACATTTGATCTTTTGACCTTATTTCCTAGCTCTGCTTGCCAAGAATTTGACTCCATAGCCCAATGGTCTGGTAGATCCCTCTATGGTTTACCTTGAAGTCCCTTTTATTCCCACCAAACTTTCAAAATAAACCAATTGTCCAATCATACCTAGCCTAAAATCTTATAACAAAAATCAAGCTAAATCTTGAGGAGAGATCCCTCTCCGGAATTTAGGAAGGTTAGATCCTAGATTTCAAAAGAGATTCTTGGTTACCCCTGGTTTTCTTTAACTATAAACCAAAATCCCATGACCTAAGAATTACTAGGGTGATAACAGATCCAAAGGTGGAAGATGATTGTCAAGAGTTGCCATGTTGGGAGGTAACTCACTTTGTATGGATGATTGCTTGGGGGATGGAGGATCCATTTGGGGAAAATTTTCCTCAACACATTGCAGACTCCATGCCTTGGGTGGAGATTTTCCAGTTCTATCCTTGCAGTTGCTTGAGGACAAGAAACATTTGCGAGGGGAGGACTGTAATATTCCCATTTTAGTACATAGCTAAATGGAATATTAAAAATTTGTTTTTATCACCTAGCAGCTTAATAAATGGGTAAGGGAACCCATTATTATTGAATAGATGAATAAAATCCCTCATAATGTAAAAGGGATCAAAAGAGTAGCCTTATTTTTCACCCTCAAGTGTGAAAAGGGGAAAATGCATGAAGACAAGGTCAGGTTTGACCAAGTCAATAGTGCTTCCATGGGAGGAGTGGATCAGTTTGGAAGACAACGCAGTGTGAATGAGGAAGAGGATATTTGGTGGAGGAAACCCTAATGAGTGGGACCCATGGAGAGAGATATTTCACTTGTTTAAAAGGAGGGCAAGGCAGCCATTGTTATTCATGAATTGGATTATTGATTTCATTGTCTATGCAGACATTGTGCATTCTTTTGTTGTTTAGCAAAGTTGCCAGGGAAATTCCTGTTTAGGATTTATTCACCTTCTTGAGAGGCCTTTTGAGGGATTTTTCTTCATTCTCCACATCTCTTGGATCAAGGCCAAAGGCACCTCCTTCAGTCACAACGTTATTCCTGAAGCAGGATAACTTTGTGTTGCAGGGTGTTGCAGTGGGGACTCCACAACACCATTTCCTTGGCTCATCTTTTAGAGGAGGGAGCTTCTATTCCTCTGGGAGGTTATTGAGGGAGATTCATGAGCATATTTTAGATAATTGGCATCATTCCAAGTACTTACCTTCACCAATAGCGCAATCCCTTCTCTAGACTGCGTTATTTCTGAGTGCAACTGTAGTGGGGACTTGCTCCACTATTTTGGAGGGTGATATCTTCAGGGATTGGATCAACCTTTCACCTGAGAGATCCTTTGGATGATATTCAGCCATCATTTGCAGCATCATCAACTATCTACATCCATTTCCATTTTCTGAGTTGTAGCTGCTGCCCAGCAACTCCGACATTTCTGCAGATTTTCCATTTTGTATGTATTTCAGCCAATCCTTCTAAGGATTGTGTATTGTTGTTTCCAGGGGTTGAGATCTTGCTCCCCCTATTGTATTTGAGCTATATATTGTCATATCTGTGTATTGACACTATTTTGCAGTAGTCCTCCTTTATAGACTGCACAGTCATAGCCAGGGATTCTTTTGTATAGCAGTATTTCTCCATTTGTCATGTATATGTTTCATTGAGGCTGTATTGCCTAGCTTGAGAGATCATTTCCTCAAGATCTTGTATACATTGAGGTTGCTATAATCTAATGTAATGGTTATGTGGATCTTCCGGCATTCTTGTATTAATGCATTCACTGCTATTTCCGGCTCATGTTTATGAATTGTTGATCTCCACATTGGTAAAATCTTGAGATATTAACAATAGTGTAGTTGTTCCTAATTTGGAATATTACAATGATAGTCTTAAACACTTTTTGGAACAAAGACTATATTCAGAAGAGCAGAAAAAATGGGTCACAAAGATGTTGGGTTATGACTTTGAAATAATCTACAAAAAAGGGAAGCTAAATGCTGTTGCAGATGCACTCTCAAGAAAGAATGAAGAGGTGGAAGCATTGCCTTGTGCCATTTCTATCATCCAACCAGATTGGATAACTGAAGCAAGGGATGAATGGAAGAAGGACAAAGAAGTGTGGACACTCATTCAAAATTTGCAGCAAGATCCTAGTACATCTGATACATTTAGTTGGAAAAATGATTCCTTATGGTACAAGGATCCCTTATATCTTTTTAAGAATTCCCAACTAAAACAAAAGATTCTTTTGGAATTGCACACTTCTCCTTTAGGAGGAAACTCATGATTTTTAAAAACTTACCATAGGGTGAAGAAAGAATTTTTTTGGGATGGCCTTAAATATGATATTCAAAAGTTTGTGGCGGAATTTTTGGTTTGCCAACAAAATAAAGTTGAGACAATTAAGACCCCGGGTCTTCTACAACCTTTATCCATTCCAAGTCAACGTTGGGAGGAGATTTCAATGGATTTTATCACAGGTTTACCTAAGTCCGAAGGAAAGAGTGTCATGATGGTGATAGTTGATAGACTTACCAAGTATACACACTTTTGTGCATTATCTCATCCATTTAAAGCAAGTACAATTGCTACTACATTTATGGACACAATTCAAAACCTATATGGAAGCCCAAAGGTTATTGTCAGCGACAGAGATCCCATTTTTACTAGAAATTGTTGGACGGAGTTATTTTCTTGTTTGGGTACTCAATTAGCTCATAGCTCAACTTATCATCCTCAATCCGATGGTCAAACTGAGATAGTGAATAAATGTTTGGAAGGATATATTCATTGTTTTGTATCTGATAAACAAACACAATGGTTCAAGTGGTTACCTCTCGCTAAATGGTGGTATAAAACTTCCTTCCATACTGCAGCAAAAATGACCCCATTTATGGCACTTTATGGATATCATCCACTGTCCATCACATCATCCTTAAGAGAAAATTCTAAGGTTCAAGCAATGGAAGATCACATCGAGCATCAACAAGAATTTCTACAACTCTTAAAGGATAACCTAAATTTGGCACAAAGTCGAATGAAACAATAGGTAGATCAACATCAAAGCGAGAGAAATTTTGATGTAGAATACTGGGTATTTTTACGGCTACAACCATACAAACAAATGTCCCTCAAGGAATCTAAGAGGGATAATAAATTATCGCCAAAGTACCATGGTCCTTACAAGGTGTTGCAAAAGATTGGTACTATGTTATACAAATTGGAGCTTCCTGCTTCTTCGTGAGTGCATCCAATTTTCCATGTTTCATGCTTAAAGAAGGTTATAGGTGAAAATCGTCTAGTTCAAACAATATTGCCAGAACTTGATGAGGAAGGAAAAATCATATTGGTACCTAAAGCGGTCATGGAAACAAGAAATCAACAGTTACGAAATCGATCAATTCCAGAGTATCTCATTAAGTGGAAGAACTTACCCACTGAAGATTCTACATGGGAGGATGAGAATTTTTTACGGAAGCACCCAGAGCTACTCAAGCGTTGAGGAAAACACTTGTTTGAAGGAGAGGGGCATGTTAGGTCCCTAGATTACTAGTATAGTCCCTTATTATGTTAGTGTAGACCCCCTTATTGTTATTGTTGTACTCATGTAACCTCCATATTGTTATTATTGTGCCCTTACATTATTATTGTTAGGTCGGCTAGGATTACATTGTGGCCCCACTAGGATTACATTATGGCCCCATGGACTCCTATATATAGAAATGAGGTTTTGTCATTTGTATCATCCAAGAATTTTTCTTTCATGTAATGTATTAGAGGTTGCCCCCTCAAAGTGGCTTATTTCTAAGGCGTTGATATCTCTTTTCTTCTATTTTTGGAGCTGTTTTCATAACAGTAACTTAATAGAATGCCTTGCGCGTAGCCCGTAACTCATAAGATGATCAATTAACTAGAGAAATATAACTCAATATCACCAGATCTATTTATTTATCATTCCTTTAAGCATCTAATACATGTGCGCAATCAATTAACTAAAAATATTCAATATCACAGAAATAACAGGGAAATAAAAAGCAGCACAACTCATAACATATCAAAGAGAAATTTAATATCAAAAAAAGTTCCTTCCATTCATTAATACTTCAGATTATCCTTACAAAATCTTTCACATACCTGTGCACACAGCCAGCGGGGTCCGCACACAGCAGGACTTAGGGTCTCTGCGCACACAACTAGCAGGAGCCCTTACCCAGAAAAATTCACACAAAATCCTTAGAGAAGATATACCATGAACAACGTACCATAATCTGACCAAAAACTGACTCTTTGACTCATCCTACACTCTTATTTATATAATTATCCTACGATATACTAGGGTCCGCAAACCATGGTTTGTGACCCCTAGATCTTCCCTTTTATCCCATTACAATGCATGAGGGACTTTGACCCACCCCAAAGTCCCTTAACTTGTGTTTTGCACGACTAAACTACTCAAAATATTACAAAATTATATCCAAACTTGCATTCAGGAGACCCTGCTCCAATAGGCCCCCAACACAATCTTGTGACTCATCCTGAGTCACAGCGGTAATGGAGTCTTCATCTTGCTCTGGAGCTATTTGAGGGAAGCAAAAAATGGCAGTAGGACTCCCTCACTCTACGCAGTTTCATTCTACGTGATCTCAACCAAATTTTGTGAAGTTGGCCCCTCAATAGCCAGGGTGATGTTGTCCAATGTCCGATTCAATGTTTTGACCGCAGCATCTAGGTCATGCGAGAGCTTCATCGCTTCATCCACCTAGGGCTTCAAATGGTCGCTAAGAAATTTATTTTTATGACGGAGCCATTCAATTTCATCTATGAGAGCATGACTGATTCGAAGGTGTGCCAGTCACCATGATGCAACAAGGGTGGGCATGGTTACCTCCAACTAATCAAATTCCTGCTCCTCGTGGTGTAGTTCCTAAGTGAATTTTCGGAGAAGCGGGTCTCACTGCACCAATGACTAGAGCTCCATAGTGGTGTCCAGTAATTTTAAGCCTTTGGAAATGTTGATAGAAATACTTCCAGTGGCTTCCTTAACCAGTGCATCTTGCTGAGCTCGTACCTTCGAAGGAGTCTCAGGCTGCAGCTTTGCTTGCAGCACAGAAATCTGTTGCTCGAATTCTACTTTGACTGTCTTGACTTTGAACCTGGAAGAATTCAATGTAGCAACCAAGCTCTCAATTTTTGTCTGGAGCGCAACAAAGGCAGGAATGATTTCAAGCACCTATTTGCACAACCCGTCTATTAAGTGCTCTAGCTCAGCTCAATGTGCGGCTGCTGCTTGTTGTACTGCCTGCGCCTAGATAGATTTCACTGCCTTGTTTGCAATTTTCTGCTCTGCCTCACTCAGCTGCTGTTGTGCACATGCCTCTCTACCTTGTAGCTCATCAAATATGAACAAGTGGAGAGCGTGTAGTTGCCCACTCGTTATCCTTGCAAGATCAAGGCCAACCTCTATGCATGCTTGGACCTGTGCGCACAAGGTTGGCTGCTATATAGTCATCGTTGCACCCGGGAAGGGGAAAATTCTACTTTCAGTGGCAACGATCAGGGCTATTGCTGGTAGTATCACTTGAATCAGCCTCGCCTGATTCACGCTAGCTTGTAAGGTGTCTACCTTCAGTTGCAACACTTGTAATTCAGGCTGCAAGGCCTCCACCGCAGCCTTGTGTTTCTCTTCCATAGAGGTTCATTGATCTTCTGATGTGGTGGGGACTGCTTTTGTTATCTTTTCGAAGTCCTCGTTGGTCAAAGTGCCCTTTGCATCGCCATTAGACTTGTCTCCCTTTTGCTTCTTGCGCTGAACTTTGGAAGACTCACTAGTGTGCTTTGTACCTCAAGGGGATCCGCACCGTCCCCACTGACTCCTCTAGTCTCGATGTCTCACTTTGGCTCCTACTCAGTCCCCTTGGTAGTGTCTTTTGTGGTCACTTTCCCATTGGAGTGAAACTGTTTCTCATTGGTGGGAACTGCTAAATTGATGATAACCACAATCTTGCCTGGCTCAACTGTCAATCCCTACTGACATACAATGTGCCCCAAAAAAATTCCAAAATCTATGCAAACTATACACTTCTTCAAATTCAATGAAATTTTGTGTTTCCTGCAGGTATCCAAAATCATGCATAGGTTCGACACATGCTTTTTTACCAATCCGAATATTGTCTAGTCATCAAAATAGACCTTCGAAAACTTATGTATAAATTCTTTGAATGTTGATACAACTACGCGAGAGAAAATGGTAGGGGCATTCTTCAACTCGAATGGCATGACAATGTACTGGAAGGAGCCCCATTCAGTTGCAAAAGTTGTCTTGCTCTGGTCTTCAGGTGCAATTCTAATCTGATGGTATCCTGAAAATCCATCGGTGAATGAGTATGCTTCCTGACCTCCCACGTTATCCAATATTTCATCAGAGAATGGCGTAGGGAAGGGATCATGTACGCAGGAATTTTTTAGCTTGCGAAGGTCTATGCATATCCTTATCTCTCCTTTGGTTTTCTTTTATTGGACTACCATTGGGCTTACCCAATCAAACTGTTCCATGGGCTCAATGATACCTGCGGTGACCATCTTATCTAGCTCCTCCTTGAATTTATGTTTATATTTAGGGTTCAGCCGATAGGTTCGTTGCTTGACAAGATGTGCATCCAGCTTCAAGGTGATCCTCATAACACCTAGATCTCCTACAACTCCCTTGAGCTCAGAGAACTTCATAGGAAATAGATCTTGATATTCGGTCAGCAGCTCCACAATATTTCCAACAATATCATCATCCCAGTAATCCTCAATTTTGGCCAACTTGGGATGCTCCTCCATCCCAATGTTTACTTCCTTCAACTTCAATGGTTTGGTAACGTCCACCACCTATAATGAAGGTCCTGCAACCGTGCAATTTCCTTCTGATTTTGGGATTGCAATGTTCCTCGGATCTTCGTCATTTTCCTCTATTGAAAAATTTCTATAGATGACAATATCCTGCATCTATGCATCCCAAGCTGGCACAATGCATTCCTTCTGAGGCAAAGAATCATCAAATACAAGAGCATCTATATCCTGTAGTGCTTCATCTAGTTTCTCCATCCCTCCAACTAAGCCGAACATCGCCATGAAATCCTATGTCATTGTATCCCAGTGGTGAGTGCGTTGGTGAAGCTCCGCATCTAAATACAAGGTGGCAGGGACCAACCCTAATGAATGAATAAACATATGGACCCACTCATTCGAGGTCCTTTCATTCCATACCTCCATCCACATAGCCAAGTATTTTCGTGGATCCCCACAGCGAGAAAATAACGCCATGGGTGGGTTGACTGGAGGTTCAAAGTGCAGGATCATCATTTTTTGACATTCCTCCCAATCCTGGAAATCCTCCTTGTGTGTTTCCCACCGTCGCATAGGGGTTGCATGCATGGCCAGGTCAAGTGTCCAGAATCTTCGTTCCTTGTGGACATATTTTTCCAACGCTTTAAGAAATTACTTAACACTACTAGAACCATCAAATTAAGGTAGTTCTCTTACCTCTGAGGAGATGCACCAGAATATCTTTGTGATATTGAGGCAGTGCAATGCAGATACGTCATGCAATTGGTTCTGCCAATTTTCCATCTCGCCATCCGAGTCTCAGAAACACGAGCTATATTTTTCCCAAGTTAACATACCATCAATTGTAGGGTTGACCCAATCATCATCCCACGCAGTCATTTTGTAAATATGGTCAACATCCTCCTCATCGCACATTGGTTTTGTATATCGTTCGCCTTCTACTGGGCCCAGAGGGACTTTTACCCGCGTACCATCATTTTAAAAGACCATTCTCCTTATTTTCAGGTTGATTATTCCTCCCATGTCAATAGCCCAATCCAGTCCTAATAATGCAGGGTACGGGTCCGCATCATCCACAATCTGGATTACTGCGAAATCTACATATACCTTAACTCCCACAATGTCTACCACAACCTTAGGCAGCCTTTTCAATGGAATGATCTTTTGTTGGTTAGCCATACATATTTTAATGGTGGACCACTCCAATTTGGGTCTCCCATCCTTTTCAAAGTTTTTTTGGGCAGGACACTGGCATCAGATCCTAGATCCAAGATTACTTAATCCATATCGTATTCTCCAATCTGCACAGTCATATGCATCTCCCGACCAGTCCTCTTCGTGTTCTTATAAATCTTGTTCACAACCTTAATATCCATCCGAGGGGCTTCTTTTTTTGTGCAACTATCTATCAATTCTTGGAGATTTTCCACCACCTTATGGTTGCGTAGTAACTTCACACTGTCCTGAAGGAATGGCTTGATTGCTTCATCGATTTTTGGATCCATGGAAGATTTTGATGTTGATGCTTCCGCCACAACAAAATCCCTTCTAGACTCTATAAAAATTATCTTCTCTTTGTTTAGTTCTAGGCCTTCCTTCTTGTCAGATGCCTTTCGGATCCATGACTCTGTAGTGGCTTTCTCCGTAGGTCCTCCAGTGGCCATCCCACTGCGTGTTATTGCATTTACACTAGGGCCATCATTGCGTGGTTCAACGTTGATAATTTTTATGTGACATTTTTACCCTAAAGGTGGGTAGGTTCATGTGTGCAGCCATATCGTCTCCAGGTGGGGGTGGCGGCGGGGTAGGATATGTCTGATTCCTACGTGAATTCAAGTATGGGGTAGCAGGGGGGATACCTGCAGCATACGTAGCCTTAGCTTCTTCTAGATCGGGTGAATCCCTCAGAGGACTGTATGCAACTCTTTCCCCTTTCTGAATGACCCGATAATATTTCCCGCTGCGCGTGGTGCTTTCAATTTTTTCGTAGTTCATTCACTCGGTGTGGTTGCACAAAACACCTTTTTTGTTCAATATCATCTTAATCAACAAAGGAAATTTTCACAATAATTTACCTCTCAAGCCCTTGAAAAATCTTCTTTCAACTTCATAGTACGATAGACACTGATCTCACAAATCCACCCAAGATACTATCAACCTAGTTATCTACAGTCTAGGTGATTTTGCTATCAGTATTCTCCAACTGTTGGATCAATTCAGGGGTCCACTACGTAACCTTATCATTCTTCCAACAGGTCTGGAACTTCGCTAATCTCGACAACCACTCCTGCAACTCATTCGAAAAGGTCACAAATAAGATCTCATGCACCTCTGTGAAGATATACTTATTCTTCCACTTTTCAGTAGACAACTTCTTACTTATGTTTTATTTTAGGGAAAACTCGATTTGCTTTTCGAACCACTCGTCAATTTCATATTTTTCCGTGTGCCACAAACACTGACTCATTACCTACTCTCTCTCTCAAAATGCTCCTGGTCTTGTCAACTAAACCATTTTTTGGTTTGAGGGATCTTGACCCACATTCATATTCACATTTAACCAACAAACCCATGTACTACTAGCCCTTTTGGCAATGACTTGCTTGCGCAAGTCAAGGTCTCACCCGAAGTAGTATGGGAGGGTGCTGGAACCAGGTTTCCACACCTAGAGAGAGGGATTTTTTAATGATGTGGGTACCTTTCGATCTTAAACAGGCTTCACAGAGAAAGCACTAACCAACAACCCTTAACAATATAACTTAATAGAATTCCTTGCGCGCAACCCATAACTCATAAGATGATCAATTAACTAGAGAAATATAACCCAATATCACCAGATCTATTTATTCATGATTCCTTTAAGCATATAATACATGTGCACAATCAATTAAATAAGATTATTAAACATCACAGAAATAACAGGGAAATAACATGCAGTGCAACTCATAACATATCACAGAGACATTTAACATCAACAAAACGTCCTTCCCTTCATTAATACTTCAGATTCTCCTTACAAAATCCTTCACATACCCACGCACACAACCAGCGGGGTCCACACACAGCAGGACTTAAGGTCTCCATGCACACAGACAATAGGAGACCTTACCCAAAAAAATTCACACAAAATCCTCAGAGCAGATCTACCATGAACAACGTACCATAATCCTAGCAAAAATTGACTCTTTGACTCATCTTAGACTCTTATTTATATAATTATCCTATGCTATACTAAGGTCCACAAACTATGGTTTGTGACCCCTATATTTGCCCCTTTTTCCCATTATAATGCATTAGGGACTTTGACCCGCCCCAAAGTCCCTTAACTTATTCTGTGGACAACCAAAATAATCAAAATATTACAAAATTATATCCAAAGTTGCATTCAGGGGACCCTGCTCCAACATTAAGACCATGATAAAATCCACTGAAATCTCCTCCCAACGTTGACCTAGAATGGATAAAGGCTATAGAAGACCTGGGGTCTTAATTGTCTCAACTTTATTTTGTAGGAAAACCAAACATTCCACCACAAAATTTTGAATATCAGATTTAAGGCCATCCCAATAAAATTCTTTCTTCACCCCGTGGTAAATTTTTAAAAATATTGAGTGTCCTCCTAAGGGATAAGTGTGAAATTCCAAAAGAATATTTTGTTTTAGTTGGGAATTCTTACAAATATATACACAATATTTGTACCATAAGGAATCATTTTTCCAACTAAATGTATCAGATGTACTAGGATCTTGCTGCAACTTTTGAATTAGTGTCCACACTTCTTCATCCTTCTTTCATTCATCCCTTGCTTCGGTTATCTAATTTGATTGGATAATACAAATGGCACAAAGAAATGCTTCCACCTCTTCATCCTTTCTTGAGAGTACATCTGCAAAAACATTTAGCTTCCCTTTTTGTAGATGATTTCAATGTGATAACCCAACATCTTTGTGACCCATTTTGTTGCTCTTCTGAAGTTATTCTTTGTTCCAAAAAGTATTTATGAATATCATGATTATTTTTTACCTTCAAGTATCTTCCCATTAGGTAAGGTCACCATTTCTTTAGTGCATGTAGTATTGCCAACATTTCCTTCTCATAAATAGTTTTCTGTAAATACTTTCCTTTGATTGGACAAATTTCAAAAGAAATGGGTCTTCCTTCTTGCATTAAAACAACACCAATTCCATTTCCTGAGGCATCACATTCCACAATAAAGGTTTTTGTGAATTCTGGTGTAGATAACATCGGTGCTAGGTACATTTCCTCTTTAAGATGTTTAAAGGCCTTAGTTGCTTTAGGAGTCCATGAAAATGCATCTTTCTTCAATAATGTTGTTAGAGGTGCTGTTATTCTCCCATAATTCTTAACAAAATTGGGATAATACCGAGAAATCCTCGCAACTGATTTATGGTTTTGGGGACTTCCCGTTACTTAATGGCTTTAATTTTTTTAGGGTCTACCTTAAAACCCTCGTGAGATACAATATGTCACATAAATTCCACCTCTTGTACTCCAAAGAAACATTTGGAGGTTTTTTCATATAATTGTTTCTCCTCCAATAGTTTGAGCACCCTGTTAACATGTTGAACATGATCCTTCCAAGACCTACTGTAAATTAGTATATCATCAAAAAATACTAACAAAAATTTTCTAAGGAAGGGTTTAAAAATGGAATTCATCAACCTTTGAAATGTAGAAGGTGCATTGGTAAGGCCAAAAGGCATGACCAAAAATTCATAATGACCCTCATGAGTTCGAATTGTTGTTTTCAAAATATCTTCAGTCTTCATTCTAATTTGATGATATCCTGAACGAAGATCCAACTTGGTAAAATACACTGCTCCATGTAATTCATCCAATAATTCATCAATCACAGGAATTGGAAATTTATCTTTAATAGTGATCTTATTGAGCTCCCTATAATCCAGACACATGCGCCATGATCCATCCTTCTTGTGCACCAATAAAACCAGAGCAGAGAAAGAACTTTGACTTGGTTGAATTACACGAGCTTTTAATGTTTCTGCAATCATACATTCAATTTCGCTCTTTTGGACATAAGGATATCTATAAGGCCTGTTGTTTGGAGGAACACTTCCTAGAATCAATTGAATATCATGATCATGATCAAAAATAGGTGGAAGTCCTTTGGGAGTTTCAAACACCTTGGAATAATTGTCCAAGACTTTTTGGAGATCCGGCTAAATAGATGATTTTGATGTTGGAACTTTTGGTGAGAATAATTGTGCAATTATGCCTCGTTGTTCTTTCTTCAGAATATTTTTCATGACATTAGAGCTTATTATCTTTCCTGAGTTCCCTGTGATACCTTGTACTTCAACTTCCTTTACTTTCAAAAAAAAATTCAAGAAAAATTCTTGAAAATTAAAAGCTACCTTCCCCAAATATTGCAGCCATTATACTCCTAGTACAACATCAACACCTCCCATTGGAATGGAAAGCATTGGACTATTAAATACATATTCCCCCATGGTTAGCTTGATATTATGGCATTTTTCCAGAGCAATTTATAGTCCCTCCATTTGCAACCATCACTTGACACTCTGGTGCTGGGTATAGAAGCAATTCAATTCCTTGGATACCTTACAATGAATAAAATTATGGGTAATACTTGAATCAATCAACACTATTACATTTTTCTTCTTGATATGTCCTTCTATATTGAGAGTTTGAGGAGTGGTAATTCCTTCCAATGCATTACAGGATATGGTCAGACTCATTTCTTCTTTCCCTAGGGTTGGTTCTTGGTGTATATCCTCTTCTTTTGAAGTTTCTTGTTCATTTTCTTCCTCCTCTTCACAATCTATGTAAAATAATTTCTTCTCATCACACTTATGACCTTTAGTGTATTTTCTATCACAAATGTAGCAAAGCCCTTTTTCTCTTTTTTCTTCCAATTTTTGTTGTGTAATTGTAATATTCCTAAATTAGCACACAGCTAATTGGAATATTAAAGTTTTGATTTTTCTCTTAGATAGAGGAATAAGAGGGTATGGAGACCCATAAATCTCCTTAGTAGGAATAAAGACAATCCTAGTGTGAATGGAGGTCATCTAAAAAGCTGGATTGAAGACTATTAGGTGTGAAAAGGGGCTGGAGCATGAAGACTAGGTCAACTTTGACCAAATCAACAGCGCTGTTATGGAGGAGTGGCATTCATGGTGGGATAGCACAGTTTTGGAGGCAGATTGAATGCGTGGAAGTAGTGACCTAATTGAGTGGGGCCAAGGGTGAGGAATTCCATCACTTATATAAGAAATAGGATGGCAGCTATGGGGTATGTTTGAGATTACTATTTTGATATGGTCTATTTAGACTTGTTGCTCTCTTCAGCTGTTTAGCTAAGATTGCATGTGTTGTTTAGCACATGGTGTTCCTGGTCGGGAATCCCACCTCTTTCCTTGAGAGGCCTATTGGGAGAGTATTGCACTACCTTTTCCACTATCCGGAATTAGGCCAAGCTACATCTTTGTTGTACAACACAATTTATGCAGAGTATTGTGTTGTGTTGTAGGGTGCAGCAGTGGAGAGTTGATTTGGGTCATTTCGTTTCTTGATTTCAGTTGGAGGAAATTTTCCTTCCATTGGGAGGCTAGCAAAGAGGAACCTTGAGCCTTATTTCATCATCCAACATCAGGCTAAGGTACTGCTATCAGTTACATCATAGTTTTATGAAGAAACTGCGTTATTTCAGTGTGCAGTTGGAGTAGAGGGTTTGGAGCCCTAGTTGGGGGGAGATAGATTTTCAGTGAGGGGAGAAACATCTCATTTGGAGAATATATAGAAGGATTTTTTCATACATTTCCAGATCAGATCAAAAAAATCCTATCATCTATCCAGTTGTAGAGATTATTTAGCCCTAGGGCCATATTTGTATTTTTTCATTTTTGTGTATTTCAGGAAACCATTTCTGGGTTATCTTGGAAATGTGTTTGGGAGCTTAAATCTCTGTTCTCGGCATTATTCGAGCCATATAACTTCAGATATATGTATTGAAATTATTCAATAGCAGTTATTTCTAATAAAACTGCACTATCATAGCCTTGGGTGTTATTGTGTAGCAGTGTTCTTCATGTTTCATGTACATGTTCTCTTGAGGCTTGTTTTTGCCTAACTTGAGTCACTATTCCCTCAAGAACTTGTATAAAATTTGCTGCTATGATCTTAATATGATGTCTATATAATCTTCTTACATTTAATGTGTTGATATACACTGCTATTTCCAGTTTTATGCACTATATTCCTGCATTTCCCATTTGGGAATATTACAGTGGTATCAGAGTATAATCTTGGCTCAACCTATGGATCTCAGCCATTATGCTATCAGGAGAATAAGAAGAAGGAGAAGGAGATCAAAATGATGGAAAGAATGAGTTTTATCTCATCTATTTTTAGATCTAAGAGGGACCTAACCAAGTAGGTCAAGAAAAGAAAATTGGAGAGAAGCAATGAAACCACATTAGGGTTTCAAGATGAGGAAGGTCCATGTACTTCCTATCATCAAAAAGAAGGACCGGTATTGCATAGAGCTACAAAGAAACATGCTATGCCCTTTCCATTTGAAGGAGAAGTCAAGAGGCATGGAGATGGAGGGAACTTAGATCACAAGATTCTAAGTGAGTATCTTACAGAATATAAGTCTCAACCTAGAGCTTTCAAGGAGAATCTAACTCTCTCACAGTTCATTCAACTCAAAGAAGAAAGAAGACCTTGCAGCAATAGATTTCTATTGCCTACATTTGATGGGTCATCCACATGTACAACAAGAACTTGGGGAATGAAGTTGGATGCATTTTTCCTGCTACATCCAGTAGTAGAGAGAGAAGTTGTTCAGATTGCAGCGCTGCACCTTGAGGGTGAAGCAAACATTTGGTGGTTCAGCCATTTGAGTCATGCAAGAGTGACTGCATATGAATATTTTACTCAAAGGTTGATCAAGAAGTTTGATAAGAAGAAATCAGAGGAGAAGAAACTTCCACCACCACTTGATGTAGGAGCACTTGCATCAAGGGAAAGAACACTTGCACCTCTACAAAGTGGTCTTGATATCTTGACATTTAGAGTTCCATGCTCTATTCTGGAGATGCATGAGGAGGAGGAGACTTGTACCAACACTGATGCATCCATGGAGGATCAACCATCATCATCAGTAGTTGGGGGAGTCATCACATCGGAGGAAGGAACCCTTGTAGCAGTACAATATGTTCCCAAGATCTATCAAGGTATGCACATATTTCCGTTTCCTATTATTACACATTAGGGAAAATTTTGAGGTCTAAAATGGGCCTCCTAAGAAAAATGTACAACAAAAATAAACTTTATAAGAACCAATAAAATTCAAGATGATGATGTCAACCATGGGGGATGATTCACCATTTTTGGAGTAAAAAAGTAAAAATATTAAAAAATAATAAAATAATAAAACTTCTTTTTCAAATCGTTTTTTCAACTTATCTCTCTAATTTTTTACTCAAATTTCAAGAAGGAGTACTCGCTGGATGCAAATTTTAATCAAATTTTAGAGGGGGAAAAAAAACTACTTTTTCAACTTGTATTTTCAGCTTATCTCCCTATGGGTTTACTCAAATTTTGATTGGAAACACTCGTTGGATGTAGAATTTGATTTCCCATCCAAGCAGTACCCATGTTGCATACTTTAGATGGACCCTGCTACATGAAAAATGAGAAATACATGAAAAACCGTGTTTACAATCACGTTTTTCATGTATTTCTCATTTTTCATGTAGGAGTGTCCATCTAAAGTATGCAACATGGGTACTGCTTGGATGGGAAATCAAATTCTGCATCCAACGAGTGTTTTCGATCGAAATTTGAGTAAACCCATAGGGAGATAAGTTGAAAATACAAGTTGAAAAAGTAGTTTTTTTTTCCCCTCTAAAATTTGATGATGTATTCAAATCTTATTTGATTATTTCCACTATTATTTTATAATTTACTTAGGAGGCCCATTTTAGACCTAAAAATTCCCCTAATGAACGCATGATATGGAGGATTATGGAAACATGCTATCATGGAAAATGCATGACCTAGGGTCAAAGCACATTGCTGATTTGGAGCAGCAGACTATCACTGCGCTGAGGACCCTTGATTTGTTCAAGGAGGAGATATACAATCATCCTGGTTATTCATTGTTGAGCTGCACACAACTCTTGGGGTTGGAGTGTAGATTTTTTGAGGATAGGATGAGTATTGTCCTAAACAATGCAATGCAGAACTATGTGTTCAGCATTGAGCATGATCTTAAGACAGTAGATGCACCATCATGGAGATCAAAAACGCTGTTATTGAGTAGCAGTGATGATTTGGGAGCCCAACCATTATTGGAGCATTCCAATGACCATTCTACATGTGTAGCAGGGGATTGGCAGATGGTTGATGAGAGACATCTTATCTTCCATTGTTGTGATGGATCTTTCTTGATGAGCACTTCACTTCTCAATGAGAATATTTTGCCTTCAGTATATTTGGGTCATTATGGGATCAATTTGGTCATTGATGAGTGGTATTCATTTGGATATCTCTAGAAGGCTACACTTCAACATCCCATGAAGTGTAGAGACAGTGAATTGGATTGGGAGAGTGGTATTCTCCATTGGAGGAATACCTATTTTGAGCATGATGATAGACACTCACCATTAGTTGGATGGGTGATGTTGATGAGAAAGAGGATGGAAAGCCACTCGCAGATCTATGACACAGGGCAATAGGAGGCAAGGCTGCGCTGGCTACTTTCGAAATAGTTTGGTCAGTATGTGACATATCCTAATGCAAAGGGTATGTTGGTGGCTAGGACTTGGCATGGCACTTGCATCATATGGCAACAAGGAGCTTGGGTTCATTGTGATGATGTGGCATTATTTATGCTAATCATCATGTTTTTACCTCATGATTTGTATGATGGAGGTGTGAGGAGGAAGCAAGAGCTCTTGTTTCTTTGGCTACTCTTGGGAGAGTATGAGCTAAATTTCTCCCATACTTTGCATGATGTTTCAAGAGAAAGGGATGGCACAATCAAAGTGAAAAGAGGCTACCCTTAAACATTGAAGGACCAAGAGGTACTTCCACATAGGAAGGAGTCTCCCACACATATCAGCATGATGGTGGATGACTTTGGCATATGGCATGTCAAAGAATGGAGTCATGGAGTGACAAGCCTTATCACCAAGGCCAACAACGTTGTCACTTGGGAGTGTGTATCTATTGATGGAGTGTTCCAAGGGGAGTATGCATCCCTTCATTTTGCAGACCTTTATGAGGAGATTCTCATGGGAGGGCTCATCCATGGACCTCACTTTCAGCCTACTCACAATGCATGGTAAGAAATGTATTTCTGTACTTATTGATCATTTCATAAAGTATTTTCATTCTTTCACCATCTATGTACAATTCATTTTTCCACAAGAGGGCAATATTATCTTTGGGTTTCATGGTCATTCTAGGGCCAACATTTATGATGGATATAGCCCTTATTTGCATGACCTTAGGCAAATTTGGTGTTATTCTTATTATGCTCAGCTGATATATAATTCCATTTATTACCTCATAATAGATGAGAAAACATGCACAACTAGCAAATTGTTGGGAGACAACTTGCTACATGATGTTCTAAAACAGCAGTTGGTAAAACTTCACTGTATCCACTGGAGAAACCATTGGTACCATCCAAAATTGCACATAAAATTCAGTATCTTTATGATTTGGATACCATATGATGATGATGTGTTATTCACTTTGTATGGGAAGGTTTGGGCTAGCAAGATTCATGAGACTAGATAAGGGATCTTTGGATATCCAGTTGTCCTTTTTTATCTTGAGGGCAACATTATTGTAGCCCAGTATCAACAGCAGCTCTATACTTTTCATAAGTGGAGGGAGAGACAGTGTGGGGTAGGCCATTTGGTCTATCATGTTTAATTATGCAGCCCACCTACATTACAAGAGCCAAAGGTGGAAGAACTTTTTCATGAGTTACCATTTTGGAGGGTGACTCACTTTGTGTGGATGATAGCTTGGGGCTTGGAGCTTCACATAGGAATTATGGTTCCCATTATATTTCAGATTCCATGCCTCAAGAAGGCCTCTAGATAGCATATTGTTTTCTCCATGGGTATTTCACTCTTTTATGATGATAGCTATTTTGGATTGTCACCAAAAGCTAACTTGCATACTTGGGAGGAGCGGCTTGGATATTTATTGATGAGACAACATCTTGAACATGGGAGAAGCTTATTATATGAGGGTGCTATAGGAGGAGGAGAGGAGGCTCTTTAGTTCTATCCTTGCAGTTGCTTGAGGACAAGCAACATTTGGGAGGGGAGGACTGTAATATTCCTCAATTAGCACACAACTAATTGGAATATTAAAGTTTTGATTTTTCCCTTAGATAGAGGAATAAGAGGGTATGGAGACCCATAAATCTCCTTAGTAGGAATAAAGACACTCCTTGTGTGAATGGAGGTCATCTAAAAAGCTGGATTGAATACCTTAGGTTGTGAAAAGGGGTTGAAGCATGAAGACTGGGTCAACTTTGATCAAATCAACAATGTTGTTATGGAGGAGTGGCATTCATGGTGGGACAATGCAATTTTGGAGGGATATTGAATGCAAGGAATTAGTGACCTAATTGAGTGGGGCCAAGCGTGAGGAATATCATCACTTATATAAGGAAGAGGATGGCAGCCATATGGGTTTATGTTTGAGATTATTATTTTGATATGATCTGTTTAGACTTGTTGCTCTCTTCAGCTATTTAGCTAAGATTTCATGTGTTGTTTAGCACAAGGTGTTCTTGGTCGAGAATCCTACCTCTTTCCTTGAGAGGCCTCTTGGGAGATTATTTCACTACCTTTTCCACTCTCTGGCGTCAAGCCAAGCTACATCTTTGTTGTACAACGTCGTTTCTACAGAGTATTGTGTTGTGTTGTAGGGTGCAGCAGTGGAGAGTTGATTTGGGTCACTTCCTTGCTTGATTTTAGTTGGAGGAAAGTTTCCTTCCATTGGGAGGCTAGAAAAGAGAAACCTTGAGCCTTATTTCATCATCCAACATCAGGCTAAGGTACTTCTATCAGTTACAGTGCAGTTTTATAAAGAAACTGTGTTATTTTAGTGTGCAGTTGCAGTAGAGGGTTTGGAGCCCTAGTTGGGGGGAGATAGATTTTTAGTGAGGGGATGAACCTCTCATTTAGAGAGTCTATAGGAGAATTTTTTCATACATTTCCAGATCATATCAGAAACCTCCTATCATATATCCAATTGCAGATATTATGCAGCCCTAGGGCCATATTTGTATTTCTGCATTTTTGTGTATTTCATGAAACCCTTTCCGGGTTATCTTGGAAATGTGTTTGGGAGCTTAGATCTCTATTCCCGGCATTATTTGAACCATATAACTTCAGATCTATGTATTGACATTCTTCAGTAGTAGTTATTTCTAATAAAACTACGTTGTCATAGCCTTGGGTGTTATTGTGTAGCAGTGTTCTTCATGTTTCATGTACATGCTCTCTTGAGGCTTGTTTTTGCCTAACTTGAGTGACTATTCCCTCAAGAACTTGTATACAATTTGTTGCTATGATATTAATATGATGGCTATATGATCTTCTTACATTTTATGTGTTTATTTACACTGTTATTTCCAGTTTTATGCACTATATTCTTGCATTTCCCATTTGGGAATATTACAGTAATCCTTGTAGGTTGTGGAAGTCTAGGAGTAGCAACACTTACATGTTTATAGATGTTAGTGGTAGGATTCCTTGTCATCGTAAATTTACTTTCAATTTTTCTTACCAACCTAAATTCCTTCTCCAATGAATCAGGTTCCCAAAGGCGAACCTCATGTTGGATGTTATCCTTTAAAGTCCCTATGACAAAATCAATCTTGTGTTCCTTTGGAGTATCAATTACCCTTATATTCAATTTTTGGAAGTCGTCAATGTGCTCCACCATTGAACCCTTTTGTTTAAGATTGATCAATTGGATAAAGAAGGTGTTGTTCTTTGTATCCTCATAATGTGCTATCATTTCCTCCATAAAAATTAACCAAGTGACAATTTTTTTACGAGAGCAAGGCCATCGATACCATACAAATGTATTTTGTTCTAAATGTAAAGTTACAATGCACACCTTTTGTATGTTTTGCACATTATTTAGATCAAAATATTGCTCCATATGTAGTATTCATGTTATAGGATCCTTGCCATCAAACTTACTCATATCGATCTTTGGAATATGGTGGGTCTTCCATACAACATTAAAGTTTATGAAATGGTGATTAGCATTTATTTTTTTCTCATCATGAGTTTCCTCTACTATCTTTTCACCATTAAGAATCATTTCTTGTATCAACTTTGTCAAACCTTCCTTCAAACCTTCCATGCCTGCTTTTAGATCATTCTTCATGTCTTCCATGTTGTCTTTCATTTTTTCTTCAATGTCATCCTTGTTAGCTTCCATTCCATTCTTCAAACCATCCATCTTAGCTTACACGCATTTCTTCAACCCATCCATCTTAGCTTCCATGCCTTTATTCAAAATTTCCATTTCATTTTTTGTTGCTCTTTGCGAGAGCGAAATTTGGTGCACTTGCTCTTGTAATTTTGATATGTCATGTTGCACTTATTCCTCTTCATGAGTCATAGTGGAGCCTTCTGAAGGCTTAATGGTTTTTGAATTCTTTTTAGGGGGGATTTTAAAACTGAATACTGGTACCTATGCTTCAATATGTTCTTGGAATCAATTCAAACTTATTTTTCAAACAAGACTTATGCAATTTGAAAAAAAATACACACCTTTTTCTTGCTTTTGAGGAGTTGAATATTGAAACTAAATTATCTCTATGATTTCAAATATTCAATATCTGAAATTCAGTCCTCTAGTAGCCCTCTAAATATTCTTTTGAATTCCATATGTCTGGCCTAATTTGGATGCTTCAAGGCAAAGTTATGTCCAATCTCCCACAATGACCTAATTATGGACTAGTTCAGTAGAGCGACCTTGTACTGAGTTCCACATGTCAATGTTTCCTCCTTCGGCTTTGAAGTTGATACACATGAAACTGTAGCCTGTGTATTTTTGTCCACTTTTTACAGAATTCCAATTCGATTCTTAGAGGGAGAGTTTTGATGATTTTCCAAAGGTCACCTCTTTGAGATGAAATTCAGGAGCCTGAAAAAACCCTAACTTCCACAGATCATATCTCTGAAAATATTGTGAACCAAGATCTGAAATTTTTACACAAATTTCCTCAGAAATTCAGTTTTGTGTGGTAAAAATTTAAGCTTTTGAACCTTCGTAGACAAAAATTTATAACGAAAATTCCATGATGACCTGTTTGGAGCATCGAAACCCTAGAATCCAAAGCTCTGATACCAAATGTTATGAAAAAAAACTCAAAAAATAGAAGAAAAGAGAGATCAACACCTTAGAAATAAACCAATTCGAGGGGGAAACATCCTTTACATTACATAAATGAATAATTCTTAGATGCTATAAATGGAAAAACCTCCTTTCTATATATAGGAGTCCATGGGGTCACAATATAATCCTAGCCGATCTAACAATAATAATGTAAGGGCACAATAATAACAATATGGGGGTTACAGGGGTACAATAATAATAATAAGGGGTCTACACTAATAAAAATAAGGGACTACACTGGTATTATAGGGGCCTAACACATAATGGGAGCCACTAACCCAAGTCATTTCATATTAAATGCTAAGAGATAGTAGATTGTGGTTTTTTTGTGTCAAAGGTTCTGGTAACTCATTTCATTTTTTCTTCTCAAGAATGCATTGTCCCTCCCATGGTAAATTGGATGTGGGAAGGAATTTTTCTTACAACAGGAGAAAGTTCATTTATAACCTCACTCAGAGGAAGTTCCTTGGGATGGCTGAGATATGGTTTATGCAATACACTTAGCTTTCGTCATGGGAATTTTAGAGGGTGTGGTTCATTCCTGGTACTATACACACCACGTTTGTAGCTATTTATATATGTTCCACCATGGTCTTAGGGTGGAAGAAATGTGGTGGTTAAGTGGTTGTTGGCCTCTAGCGTCCACATTTCGGTTCTCGTTGGTTTTCAACAATTTATAGTGTTACTGTCATGAGAGGTCCGTGTACACTATTAATTTCTTAGGCTATTTTAGTAAGGTACTGTTTTGGTTTGTTGAAGAGCTGGGTAGTACCACGTCCCATAGTCTTTTATCGTCGCATCCTAACTTCTGCACCAGGTTATCTTTTGTTTCACATAGGGTTTCAACGTTCCTTGTATTATTCTTACATAACTCGAGGTCTAATACCTCCTTCAAAATGGTCATTTTCCTTCCATCAGCGACATCATAGACTTTTGACCTGTCCAATATTTTCTTTAATTTTCCAGTGTTGATATGCAAATTATGGTACCAGGGTACATTCTCCATATCGTTCTAAAAAATAATATGGTTTCACTTGTTCCTCATTAAATCAAACATCTCAAACCTTGATACATTATGGTCCTTAAGAAATATGGGTTTTGAGGAAGTTGAAATGGATTTTGGTCTTGGCTGGTAAGGGGTGTAAAGTAATTTGTCATCTCCAATAGTTAATCATCCATAGAGTCCTTCGTGAGTTGATGTTTTGTGTTATACAAGGGCATCACCATCCGATCGTCACTCAAAAATTATTAGTTTATATTATTTTGGGGTCTTATTATCTTGTTTTCCATCGTAAATTGGTCTTTTAGTTATCTAGAGTGTTTGTATTATGGTTTGTTTATGGGTCTTATGTGGAAATGCCTCCTCAAAAACAACTTCCTAGCTATAGGGGTGGTGCTTCGGGGGCATCCTCTTCTAGACATCACCAACTATTTGGTTGGGAATTAGTGGAATTTTTTTTTTTATTCAACTCCTCTGGAGTTTAGAAAGGAGATTTTGCAATTGGAAGCCAAGGAGTTTAGGGATCATAAGTATCAAGTTGATTCAAAATTTGGTGGTAGAAGTGTAAAATGGGTTCCCGATGTAGGGAAGTTTAGGAATATAAGACTGCATTTCCTCCACTCTATAACACTACACTGCCAGATGGAAATGCTACTCAACATGGAAATTCCTTATAAACATGTTGATAACTATAAGTTCTTTTCAGGGTAATAGGATATTAATAGAATACTAAGATACATTCAGTATGATTTGGATGATATAGTGGTCAGATAAATTGAGTGGAATGCTTCATGGTATCAGACCCAGAGACAAGCTTCAATGACCATCAATATGAGGTTGCAGTCATTAATGCCCCACCTCTAAACACTTCCCAAGAAAACTCTTCTCCTCACTCACCAGTTGTCATCTTGGACTAACATGTCCACCTTGCATGTGTATATAGTTCTCGATGTTGGAAGTTACTCGTTGCTTTTATTGCCAATATAATTTTGTTTTTTTAGTGATTCCAATGGTTCCTAGTTTTTAACTTTGTTATTTCAAATGTAGCATATTTTTTACTTCAATTAGATCATCAAGGATTCCACTAATGCAATCCAGGGTATTTACATATTGTAATCATTTGGCCATGTGTCTTCACAGTTGTGTTTCGTTTAGTTGCATTTTGTTTATCTTGGAAGGTACTCATGATCCTTTAGGTGTGTCATGGGCAAGGAGGTTTACCAATGTAATCATTTTTTATATCAATAGAAATCCGTTGATGAAATTTACCAAAAAAAAAAAAATCTTAACTCTGGATCTACCAAGCACCAAGAGGGATCAAATCTCTCAAGATGCAAACCTTTTATTGAGAGAAAAATGTAGGAAATTTTTGGACATCAAGAGATTTGATTTCTCTCAGCTCTGGTTAGATCTGGAGTTGAGATGGATTTACAACACACTAATAAAAATTTTAACTCTAAGAAATTTTTAATTTTCACTTTTTTTGTATAATATGTTATTAATACTTTTAAAATGTTACATGTCAACTCTATATTAAACATTGAAAAAATCACAAATCTCTATTATACCTTATATTACAAAAAACTTATTAATGGAATATGCTATATCTCTCTAAATTATTTTACTAAACATGCATATTGAAATATTTGATTTATAACCCACATTAAAAAGAAATGTTATTAATATTTTTTTAACATTATATATGAACTCCATATTAAAAATGGAATAAATGATAAAAACATATTATTTCTAATTGATAATAAAATATTTTGTGTAATATATATATATATATATATATATATATATATATATATATATATATATATATATATATATATATATATATATATATATAGAGAGAGAGAGAGAGAGAGAGAGAGAGAGAGAATGAATTACACATCATGTAATATGAATAATATTATTTTTACCATTTGTCAACTCCATATCAAGCAATGAAGGAATTATCTATCTTGTTGAAACAATGTAGAAAGAAAGGCTCAATTTGACTTTAGCCTTAGTCAAATTGAGTAAAATTGAATTTCCATGTCAGTAGAACAACTTGGAGGTAGTTAACTAGTGTGACATGGATCTTCTCACTTCGTTATCTCTGTAAATTTGAGTTAGAGGGCTTGGAGTTTAGTTATGCATGTGTGATTGGTAAATGTTATTAATCCAATTTAGTTATTTTTAGTTGTGTTCAATTAAATGATATATAACTATTGACAGAGTTAGTTGAAGGTCAATAGTGCAGTGGGACAACAATCTAACTCAAATATTTATCAGTTAGCTAATAAATCAACAAAAAATTTCTAGTGCATGCATAGAATTCGATTTCCTCTGCTGAAGTGGATATGACAAGAAAATGTAACATCAATTGTAGATTAGTATTGAGTGCACAGGTGTTACATGCAATCATTGATCAATCCTTGGGAATTACACAATCAATTTGGAGGAAATTCCTAAAGAATAGGGGACATTTTACTCAGGATTTGCACAAGGAAATAGGAGGCTAGGTGAGATGATATTTGGTTAAGTGTTGTCCAGAGTTCTTCATTGAGTAGAGAGAAAAATTATTATTTTTCATGTTGAGCTCAAAGCTAGAGCTCGAAATCGTAATAGATTATCTATTCATCTGTTAATGCAAAGAGGCTTGAGGGGATTTTCCCAGTTGGGTTCCCCTATAAATCACTACGTATTTTTGGTTTTTTCTTATTGGATGTCTATGCATGTTGTTCTAAATTGTGAATTTCATTCTGAAGATCAATAGAGTAGAATTGTGTCTCTTTATTTTAGATTATATTTCTTAAGCAATTGCAATTCTATCAAATTTATACATGGTATCAAAGCTCTAGAATTCACATTAGAACTAGTATATCAAACTTGTTTGTCAAGGAATTTAGAATTTGCAGCTTTTGTGCAACAAATTTTCTTCAGGATTAGGAGGATGTCTTTCAACGAGCTAATATTGGAGTATTCCCTAGAGGGTAGCTTGAATTTCATATCCTAGAAGGATCTAATGGAAGCAATACTCGATGATAATGGTGTGCTAGAATATGTTAAAACTAACATTGAAAAACCTCCACATTAATATGCACAACAGTTAGCCCAATGGAAGAAGGATGTTGCAAAGACTAGGAGAATTCTTCTAGAAGGTGTGAGAGACCATGTGGTATCAAATATCAATGGAAAAGAGACACCATTTTCTTTGTTGAAGGCACTGACTGAGATATTTGAAAATAGTAGTGACCATAGGAAATTGGGCCTAAAAGACAAACTTTGAAACATTTAGACACAGAATAATGATACTATTATGAGATATCTCTATAGATTTACACAAGTTCAGGATGAGCTTGGAGGGGTGGGTTTGAATTTTATAGAAGAAGACCCGGTGAGCCTAGATCTTCTAGGCCTTCCAAAATCCTGGCACAACTACCAGGAATCTGTGAATGGAAGGGAAAAATTACTGAATTGGGAAAGGTTGTGGTATGATTTGGTTCAAGAAGAGTTCAGGAGAAATAAATCAAATGGAACATCATCCAAAGTTGAGGATGAAGAGGATTTTGCATTGGTTGGAAAGAGGAATAAGGGAAAAGGGAAGAATTCCCAGATAAAACTTGAGTCCAACCAAAATAATGGCAAGAAGAAGTAAATGAGCAAGATAAAATGCTTCCACTGCCACTAGTTTAGGCACTATGCAACAAAATGTTCGCATGAGAAGTCTACCAAGAAGGCTTCATGAGGAGAAACAAGTGAATAAATGGCTTCACAATTCAAATTATACTTCACCCTAATAGCATTCATGGCCATCACTGTTATGGAGATCAATGTGTGGTACCTTTCTTCCAGTGCCTTGTTCCATATGACAGGGTGCAAGGAGTTTTTAAGTAGCCTGGAGGAGAAGGATCTCTAGATGCATAGCGAAATGGGTGATGATGGAGGTAGAGTGGTACAGGAATTGGTACTGTTACCTTTGAGAGGGAGAAAACCTCTTCTCTTCACCTCAAATATGTTATGTGTGTACATAATCTAAATAATAACTTGATCTCTATAATAGTTATGGAGGATCGTGGCTATGACGTTATTTTTGGTAAAGAGAAATCCTTTCTGAGACACATAGCTACTGGGAAATTGAAGCAGATTGGGCTTTATGTGAAGAACCTATACAAAATTGAGGTGGGAGATTGCAGTACATTGAGTAGTAAGGCGGGAAAAGTGCAGAGTCAAGATGTTGGAGAAATATGGCACATGATATTGGGTCATCTACAACATGGTGCCTTAAAAATCATGCAGCAAATAACCGTCGGTCTCCCTAAAGGCTCCGTTGACCAGCATGTATGCAAGGGTCACACATTGGGGAAACATGTCAAATCCGCATTCCATGACCAAGAGATCAGGGTAGATGCAATCCTGGAGCGAGTCCACTCTGATGTTTATGAACCCTTTTCTATAGCCTCCACAACCAGACATAATTTCTATGTTATTTTTATTGATGATTTATATAGAAAATGTTGGATCTTCTTCATGCAGAAGAAGGTTGATTTTTTCTCAAAATTTGTTGAGTTCAAGGAATTAGTTGAGAAGTATACTTGGAAGAAGGTGAAGGCTCTCAGGAGCGACAATGGAGGTGACTTTTTTTCGCATGCCTTCAAATATTTATGTGTGAAAGAAGGTATTTGAAGGGAACATACTACACCCCATAAACCACGACATAGTGGGGTAGTTGAAAGGAAGAACATAAGCATAATGGGAATAGAAATATCCATGTTGCATGATGAGGGGCTTCCATTACATCTATGGTGAGAAGCATGCAACACTGTAGTCTACTTGCAGAACCAGAGTCCTCATAGGATACTTGGTATAATCATACTAGAGGAAGCTTTCTCTTGGAGAAAGCCTGATGTGTCTCATTTAATAATTTTTGGAGCCTCAGTTTATTGTCATGTCTCCAAGGATTTGAGGAATTAACTTGAGTCTACAATAGAGTTGGGAGTTTGTGTAGGATACATTGAAACTCCACACAATTATCGAGAGTAGTTTCCTTCACTAAGAATGATAGTTGTAAGGAGGGATTTCAAGTTCGATGAGGACAAGGCTATGAGATGCTGTCTCAAATGAGAGATGAGTATCCCACTAGAGCAGGAGCTTCTCTCTCTAAAGGAGGAGTCTCAGGATGAGCTTCAGGAGGTTTTGGAGGCGCCACATTTAGAGGAGTAGACGGGAGGTAGAGTGGAGGCACCCGCTCAACCAAAATCTTCCAGAGAAGGGATAAAGAGAACCAGAGAAGTTGATAGATTGTTGCAAGATGCAAGGGAAAATGTGGGAGCCCCCACATCACAGTGCATGCAAAGGAGGTCACCTAATAGGTACACAAGGTACATGGCTCTCATGATAGATCTCATTGAGACAAAGCCTTCCACATTTGAGGAAGCAGTTTCTAAACCAGTTTGGGTTGATGCCATGATGGAATAATATACCAATCCATCATGAATAACAATGTATGGGAGGTGGTTCCAAGACCAAAATGGAAATCAATGGTTGGTTCGAGATGGATCTACAAAGTGAAGCATGCAGCTAACGGGAGCATCGAGAAGTACAAGGCCAAATTTGTGGCCAAAGGATTTTGTCAAATAGAGGGAGTGGAATATGAGGAAAATTTTGCACCAGTTGAAATATATTCCTCAAAATCCATTATATCATTGGTTGCGTTGATGGAGTGGAAATTCCACTAGATGGATGTAGAGACTGCCTTTCTCAACAATGTTGTTGAGGAGGAAATTTACATAAAGAATCCATAAGGATTTGAGACATATAATCAAGAGTCGCATGTGTGCAAACTCAAGAGATCATTGTATGGTCTCAAACATGCACCCTGAGCATGGTACACTCGGATCGACAATTATCTCACTGGATTGGGCTTCACCAAAAGTGAAGCAGATGTGAACCTCTATCACATTGTGGTAGATGGTAAGTTTATTATTCTTGTTTTGAATGTTGATGATTTAATATTGACAGGTGATGAGTAACTTATTTTCTCTTGCAAGGGAACTTGAGATGAAAGACATGGTCCTTATGCATTACTTCCTCAAGTTGGAAGTATGCTAGGGTGATGGTGAATTTTTTGAGTCTCAATGCAAGTATGCTATTGATATACTTCAAATATTTCACATGGAGAATTGTAAGACCATGGACACACCTCTAGATATAAACTAGAGGAAGGAGAATTCCACTTCATGTAAAGAGGTTGATGCTACCATTTACAGGCAGCTTGTGGGTTCACTAATGTATCTTCTGAACTCATGACCCGACATGTGCTATGCAGTCAACCAACTTAGTCAAGATATGTTGAGGCCTACCAAATTATATTGGAATGAAACAAAGGATGTGTTACAGTACCTTAGAGGCACTACCCAATATGGATTATGGTATAGATGGATAAAGGAAGTGAAGTTGCATGGCTTCACCAATGCAGAATGGTCAGGGAGTCCATACGACATGAAAATTACATCAGGTGTTATCTTCAGTGTTGGGTTTGCAACTATTTCTTGGTACAACATGAAGTAGAGGTCTATGGCACTCAACTCACCAGAGGCTTAATACATGGTTGCAAGTCAAGCAACATATGAGACAATCTAGACGAGGAAAATACTTGTGGGGCTATTGAGATAGGAGGTGGACCCAACAATGATATATTGTGTTAATCAGATTTGCATTAAGCTCTTTAAAAATCAGGTATTTCATGACAGATCCAAGCACATTGATATCTAGTATCATCATTTGTGGGTCTGTGTGCAGAGGAGAATTATGTTGCTACAGTACATTACAACTATGGAGCAAGTGCTGACATCTTTACAAAGGAATTGTCAAGAGGTAAATTCAAATTCCATAGGTGCAAGATAGGGGTGGTGGAAAATCCCTTTCTTGCTAAGAAGGAGTGTTGAAAAAATGTAGCAACAAAGGCTCAATTTGACTTTAGCCTTAGTCAAATTGAATAAAATTGAATTTCCCCATCAGCATGAAAAATTGAAGGCATTTAACTAGTGTGACATGGATCTTGTCACTTAGTTAGCTCAGTAATTCGAGATAGAGGGATTGGAGTTCAATTATGCATGCATGATTGTTAAATTTCAGTAATCCAGTTAATTTATTTTCAGTTGTTTTCAGTTAACTAACTTCTAACTATTGATAGAGTCAGTTCAAGGTCAGTTGTGCAGTGGGACAATAGTCTAACCCAGAGATATGTCAGTTAACTGATCAATCGGCCAAAAAAATAGTACATGAAGAGAATTCGAGTTCCTCTGCTAAAGTGGAGATGACAAGGCAATGTAACATCATTAGTAGGCTAGACTTGAGTGTATAGGTGTTGCATGCAATCAATAATCAATCCTTGGGAATTATGCAATCAGATTGAAGGAAAATCCTAAAGAATAGGGGCAAATTTCCTCAGGATTTTGCAAGGATATTAAGTTACTAGGTGAGCTGATATTTGGTTGAGAGTTGGTCAAAGTTGTTCATTGAGCAGAGAGAACAATTATTATTTTGGAGTTTGAGCTCAAAGCTAGAGTTAGCAATTGTAATAGATTCTCTATTCATTTGATTAATGCAAAGAGGCTTGAGGGTTTTTTCCCAGTTGGGTTCCCCTGTAAATCACTGTGTATTTTTGGTTTTTCTTATTGCATGTCTATGTATGTTGTTATAAAACGCAATTTTCATTCCGTAGATGATTAGAGTAGAATTATGTCTCTTGATTTTAGATTAAATTTCTTAAGCAATTGAAATTCTATCAAATCTATACATGTATTTTACTATAAATTAATTACTTTATTTCTATATATAAATTTACTTTCAATTACTTTATATCTCTATATAAAATTTTGATATGAAATCAAAGTGGAAATTGAAGTATTTTATTTATGGCAAACATTAATTTTTTGTATTAGTATTTTTTAATTTGTTAGTATAAGAATTAGTTTATTGTCTTTAAATATAACGTTATATGATAACAACTCTCTCATACTAAACTATAAAAAAGCCTCTTAGACATAATTAAATTATTATTATTTCTTAAATATTAATATCAATATTTATATTTTATATTTTAATTAAATATTTAAAATACAACTTAATACAATAATGTTTCTAAAAAATCAAATGATAATTTTTAAATCAAGTTAATTAAGACTGAAACTTGGACTTGAGTCGAATGCAAAGGCAAAAATGAAAGGGGAATCCATCAAAGCAGGAGAGGCATGTTGACTAAAACCCTAAAGAAACCCCAAAGAAACCAAGTGGAGGAGGAGGACCCATTGACAAACGCAGAGCAACATAAATTCTCCAAGCCTGAGAGAACCAATAAATAACCATGGTTAGACTAACCAAGGAGTGCATAATTCCTAGCCTTCATGAGATTGCAATCCGAATTTAATGAAAGCATTTTTTCTGGAAAAAAAAAACTACCTCATATCTTAACGATAGAATTTTTAAGATATAATAATCATTATAGAGAACTGAATTTAATTAATATAATTATTAAAATATAATTGTATTTAATTATAATAATAATCGAAATAATTTATAGTTATAACTTTTAAACTGTCATTATGATTTTTAATTATAACTTTTATAACTTTTAAAGTACCGTAACTTGTTTAAGGAAGCATGTTATGCTATCATCTAATGGCTAACAAAGGAAAAAAAAGACTGGGAAACAATAATTCCATATTATGGAAAATAATAATAATGCTTTTTTAATAGTGTTTCTGTGATATATATATATATATATATATATATATATATATATATAAAAGTAAAGAGTTAGGCTCCAAATTATAGATCCAAAAACTCACAGTGCTGTAAGAATTTGCGTGATTTGCTGTAAGAATTTGCGTGATTATTCAACTCTAACCCAAAACTCAGTGTGCTAGGTGAATTTTGCATGATTATCAATCATGCATCAAACACATGCTATTCAACCATATTCCATCATAATGGGACTCACGTTTGTTCTCCATTTTGAAAAGTTCAGTTTCCCACTTAAAATTGGTGAATTAGTTACCACATCCTTCATCAACACAACGATGTGGTACAACAAAAATAAATGAGAACGTTACGTGTAAACAATCAAGGTTATGATCAAACTATCCCATAATTTAATTTTCTCATCACACGTCATAACATCATTAAGAAAATGGGAAGAATAACACTTGCCACATATCGCGTTCATGTAACTTATTATATAATGTATAATTATGTTGCATTTCCTCTAGGTACGAGAGTGAGTTTTCGGGACGGCTAGAGCACACATTTGATGAGTTTTTTGGGATGGCTAGCATAGAAAAACCATGGATTATAAATTTATAAATTATAGACTATAGTCCAAGGACCAAAATGGAAAAATAATACATAGTCACTAATGTAGGTTCCAAATGGAAAAATCAAAATGTCTCAAGACAACAAAAAAGGAAGTATAAGTCAATATCCATAGTAACATGAAAGTTGAAGCTACTCAAAAGTTCATATCTTCTGCATCAAGTCTATATGAAAATTCTTTAGCCTCACTATCTTTTTCCCATCATGAACGATGCTTTGCAACCACAACTCAATTTCATGTAATGGTACATTAACCAATCCTATATGGATAGATGACCCATCATCATCAATCTATGAAGCATCCTCAGGATCTACATCCCACTATGTTTCAAGTTCCTGTAACCACTGTGTTTCAGGTCTCTGTAAATACTCTGGTGTCGTCCTTGTAAAAACGCAAAAAATGTTATGCCCATAAACTTGTTTCTCAACTCTTTTAGAGGTAAGCCTATTCCTCTTAATAGAGTAAATAAAAGTAAATGTAGGCCAATTTCTTTTTGCAACTAAATAATTGGCAACCTGAGGTAGTAAATACATAACAAGAGTGCATGTTTATGATGCATTCTATTGTATCTATTTCTCGTAGGCAGTTCTTGGCTCCGAAACTATGCAAATAAACCAACTTTACCAAACTTTAGGTTCAAGTTGGCCCTTGAACGAGAAGGAGCTCCCTTAAGTGTTACAAAGTTTTGTTTAACATTGTTCATTGTCATTGGATAACAATCTATGGATCACAATGACCAGATCTATGATTTATTATGGGTGGTTGATGATGATTGTACAATCTATGTCCATTAATAAATCCCTATCTCGCAAAGTCCTTGGTCAAAGTGCCAACATCCAGTTTGACTAAATGACATGATTTTTAGAGAATTTGACAGAAGAATATAGGAGAATTCATGATAATTAAGCGGTCATATTGAATACTTAATCAACCAAACATAGTGGATGTGTATAGAATATTTCTACAACCAAATAGAACACATTCAAGGGATGACAGAAGGCAACAATTAACAAATGTATAGGAATTAACCAAGACAAATAATTCAGTTAATTAATCTCTTTAAATGATTATAACTTTGCAAGGGGATTTCAAAGAGATTGGAACTCAATGTATTCTTACCGAGATCTCCTATGTTACCTTGAACATGTACATAAATAAAGTATAAAAGCACTAGAAAAACATACAGGAAAAATAATTTTTTTCATGAACTAGAGCTAGAATACTTCAATTAGGAATTCTGTAATAAAAGTTTTACAAAGCGACATGTTTTTGGCATTAAAAGCCAAACGTTTTACCTTATAATTTGAAATAATATATTGAACATTACATTAAGCTGACTGTGTCTAGCTTTCTGGAAAAAATATGAACAATAAACTAAAAATAAAAACAATCACATGAAAACTACAGGAAATTTGGAACTGCTGAAAAATATTCAGCCTTCAAATTTGGAAATTGGTTCATTGTTGCTGACATTGGGGAAATTTTGAAGTCTAAAATGGGCCTCCTAAGGAAATTATAAAATAACAGTGGAATTAATAAAATAATATTAGATTGCATAATCAAATTTTAGAGGGAAAAAAAGAAGAAAAAAACTAATTTTTCAACTCATATTTTCAACTTATCTTCCTAAGGGTTTACTAAAATTTCAAGCGGGAACACTCATTGGATGCATAATTTGATTTATCATCCAAGGAGTACCCATATTGCATACTTTCGCTGGACCCTACTACACGAAAAATGAGAAATACATGAAAAACGTGATTGCAATAATGTTTTTTCATGTATTTCTCATTTTTCATTTAGCAGGTTCCATTGAAAGTGTGCAACATGGGTACTTCTTGGATAAGGAATTAAATTTTGCATCTAATGACTACTCCAGCTCAAAATTTTAGTAAAAACTTACGGAGATAAGTTGAAAATACAAGTTGAAAAAATAGTTTTATTATTTTATTATTTTTTAATCTTTTTACTTTTCTCCCTCCAAAATGGTGAATCATCCCCCATGGTTGACATCATCATCTTGAATCCTCTTGTTTCTTATAAATTTTATTTTGGTTGTACAATTTTTTTAGGAGGCCCATTTTAGACCTCAAAAGTTCTCTAATGTCCTTTGCCTAGTGGTTGAAGTTGTTTTCACAAAACCTTTTATCTTCCCTCCAAACTTGATTAACTCTGCTACTTGTATCAACTAGTTGTCCCTTTGACTGCTATTTTCGAGTCCAAAATTTGAAAATAATCTCATGTCTATTTATATTTTTCCCCATAGTTGTTCAAGGAATTATTTGCATTTTGAATTTAAAACAAACTTATTTTTTGACATTTTTTCCCATAGTCTTTGCCTTCATGATCTTTTAAGTGTTTCACCGTTGTTGTAAAATATTTGGGAAGCAAATATATTGATAAATATTTTCCAAATATTTTACTTAAACTTGTAAATCCATATTTCTCTATTTTCATGAATTTCATAAATAAAATCTCAAAATATTTACTTAAATGATTTTATCCCGTAAAACCATCCTCTTGTTTTGAAATCCATGCCTTGTTTTTAAACCCATGTCTTGTTTCCCCTGAATTTATATATCTATGAATACATGAGATTCATAAATATATTTCATAAAGCTATCTACTGATTTCCTTATGGTTTTTTAAAGCCATGTCTTGTTTTTCCATGATTGGTAAAATATCTTTTAGTTTCCCTTTTTACTTTTGTAAAATATTTGGATAAGATTTTATCTTCTCATACATTTTTCCTCTTTATACCATAGAAAAAATAATATTTCTTCTCTCTGTAAAATTTCGTTTTACCTCATTTTACTCAGCTTCCTTTTACCTCAGTCTTTCACCCATAAAATCATTTCATAAACATATGACTGTAAAAGTCTCGTTTTCCTTTATCTCCTTTTATACAGACTTTATAATATATAATCTTGCTTAGATACTTCGTAGACCTTCCTGCCATATATCCATAAAATGTAAATCAATATAAATAATGGTTTTCGAGTGAGGGGGGGGGGAGGGGAGTAGTTGGTAAATGGTTTTGGAGGGGGGGTTCGAAATGAATGAGAGGATGAGATGGTAAATGGTTTTGTTTTTTTTTTTTTTTGGCGGGGGGGGGGGGCGCGTCCTGAAATGAACGAGAGGATGAAAATTATAAAAAGCAGTAAATGTGAAACAACTTTTTAGAGTGGGGGGTAGGTTAAAATTCGAATAGGCAGCCCCCCTCGAAAACCATCAATTTTCCATTGATTTGAAAATTGACATTTCACAAATCTCGATGCATTTAGATTAGGGTAGTTTAATGTATGAAGTGCAAGGTGGGGACATAAATTTAATGACTTTTCGATTTGATTTCGCTGATGTATATAACATGATAATAAATGTGGTTCCTATAGTTTATATATTATGTTGAATTATTATTTTTAAACAAAGTTTAATATTTTAAATAAATAATTTTATAAAAAATTAATTATATATATTTTATAAAATTAAATTTCATTTGAATTAAAAACTATTAAAATTATATTAGATACATTTCATCCTTTAGGAATATAAAGGGTTATATGGAATTATATTTAAAGGAAGACATTTTCCAAGGAAAGGATGAGATTGAAGGTAGCAAATTTTGGAAATTTTCAAAAATGATTTTGTAACTTTTTGAAAAGTTACAACATAGGATCCATCTAGGGATTGCTTCCCCCTGTGGGATGCAGAGAAACTGGTAGACCAGCTACCTTGAACTCATTGGGCATGGAGTCATGCCATAAGAAATTTACTATCTTCACTCTGAAACCTGCAATATATGTCTTAAAACCTGTTTTTCTCACATTGAAACAATCTATGATGCAATTTTTAACTTCAATCTCAAACCTGTAACCAAAAATTTGTACTAGTCCTCTTTTGAACATACCTTCAACATTGAAACTATTGCATACTACAGACTAATATATTTTATAAATCAATGGTATAACAAATCCGTTGGGTTAGTTGAGTCAATAATCAACCATTGTTCTTCTTCCCATCTCCTGCAACTTATTACACTTCAAGCAAACTAAACTACATATCGCAACTAGAATCCAAACTGAAATAATTGATGATCTAAACTAAATCAATCCATAAAATACTGAAAATAAAACCCATTTATAATCTGCACACCAAAACTGATATACTGCACATTGAAACTGAAAGTAACTAATTCAATCCCACACCTCTATCTAACTGAATTGAAAATCTGCATTGTTAGGTGTAATCAAAATTTTTAGTGTAACCACGTGGGAAGTGTATTAACTGTCAGATCATTTTTTATGTAGCTGAAGATGTGGAAAATATTTACAATATGAAAGACAAACTCCATAGGCAACTGATACTTAGAACTGAAATTTGAAGACTACATCCTTTGTTGATGTTTGAAATTTATGATTATCATTAAGAGGAAGAGAGATATGTTGCTGAATGAAACCAACAATTTGAACCAGGGGAAATTTCGGTAACCTAGTGGAATCAACATATAGACAAATTGGAGCTGCCAAGTGAAGGAATTACAACCAATATCAATTGTCTAGTCTTTTTTCACCAAAAAAGAGTATATCTTATCGTGATCATGAACCAGGGAAATATTTCTTCGTCACTTTTCTCCCTGGGAACGACACGAAATGTTGTATTTGTTTCTTATAGGCAGTTCTTGGATGTGAAACTACGCTAAGAAACCAACTCGACCAAACTTTGTGTTCAAGCTAGCCCTTGAACCAGTTGGGGCTCCCTCAAGTGTTATGAGGTTTTGTTTAACATTGTTCATTGTCACTGGACAACAGCCTATGGAGAAAAATGACCACATATATGATTTATTATGGGTGGTTACTGATGATTGTAAAACCTCTGTCCATAAATAACTCCCTCTCTTGCAGAGTCCTTGGTCAAAGTGCCGACATTCAATTTGACATAATAACATTATTTTTAGAGAATTTGATAGAATAATATAAGATAATTCATGATAATTAAGTAGTCATACTGAATACTTAATCAACCAAAAATAATGGACGAGTGTATAATATTTATACAACCAAATAGAACACATTCAAGAGATGACAAAAGGCAACAATTAACAGATGTAGAGGAATTAACAAAGATAGATAATTAAGTTAATTAATCTCTTTAAATGATTATAAATTTTCAAGGGGCTTTCAGAGAGATTAACAATAAATATTTTCTTACCCAGATCTCCTATGTTACCTTGAACATGTGCATAAATAAAGTATGAAAGCACTAGAAAAACATGATACAAGAAAAACAATTTTTTTAATGAACTGGAGCTAAAATACTTCAATTAGGAATTTTGCAATAAAATTTTTACAAAGCGAATGGTTTTGGCATCAAAATGAAACCCTTTTGCCTTATAATTTGAAACAATATATAGAAAATTACAATAAGTTGACTGTGTCTGACTTTCTGGAAAAAATCTAAATACAATAAACTAAAGATAAAAACAATCACTGGAAAACTACAGGAATTTTGGAACAGTTGGAAAATATTCAACCTTCAAATCTGGAAATTGGTTCAATGATGTTGATCCTCTACCTTGGAATCTGGAGTGGCTGAAATTGTTTTCACAAAACCTATTTTTTTTTTTTTTTCTAAGTATGTCTAAATTCTATTATGTATAAAAGTATTAGTACAAAACTGCACCAGCGTCAGCTAGGGAAGCCTGAACGCTGTGCTTGATAGTCAAGCAAGACAAGCATAGTCGGGACTGCCCAGAATGGGAAACCAGTCCATTAACCCATAATGTCTGAGCCGCCCATAAGAGGGAAACCGGCTTTAAATGTACAAAAAACAAAATGAAACTGTAGCTGAAATAAGTAAACTGCCTGTACAGCAAAGCAGTATAGCTAAGATGCATATAGTTTCTACTAGAACTGAACAAAAAAACCTGAGTGCCAAAGCAGCTATGGTCCATGAGTAGGAGAGGGGTTTTCTTCAACAATTCTGCAGGTGAACATCTCACTGCTGTTCTCCTGATTGTCACTGGGAACACTTCCACCACCTGCACGTTCTGTCTCCATGGAGGGCCCGTGCTGAGGAGCAAAGAGGGTGGGGCCATCACGAGGGGAGCTGTTGCTGAAAGAGGGAGCTGGCATTGTCGAAGAGCTGGGCGTAGCTATATTAGGGACTTCTTCCCGCAGAGTCATAGTAATGAAAGTGGTAAGAATGGCATCACATGAGGTGCAGTCAAACCTCAGCTCAGTGCGTTGAGAAGTTTGACGGATGGTGGGCCGAAGGGGACTAACACCAGGAGGAGGCACATGGAGAGCGGGCGGGGCAGAGATGGCATCAGGAGAAATGACAGAGGCATCCTCAAACGTAGAAACGGGAGAGGGAGGCACGCATTGATGAGAGAGACGGCCACGAGTGGATCCCCTTCAAGCTCTCATGCGCTCGCGAAGGCGAGGCATGATGACCAAATCAGAGCCTGGCTCAGCAAGATTCCCCAAGCAGGCTGAGGGAGAAAGAGAATTCTGGACACCACCTGCCTGAACAATAGAAGCCGGAGCGAAACTACTGTGACCACGAAGCAAATCAGCAGAGGAGGTAGCAGAATTACCTGACTGAGCAGTGGAGGCAGAATTCCAAACTCGTCGATTACACCATGGACTGTTAGAGAAATGACAATTTGGAGCCGGCTCGAAACAAGCCACTATCCAGCAGCGCTTCCCCGTATTGGTTTTAATGGATGCTTCAATGCTTGCGGGCGAGCAGTTCACATGCAAAGGCGGAGGAGAGCAGAGGCCGCCCACTCCACCATTCAAATCGCTGCAGAAACTATCCATGCCAAGCACAATCGCCATGTCCAGGAGCCGAGTGAGCCTTCCAAGATAATAAGAATTCACACCGGGTGAGGAGTAAATACAGTAGTTAATGGCAGTACCGGGAGCCACATGGGCTGCACCGGCGAGGTCCATCGGGAAGTGGACTGAGTGCCACGTTCCCTGATGGATTTTAATCAGCCGCATCCGGCGTGTTTTCACAAAACCTATTATCTTCCCTTCAAACTTGATTAAATCTACCACCTGTATCAACTAATTGTCCCTTTGACTACTATTTCTGAGTCCAAAATCTGAAAATAATCTCATGTCTGTTTATGTTTTTCCACAGAGTTGATAAAGGAATTATTTGCATTTTGAAGTTAAACCAAACTTATATGTTGACCTTTTTTCCCATAGTCTTTGTCTTCATCATCTTTTAAGTGTTTCACCATTGTCATAAAATATTTTGGAAGAAAATATTTTGATAAATATTTTCCAAATATTTTTTCTTAAATCTGTAAATTAATATTTCTCTATTTCCATGAATTTCTTAAATAAAATATCAAAATATTTCCTTAAATGATTTTATCGTGCAAAACTATCCTCTTGTTTTGAAATCCATGTCTTGTTTACCTTGAATTTATATATCTATGAATATATGAGATCCATAAATATATTTCATAAAACCATCGACTAATTTTTGTCTCATGGTTTTTGAAAACCATGTCTTGTTTTGTCATGATTGGTCAAATATCTTTTAGTTTCCCTTTATAATTTTGTAAAATTCTCTTACATTTTCCCTCTTTATACCATAAAAAAAACAATATTTCTCTTCTCTGTAAATTTCATTTTACCTCATTTTACTCAGCCTCCTTTTACCTCAATCTTCACCCGTAAACTCATTTCATAAAAATATGACAGTAAAAGTCTCGTTTCATTTATCTCATTTTGTAAAGAATTTATTGGGGTAGGTTAAAAGTCGAATAGGCAGCCCACCCCCCCTGTGCTTTTCCATAGATTTGACATAGAGATTAGGTCGACTTGTTATTTTTAAATTAAGTTTAATATTTTAAATAAATAATTTTAAAAATATATATAATTATATATATTTTATAAATTAAATCTTAGTTAAAATAAAAACTATTAAAAATATGTTAGATATATTTCATCCTTTAGCAATGGAAAGAGTTTTATGGAACGATATTTGAAGTAAGGAATTTGCGAAGGCAAGGATGAGATTGAAGGAAGGCAACAAATTTTGGAAATTTTCAAAAATGATTTTGTAACTTTTAATGGTGTCAAAAAAAGTTACAACACATTGTCCCCATACATCCTCCACCATCCACTAGGACTTCTTTGTACCATGCCCAACAAATATTACTTTGTAGCTTTAGAGAAAGTGGGGCTACTAAGAAAAGAAAAATCAAGAAACTATTCTCAAAATATGGTTTCTTCCTCTATTGTATACATCTTTTCTATGGCATTAATAAAGCCTTATTTAACTTCAGGGTCATCTATTAGTGAAACTCTGTCTTCCCTCTCCACATAAAACTTTGGATTAAGTGCATATGTGACCATATGAAGAGGCGTGTTTAACTCATTCCATCTCATTTCTATCAACTTTTCGATTCATTAAATAACCCCAAATAGGGATCCCTTTGAAAAATGATGGACTTGACCTTTCTAATCATGCTATCAATTGACTCATATATTTCCCCAAGGCAAGGAGAATCTAAATATGCATACCTAATTAGCTCAATTATTGGAGCGGTGAAAGAGACAATGCATTTCACATCAGCCCACCTATCATTATTCAACACCAACTTCCTTACCTTATTTCCTTGATATTTTTTGGATTCCCCCCATGCTGACCACTTGGAACTTATAAAAATGGACTTTAGGGCATGTTTCAACTCTAACATATGGTTAAGAAGGATAGAGTAGGTGGCATACCTTGTATCTGCTAGATTCAATAACTCAAGTTTTTCACATAAATTATATAAATAGCTAAAGAGGCATGGTGCTTGCAATTGAAAATTTGTACCTCCTGGCATCCAATATAATGCGGGTGATCCAAGAAATTTTACCATTGACTTTGAATGCATTATTTAAAGCATGAGTACAGGTGATCTAGGTGGATATTGGTGGGCACCCACTTATTCCACTTGGGGCCCCACCATTGTCTCTTTCAATTTTTCAGTTTCAGCACAACTTACTATTTTTAGCAGTTTTTGGGGTCCTGAACTTCCAGAGCTATTTTGAGGCCCTAAATGACATGTTTTGGTTAGAAGTTTTAGTCCTCGGATAGATTTCTCTAATGATGTATCATGTGCGTCAAATGGAGATAGTATTCCAAAGTTACGAGCCTGGGAAGTTGAGACACCAATTTACCCAAACGGGGTTCATAGTTTTGGCGTTTCATCTCCTAGGGTTAGGTTTTTGGATATTTAGGAATTTTCATTATTTATCTATAATAAATAGGCCCTTGAGCCTCATTGGAACATAGTTCAGACGTCGGTATCTGCCACATCTCTTCTCAAAGATAAGCTACCAACGCCATAGCTAGTTTATTTCCATTATCTCTATAAGCAAATTTCTGTTCTTTGATATTAATGAAATGAAGTGTTATTTCTGCTCCATATTTGTATTTATGGTTATATGTGTAATATGTTGTGTTCCTTCATAAATAAGAATCAGTGGTATTGGAGTGGTTTTCTTTTTCTCGATCCTTCGTTGCATGTCCCCAACGAGGTTGGGGTATAAGGAGTTAGGGCACGGTCTGGTTGAACCTTTGCAAGATCAACCTCGCAAACCTCGATGGCCGCCCATGGGGGATGAAAATAAATATGAGGGAGCAGGAGATCCTACGAAAATATTTCTTGAGGAGGCCCTTGAAAAATAAAGGAATGCGATTATGGATAACTTTTCCTAGATCCTTCAACGACTGCCCACTAGCGGCACATCTGCATCCAACACCCACTCTGGAGGTGAAACTCCCTTTAAGGTACAAGTAAACTTTGACATTCCCATATTGAGGGTCAAATAGATGTAGGTGCCGTAGATATATGGTTGAATCTATTAGAAGGATATTTTTCGGTTCATGACTTTTCCGACTGGGAGAAGATTAGTTTTGAACTCCTCAAAGCTACCCCCCATGTCAAGGACTGGTGGGAAACCTACTATGAGAAAAAGGATGAGACATAACCCTTTCTGTTCTCATCCGTACCCACTTGGAATTTTTTTCGAGACACCATCAAGGAGAAATAATATCCCATGGGGAGCTATGAGGACAAGTACATATAATGGACCACAATACAACAATAAAGGGATCAAAACATGCATGAGCTGACGAATCTGTTCCATACCCTATGCAAAAAGTTGGGTATCAAAGATTCAGAGAAACATTGGTGCTAAAGTATCAAATTTTTCTGCACAGATACATTCAAGAGGAAATGGAGTTCCTCGACATCTCCTTGCTTGGTACGACATATCGGTATGCTACCAATATTGAGCAGAAATTCAAACAGAAGAAGCGAGACTTTGGATCTGTGAATCAAAATCAAGGTAAAGGGGCCCCCAAACTGCAAAACAAAGGACAAATCCAAGGCATGGTGGCCCAAGATAACCTGCCAAAGCCACAAGAAAATAGCAACACCATGAAGCCAAAGAAGGACACAGGAAAGTGGTGTGAGTTCCATAAGAGCTCCACTCACAACACAAGTGAGTGTTGGGCCAAGCAGTCGCTGGTGGCCGAGATGTGTTCGAAAACTATATATTATGGAGCAATGCAACACATAAAATATGCGGAAAATACAAGCACAAAAAACACATAAAAATAGAGAGACAAAGATATATGTGGTTCACCCAGTTTGGGTTACGTCCACCCCGAACAGCCAGTCCTTCCTTTGTATTACCAGCAAAATGAAGAGACAAAACCTACAGCAGATCCGTTGTAATATCCTCTGTTCTCTCTCACAGTCTCCCTCTCTGTTTCTCGCTTCAAGAATACACACATAATACATAGCCACAATACAATACCCTCATAAAAGTGAGGGGTTTCCTTCTAGGGCAAAAAACCCTAATCTAAATATAACTTCTACCGTTAGATCATCCGCCTATGAACGGCCCAGATTGACTAGAATTACTATACCTTTACAAGGAAATTTTACATCTGTTTTTAGCTTCAGGGGCGCTGCCCTCGAAACCCCCCGCCAGGGGGGGGCTCCAAAAAGTGCTATCACCCCCCTGTACCCCCCATGGCAGCGATTAATTACGGGCGACGTTGCCACCCCTTTTAAGGTACAGGGGTCCAATGTTATGATACAAAGTAAACAAGATAATCAAGCTCCACACCCAACAAGATGAGGGCTTATGAATCAAATGCATGCTCCAAATCTGAATCAGAACCTGACACGGGGAATGGAAAAGGGAAACAGATTATTGATGCAGATCCCAATGCCACTGTTTCCACTGCGAAGATCCTGCAGGAGGAACAGGAAGATCCATAGGAGGAGGAGTGTCTCTTCCACTCCTAGATGTGGGTAAAGCGTTCCCTACTATAGTTCATTGTCAATGATGGGAGCCAAAAGAAACTCATTTCAGAAGATGCCTTGAAGCGGTTAGGTTTGCCTATCACAACACACCCACAACCATACACCATCGGGTGGCTTCACCAAGGACGAGATCTCCACGTCAGCCAGCAGTGCCGCCTTCCATATATCATCAAGCCCTTCACGGATGAGGTATTATGTGACATTTATCCCCTTGATGTTTATGATGTATTATTAGGCCAACCATACTTTTGGAAGCAACATGTTGTGTATGAGTTCCGGCCTCATGCTATTATTGTTACTTTAGGAAATAAGTTGTACATGATACCAGAGGTACCACCACCTGATGCTATCTCTTTGGTTACTATAAAATAATGCAGTAAGCTCATTTCCCAAACCAAGAAATTTGTTTTCTTGATGATCCGCCCCCAGGGAAAAAATAAAATTGTGGCCACGACCTCCAGACAGGGCTCCTCTACATGACAACAATAAATGGAAAAGGTTGTGGAGGAGTATGGGGACATATTCACCTCACCCATAGGGTTTCCTCTGCACTGTCAGTTCAAGCACCTCATTGATCTGACCCTAGGTGCGCCACTACCTAATGGACCGATCTATCGGTACTCTGTTCTGGAGAATGATAAAATCAAGAGGCAGATTCAGGAGTTGCTGCAGAAAGGTCAAATCATGAAAATTTCATCGCCTTGTGGGAACCAGGTCGTGTTGGTCCAGAAGAAGGATGGGACTTGGAGACTCTGTATTGATTATCGGGTGCTGAACAAGATCACTGTTCGGAATAGGTACCCGATCCCATGGATTGATGACCTTCTGGACCAACTCAAAGGAGCAAAATATTTCAGCAATATCGACTTGAAGTCTGGGTATCACCAGGTACCAATAGAACCCTATGATGTGTGGAAAATTACCTTCAAAGCCAAGGAGTGCCTTTTGAATGACTGGTCATGCCTTTCAGGTTGATGAATGCTCTCACAACCTTCATGAGGTTGATGGACGACAACTTGAGGCCATTCACCAGCTCATTTGTAGTGGTGTACTTGGATAACATTCTAATCTTTAGCCAGATTTGGGAATATCACCTCCACCACATCCAACAAGTCCTCCAAACACTAAGGCAACACAACTTGTGTGCCAATTCAGAGAAGTGCACTTTTGGCATGACCCAGGTTCAATATCTAGGGTACATTATTGATGAAAGGGGGGTACATGTGGATCCAACCAATATCCAAGTTATTTGGGATTGGCCCGCCCCAACCACTCTAATAGAGCTTTGCAACTTTCTGGGTCTTGCTAATTTCTACAGCTAGTTCGTGTTGGGATTCTCTCATATCACTTGACCCTTGAGTCAAGTCACCAAGGGAAGAGTGAGAGAAAAATTATTTTGGTCAGAATATCAATAGAAGGTGTTTGTATAATTGAAACATCGCCTCTTTTCTACCCCCGTGCTCACATTAACAGACTTTCAACAACCATTTGTGATTGAGACAAATTCCTATGACTATGCTATTGGGGCAGTTCTTACTCAATAGGGGCATCCAGTGGCATATCACAGTGAGACATTGTCCGACACAGTTCGCAAGTATCCCACTTATGACAAATAAATGTATTCCATTGTGCAAGCTTGTTGAGAATGGAAGCTTTACATTCTAGGGAAGGAAACAATCATCCACACAGACCACCAACCCCTGCAGTTCATACAAACACAAGGGAAGTTGCAAAACGATCGCCGTCAGAAGTGGTCCACATATCTGCAATAGTTTCATTTGAACGTCAAGTACAAGAAGGGTAGCACCAATAATGTTGCAGACTGCCTCATCCAACCACCGATCATGGCGCTAACCACCGTTCTCAAATCTTGTGGGCACGAGACTTCTGATTGGCTTCTTCTCTACAAGAGTAATCCAGAATTCAACCACACATACAAGGAACTCTTGGGGGGTACACAAGTTCCAAATTTTCACCTCCAAGATGCATTGTTATGTCACCTTGGACACCTTTGTGTTCCTTCAAGTGAGCGTGCCAAGATGATATGGGAATCACACTATAGTCAATTCATTGGGCATTTTAGGGTCGAGAAAACAATGGTAGTACTGTAGAAGTATTTCTATTGGCCTAACCTTTGACAGGATGTCAGGAAGTACATTAGATCCTGCACTAATTGTGGCATTGCCAAACCAACCATCAAGAAGAAAGGCCTCTATACTCTGCTACCTACCCCTAGTCGACCTTGGGAATCCATCTCCATGGATTACATGTCGGGCCTTCCTTCTACTAAGCATGGAAATGACTGTGTTTTCATGGTTGTCAACAGATTCTCGAAGATGACCATTATGGCGGTCTGCAAGAAGAATATCACAACATAAGCCACTGCTAAACTCTTCTTTGAACAAGTGTGGGTGCACTTTTGGATCTCATAATCTATCATATCAAATTGGGACAGCAGGTTCCTCAACACATTTTGGTCCAGCCTCTAGTCAATGTTGGACACCAAGCTCACCAAGTCCACAACTTTCCATCCCCAAACAGATAGCCAGACAGAGGTTGTCAACATGATGATTTTACACATTTTGTGCATGTACAATTCAAAGCATCCAAACACATGGAATGACACATCTCAACTGGGCTTGGACTTCTAGCCGCTATGTCCCATTGATGCAACCATGCCATTTGCAGCTACTCAGGCAGATTCGGCTCATGTCCAGTCTGAATATGACAAAGCAAACATCTTCATCGAGCACATTCAGCACATTCGCCAATATATTAATGACATATTGGATAGAGCCAATGCTAAGTACAAGAAATTACATGATCAACATTGGGTGCCACACAATTCTAGGTGGGCGAGAAAGTGTGGCTACATTCACAGAAGGAGCGCCTCACTGGACCCCACTGTAGGCTTCACCCGCTCCAATATGGGTCGTACACCATCAACAAGGTTGTAGGGAAAAATTCATTTGAGCTCAATATTCCAACATTCCTTGGTCTGCACCCAGTATTCAATGTGGACCACCTTCGTCCCTACTTCCCACCTCTACTGGACACCTCCGACATTGCAGAACAACTCACACCAACAGATTTAAACCCAAGCTACATGGAACAGGCCACCACAGATTGTATCATGGACATTTAGATCAAGAACACTTGCCAACAGAAGATCCAACTGTATCGAGTTGTCAAAGCTGGCCAACTCCTACACCAAGGCAAGTGGTTCACCAGGGACCAAGTTCGACAGAATTTTCCTCATCTCATGGAGGAACTCAATGCAATGGGGACCATTACTTACCAAGGGGGGAGGAATGATCCAGGTGGATATTGGTGGCCACTTGCCTATTCCACTTAGGGCCCCACCATTGTCTCTTTCATTTTTTCAGTTTCGGCACAACTTACTATTTTTAGCAGTTTTTCGGGTCCTGAATTTCTAGAGCCATTTTGAGACCCTAAACGACATTTTTTGGGCATTGCACCTCTGGCTAATATGATTCCATTCAAAAATTGATATTCACAGTCAATAGTTGTATTCCTTGGATAGATATTTCTAACAATGTATCATGTACGTCAAACAAAGATAGTATGCCAAAGTTATTACCCCGAGAAGTTGAAATACCAATTTACCCAAACAGGGCCCATAGTTTTGGCGCTTCATCTCCTAGGGTTAGGTTTTTGTATGTTTATGAATTTCCATTGTTTCTATATAATAAATAGGCCCTCAAGCCTCATTGGAACACAGTTTAGAGGTCGGTAGCCGCCACATCTCTTCTGAGAGATAAGCTACCAATGCCCTAGCTAGTTTATTTCCATTCAGTTTGTAAGCAAATTTCAGTTCTTTGATATTAATGAAATGAAGTGTTATTTCCGCTACATCTTTGTATTTATGGTTATATGTGTAATTTTTTGCATTTCTACATAAATCTAAATCAATAGGTTTACATATGCTTCACTTTTGGTGAAGTTCAAACCGGTGTGATAGTTATCGATATTGGTGTACTAAGCACGAGGTGCTTCTTTGAGACCATACAACACTCGCTTGAGTCTACACACATGAAAATCTCGATCAAAAGTCTCAAATCATTTTGGTTGTTAGATGTACACCTCCTCCTCAATAAATCCATAAGGAATGTTGTTTTTACATCCATCCGGTGGATCTTCCACCCCATCTGTGCAACTAGAGCAAGAATTGATCTAATGGATGAGTACCTTTCTATAGGAGAAAAGGTTTCCTCATAGTCAATTCCTTCAAATTGGGAGTACCCCTTGGCCAAATCTAGCCTTGTGATTCTCTATGATTTTTTTTGCTTCCTACTTAACCTTGAAGATCCATCTCAAACCCACAACTGATCTATTTTCTAGTCTTGGGACCATTTCCCAAACATTGTTCTTTACAATGGGTTCATATTCCTCCACCATTGCATCAACCCACTTCTACGGGAAAAGCTACCGTAATTTATGGGTTGAGGGATAACAGAGTGGATGACATATCATCACAATAAGCACTCTAATTATCATTTTTTACGCTTGAACTAGAAAATTGAGGATAGACAACCTTACCCATTTGTCATTCGTTTGAGGTCGATCCCACAGGGTGCAAACCCTCTGCTACTCCTCGTGCTCTAGAACCTACAAATCAATCAAGAAAAAGCACACAAACTAGTTGCACAACATATATGTGATCGATTTTAGCATGTTAGCATATATAATCTCATAAAAGTAACATGAAGTAAACCATTAAAGATCATTCAACATGTATAGGAGATATATAACACAAGGACATTAGGAACGGGAAAATACTTCTTTTATTGATAATATGTAAAGAGAAAATGGAGAAATCACCTGAGATCTGCGATGGATTTGAGCGAAATCATCCTCCGGATTCGTCCAGTCCTAGCCTCACAAAGCTTCTTCCATAAATGGTGCACAAAGGATGTCACATAAAGTGGGGGTAATCATCACAAGGAAAGAAGGGTTTCCTGAACCTGGGAAGTGTAGGAGACACAGGGAAATATTAGACTTTATTAGGGCTATAATAGGCTATAATATCAATATCATTCTCTCACTCCTCTCTTAGACCATTCCCTTGAGGTGTATTTATACTTCCTCAAATTAGTTTTTTTAGTTGGGGAATAGTTAGGCCACGAGATGGGGTAGTTAAGTTATAGGAAAAACCTATAAACCCCGCCTCATTAATAGCATTTATATATATTTTTTAATATTTTGAATAGCATATGTGGGTTAGCTATGTATGGACCTACGTCTGCATGTGGAAAAAACTGGGAAAAGTCGCATATGGATTTTAAAATACTGTTTTTAAAGAAATTTGATCAAGTCTAAATGGAAGGGATGCCCAAGGCCAATGCATAAGTCATCAAGTATATATAGGTGATAAATGATGCTATAAAACCCACACAATTTTCTCCACTACTTCCTTGAAATACGATGGATTAGTCTCTACAATCTCAATCATTAGAGCCATTTATCAAATTTAACAATCTGGTGACCTTTTTTTCCTGCACAAATTTGAAGGAGCACACACCTTCTCCCTCACATCTTGCAGAAGTCTCTCACCTTCCCTAGTTCTTTTTCTACCTTCTCTCGATCGTTCTGCTTGAGTGTTGGTCTCCACTCTTTTCTTCTCAATTTGTGGTTGTTGCACAAAATTTTGAGGTTCCTCCTTTGGAACTAAAAGCTTCCCTTCTTGTGGGATCTGAAGCTCCCTCACAAGAGAGCACCACATCACTTTATCCTCATCAAATTTTACATCCATTCGCACAAATTTCATTCTAAGGGATGGAAAGTACACATGGCTATTGCGGTGATTTTTTTTATAACCCATAAATACCCCTAATTATGTTGTCAGCTTGAGCTTCTTCCTTAATTCTTTGGAGACATGGTAGTAAACATAGGCTCCAAAAATACGAAAGTGTGATGCATCCTAATTTCTTCATGAGAAATCCTCCTCCAGTGTAATCATGCCCAGAATCCAATGAGGAATCTGGTTTTGCAAATAGACTGTTGTGTTGCATGCATCGACACAAAAATGCAGAGGTAGGCCTTGGTCATGCAACATTTCCCTTGCTTCTCCCACAATGCTATGGTTATTTCTATAAACCACCCATTCTACTGTGGGATGTGGAGTATTATCTTCTCTTGTCGAATGCATTGTTTTACATAGAAATTTTTAAATTCATTTGACACATAATCACCTCCATTATCGCTCCTCAGAGCCTTCACCTCCTTCCTCATTTCTTTCTCAACTAGTGCCTTGAATTCTATGAACATGGAGAATGTCTCATCCTTCTTCCACATGAAGAAGATCCAACACGTTTTTGAGAAGTCATCAATAAAAATGAAAAAATATTTGTGTCTAGCAGTGGAGGCTATCGAGAAAGGTCCATAGACATCCAAGTGAATCCCTTCTAGGGTTGCATGTGTTTTTTTGTCCTAATCATGGAATGTAGATTTTGAGTACTTCCCCAAAGTACATCCTTTGCATACATCCTGCTGCTCCATTGCTCATTTGCGAAGGCCCGTGGTTATCTACTGCATAATCTTCAGGGCATCATGATGAAAATTTCTAAGAATTTTGTGCCAAAGTTCTACATCGTAGCTCTGCACCTTCTTTGCCTTAATTCTTAATGAAAAACAATATTACACATCTATATTATACATGTTATTCACACAAAACTCAATCTACTTCACCTATCTCATGGATATGTGTCTCAAGAATGCCTTTCCTTTTCTAAATATCACATCATAACCACGGTCTTCCAAAACTGCATATATGATATTTTTCTTTAGCCCGTAATGAACATGACATCCTTGAGCCTAAGGGGGAAGCTAGACTCCCTATGAAAGGTGACTGTACCAACCCCGGTTGGGCTATATATTTCTTCGTCCCCCATATCGATGTGCATTTGCAAATACTTTTCTTTTAGGTCACTGAAAAAGTCTCTACACCCTATCATGTGGAACGATGCACCTGATTCCAAGTACCAAATGCTCCCCATCATTGTTTTGGCCATGCATGTGATAAGGTTAAAGTTAAGCTCAAATTGTGAAGTTAAAGCTTCCCTCGCTGCTCCTCCTAAGGTCTTCCTGCTTGCCTTTTTTGTGGACAGTTCGTGGCATAGTGCTTGAACTCATGATGATGGAAACATTTAATTTTGGACAAATATTTATTCTTGCCCCCTTAGCTAGATTCTTGTTTGGATAAATATTTCTTCCTTTTCCCCTTCTTTTCCTTTCCAGCCAATGCAAAGTTTTCTTCATCCTCACCCTTTGATGAAGTTCCATATCTGGTATTCTGCATTATTTCCTCCTGTACCAAATTGGACCATAAGTGCTCCCAATTCGGTAGTTTCTCCTTCCTGTTCACTGAATATTGATAGCTATGCAAACTATTGGGAAGGCCTATAAGAGACAGGCTTACCAAATCTTCTTCAGGAACATTTACACCAACCCCACCAAGTTCATATGACATTGTGTGAATTTTCTTAGATACTACAGAATAACTATGCCATTCTTTTGCATCTTAATACTTAAAATTTTATCCTTAAGTGTCAGCTTCCTGCGGTCACTATTATTTTTGAACAATTCTGCCAATGCTTTCCACATTGTGAACGAAGTTTGCTTTCCGTGGAGATTTGAGACAATGTGATCCCGTACTCCCTCCAAGATTATTCTCCTTGCCTTGGCTACATACTACTTCCACTTAGCAAGGTTTTGGGCATTAGATTCTTGTTGGTGGAAAATTTTGAATGAAGAATGACCCAGGGTTCGAACTAGAGTTCCAACAAATATTTATGCGTAGTCTAGCACTTCATCGAAATTTTCACTCCCTTGGATCAAAGGATCATCTCACCCGAGGAGATCTAGAACCATAAAAAGGTGGAAGGGGATCTAGAAATATATATTATGTATTTTGCACAAGCATACATACATTCAGTGGAAACAAGATAAATTATATATTTAAAAGAGAATAACAACATACATAAAATTTAAAAGGGGGCATGAAATGCATAAACATATGATAAAAATCCCATTATCCTTTTATTATTACAACTTAGAGCCCAATAAAAACAATATTCCCTCAATACAGCTCTTGACACATTATAGAATTGTGCTTAGACATTACAACTTAAAAAAAATATCAAACATGGACCATTACATCGTCAGATATTCCTACAAGAACTATTTCTTTCCTACAAATTAGATCTAAACTTTTCAATGGCTTGTAAACCTTTGCGGGGTTTTCTACACTTGTTTCTCACCTCTTTTCATATTCTTTTATAGTCTTTGTTCACTTGATTTTGTCTTGGATGCTTCGCTCACTTGATCCGCAGTTTTCCAAATCCTTGATCCATTACCTTGGTTTCATTTTGATTGTATAAAAATCGGTTCCAAATTTTTCGGTGCATGCCCTTACATTCTACTATGTAAGTCCCAAAATAAATATTCTACTGCGGCATTAATTTTTTGATGCTCTACTTCAGAAGAATTTATCCAAAATTTCCTCCATAGTTTCTATTCCTTCAAAAAAGAAGGACCCAACATGCTCCAACCATAATCCATTAAATATCCCTCAAGTAAATGTGTTGTTGCTATTCTTGCTGCTGCTTATGAACTCTGGGGTGGTTGGATTTTGCTTTGATCAATCATATTACCTTCAAATGAGTGACCCAACTCTAGAAAAATTTGAAGAGATGAATACTTAAATGTGGTAAATAAAAAAACAGAGGAATTCCACGAGTCTAGAAGTGTAGACAAATTACTTGAAAATGCCTCAACTGTCTGCGCACTGATATGAGTGGGTTGCGACTAGTCAAGATTCTGGATTTGTTGATCGTCTATAGTGGAAAATGTGCTCAAGGTGATAAATTTTTTTTGTGCCTCTAGGAAGAGGTTGTGAATACCTTGTTGTAATATTCCTACATTAGCATGCAGCTAATAGGAATATTAATTTTTCTCCAAACACATAGTTAGATGAATAAATGGGTAGGGAGACCCATAAATCTTTCTAGCAGCAATAAAAACCCTCTTAGTGGGGAAGGGATCATATTCACAGTTGGATAAAACACCTTCATGTGTGAACAAGGACCAAATGCATGTGGACAAAGTCAAGTTTGACTAAGTCAACTAAGCTAATGTGGAGGATGTGGAACATTAATGGAGGATAATGAAGTGGGAATATGGATCTATTTAGATAGTTAGAACAAAGACACCTTGAGTGTGGAAGAAGAATTTGAATGGAGATCCAGTCAAGGTTGATCCAGTCAAGATTGACTAAATCAAACAACACTTTAAAAAGATGAGTAAGACTAATGGAGACATTGTAATTTTGGAGGGAGATTCATTGCATGAAGATGGAAACCCTAATGAGTGGGACCAAAGGTGAGAAGGCTCACATTTTTTATAAGGAGGAGGATGGCAGCCATATGGGGTTAGCTTATGATTATTATTTTATTATTATATGGTCTGTTCAGACTTATTTCTTTCTCTGGTTGTTTAGCTGAGATAGAGTGTTGTTTAGCACAAGGTCATCCTGTGTAGGAATTCCTTCTCTTTCCTTGAGGAGCTCTTGGAGGATTCTTGCAAAATATTGTGCACTATCTGGCTTGAGGCCAAGCTTCATATTCCTTTCACAGTGTAGATCCTGTTGAGGGTTTGACTGTTTCAGTAAGCTGCAGCAAGTGGAGGCTAGATCTTCAGATCTAGGCCATCTCAATACTTATTTTCAGTGGAGAAGGGTTCTAATCCATTGGGAGGACAATATTGAAGGTTTTGAGTTAAATTTTCATATCTTGGCTATAGGCCAATAGTATTTTGTCCCCTACAACGTAGAATAAGTCCATATCTACGTAATTTCTGAAGGAGCTAGTACAGGGTGATTCAGTGCACCATTTGGAGAGCTGATTTTCTGAGTGTTGGGGATCTGCCTTTCACTTTGGAGATCTGTTGGAGGTGATTAGTTTCTTGTTTATATCAGATCAGATCCAATTTCCAGATCTGAATATTTCCATATATCTATAGTCTTAGATCTCAGATCTACACTTTTTACATGGTTTTTTGTTGAAAACCCTAAGGGGGATTGATAAAAGAGCTTGTATAGTGCATGGATCTGCTGTAGAACTAAATTTTTGTCCACATAATTGATCTAGATATGATGTACAACCTACTGCTATTGCAGAGGTAATAAAATAACATTGTCATGGTATTCTAGCTTTTACACATGGTTGCAATCCCTATTTTGCATGATTTTGAACTATTTGTGGCATGGGAGGCCTGTTTAACTATGCAATAGTGTTTTTCTTTTTATTTCCTTTTAGATATAGTTACTATAATATCAGATCTAAGGGATCCATGAGCTGCATTTAACTTTCATTGCATAAATTTCTGAAAAATGTGTTATTTTAGCATGTATTTCTGAGCATTCCCATTTTGGGATATTACAGTGGTATCAAAGCATGATCTTTGGCTCAGCCTGTGAGTTTTAAGCCAAGATGCTATAGAAGAAGAAAGAGATAAAAATTATTGGAGGAATACATTTTATCTCATCTCTTTTCAGATCTAAGAAGGACCTCACTGAGGAGGTCAAGCAAAGAAGAAGGAAGGAAAGAAGCGAAACCACGTTAGGGTTTAAAGAAGAGGAAGGTCCATGTACATCTTATTAGCAAAAAGAATATCTGGTATTGCATAAAGCTCCAAAGAAGCATATTATGGCTTTTTCTTTGAAAGATAAGATGCATAGAAATGAATAAAACTTAGATAATGATATTCTAAGTGAATATCTTGCAGAATATAAGTCTCAACGTAGAGCTATTAATAAGAATATAACTCTTCTAGAGTTCATTCAACTCAAAGAAGAAAGGAGACCTTGCAGCAATAGAAGAATGAAGGGAAATAAATTTCTATTGTCTACCTTTGATGGGTCATCCTCATGCACAGCAAAGGCTTGGGGAAAGAAGTTGGATGCATTTTTTCTACTACATCTAGTAGTAGAGAAAGAACCTGTTGATATTGCAGTGCTGCACCTTCAGGGTGAAGCACAAAATTTGTGGTTCAACCATTTGAGTCATGAAAGAGTGACTGCATATGCATATTTTACTCAAATATTGATCAAGAAGTTTGACAAGAAGAAACCAGAAGGGAAGAAGCCTTCACCACCATTTACTGTAGGATCACTTGTTTCAGGAGGAAGGCCACTTGCACCTTTGAAAGATGATCTTGATCTCTTGATATCTAGAGTCCCATTCACTATTTTGGAGATGCATGAAGAAGAAGAGACTTGTACCAGTCCTAATGAAGTCATATAATAACAACCATCATCATCAGTAGTTGGGGAAGCCATCGCACTAGAAGGAAGAACCCTTGTAGCAAAAAAAGATGTTCCCAAGTTGTACCAAGGTATGCACATGTTTCCATTTCTTGTTATTTCAATACATCATATGGAAGATGATGGGGATGTACCATGGCATGACCAAGGGTCAAATTATATTTTTGATTTGGATCAACAAAATTTCACTACGCTGAGCAGCCTTGATTCATTCAAGGAAGAGACAAACAGTCATCCTAGTGTATCATTGATGAGTTGCACACAACCCTTGAGGTTGGAATGTAGTTACTTGGAGGATGGGATGAGTATTATCTTGAACAATACATTGGAAAAATATGTGTTCAACATTGGATCTGATCTTGAGGCAACAACTGCACCATCATGGAGATCAACAACATTGTCATTTAGCAACAGTGATGAGTTAGGGGCCCAATCATTGTTGGAAAATTCCAATGACCTTCCCACATGTATAACAAAGGGGGAACAAATAGATGATGGAGGACATCTTAGGATGGATAACATATCTCATGTTTGTGTTGGATACTTCTTGATGAGCCCTACACATCATGATGGGAGGTTTTTTCCTACCACCTATTTGGATCCTTATGGGATCAACTTAATCATTTAGGAGGTTGCATTTCAATATCCCATGAAGTGCAAAGACAAAAATCTGATTTGGGAGGATGATATTATCCATTGGAGGAATTCCACTTATGGACATGATGTTAGAAACTCACCATGGGTTGGATGGGTGATGTTGATGAGAAAGAGGTTGAGAAACCACTTATAGATTTATGACACTGGACAGCAAGATGTAAGACTGCGTTGGTTACTCTTGAAAGAGTTTGGTCATCCTATGACACATTCTATTTCAAAGGGTATGTGGATGGATGGAACTTGGCATTACATGATATGGAGGCAAGGAGTTTGGGTATATTGGAATGATGTGATATATTTCATATCAACTCTCATGTTGTTGCTCCATGACTTATATGATGATGGTGTGGGGAGGAAGCTAGAGCTATTATTTCTTTAGTTGTTATTGTGAGAGTATGGGCTGGTCTTATCCCATACTTTGCATGATGTTGTAGGAGTAGGAGATGGCACTATCATGGTGCAAAGGGGCTACTCTTTAGCCTTTGAAGATGAGGAGGTGCTTCCACTTTGGGAAGGATCTCTCACATATAGCAGCATTATGTTTGATGATGACTTTGACATGTGGGGTGTCAAAGGATGGAGCTATGAGATGACAGGAGCCTTATTACAAAGACCAACAATGTTGTCACTCGGGAGCTTGGGCTATTTGATGGAGTGTTCCCAGGATCACTTCACATATGATGCACTAGGGAGGCATGTAGGAGATGAGTGTGATAGAGGGGTGGATGGAGACATCTATTACCATGATATGATCTTCTTGACTTGGATTTTCAAGCATAAGAATAGAGATCTACATGCAGCACTTGTGGGCTTTCTTTCCATGCAAATTGATGCATATCATTCCTTACTGGAGGAGTTCATTGGGAGGGAATCCAATAGGATGTATATCAGCATATGGGGAGATGCATAGCCTGGATGATGATGGAGAGTTTTTCACAACCACTTCCCTACTCATTGAGAGTGAGGGAGAACTTTCATTTGAGCCATTTCAACTCAATGACCAAAGTACATGATAGGGGATGTATATTTATGCTTTATGATTTGTACTCCCTTACTTTTTATGAGAAGAATATTGTACCAAGGAGGGTCTTTCCTTATTGTATATTGTATTATGATGTACTAGAGGCCATTTGCAGCATTTTTGTTTGCCATTTTATTTGTGGTTTGTGGGGGATGCCACATGATTTTTGGTGTGCACCATTGGCACCAAGTTTTACTTTCATGATCCCATCTTGTAGGGTGATTGTGGCATCAAACAAGTGGCTGAAAAGACACTTGTTACACTCTATTTTGAGGCAGGTAGGGGATGCACTACGCTGGTTCCACACATGGAACTATGATCCACCTCTTCGTTGTCATATGGCAACTTGTTTTTATCTATTTTTGCTTCCATGTATTGATGATGTTCTAATTCTTATGGGGAGCTTTGTTGGGTGGATGGCATAAAGGTTGGAGGTGCCCATTGGGAGTATGATCCTCCATACTTCATATGTCGCATGTTTCAGAAGAAACAATGGGAAAACCATGATTGCCACACTACACCTCTTGTATTCATGTGGGAGGAGCCATTTGGAGAACTTGAGTTCTTGGGAGAGGCACTTCATGGATGTTTTGATTGGTGGGGTGACATGGGTCATTCTTGGGGACCGTAATATTTCAGCCCAAGATCAACAACAACTCCATACATATAAAAAGTGGAGAGAGAAGCAGCGTGGGATGGACATTTTAGTCCCACATATTTAGCTATGCAACCGACCTTCTTTGCGGGAGCCTAAGGTGGAGGAGATGTTTCATGAGTTACCATGTTGGAGGGTGACTCAATTCTTGTGGATGATATCTTGGGGGTGGAGGCTTCACATGGTGATGATGATTCCCAATATATTTCAGATTTCATGCCTTAAGAAGGCCTCTAAACCACATATAGTTGTTTCCATATATATCCCACTTTTTCATGATGAGAGCCATTTGGAATTTTCACCAAAGGCATACTTTTTCACATGGGAGGAACAACTTGAGGACATATTGTTGAGAAAGCATCTTGTTCTTTGGAGGAACTTATCACTTGAGGATGCCACAGGAGGAAGAGGGGAGGCTCTTCAATTCTATCCTTGCAGTTGCTTGAGGACAAGTAACATTTGGGAGGGGAGGACATTCCTACATTAGCATGCAGCTAATAGGAATATTATTTTTTCTCCAAACACATAGTTAGATGAATAAATGGGTAGGGAGACCCATAAATATTTCTAGTAGCAATAAAAGCCCTCTTAGTGGGGAAGGGATCATATTCATAGATGGATAAAACACCTTCATGTGTGAAAAAGGACCAAATGCATGTGGACAAAGTCAAGTTTGACTAAGTCAACTAAGCTAATGTGGAGGATGTGGAACATTAATGGAGGATAATGAAGTGGGAATATGGATATGTTTAGATAGTTAGAATAAAGCCACCTTGAGTGTGGAAGAAGAATTTGAATGGAGATCCAATCAAGGTTGATCCAATCAAGATTGACTAAATCAAACAGCATTGTAAAAAGATGAGTAAGACTAATGGAGACATCGTAATTTTGGAGGGAGATTCATTGCATGAAGATTGAAACCCTAATGAGTGGGACCAAAGGTGAGAAGGCTCACATTTTTTATAAGGAGGAGGATGGCAGCCATATGGGGTTAGATTATGATTATGATTTTATTATTATATGGTATTTTCATACTTATTTCTTTCTCTGGCTGTTTAGCTGAGATAGAGTGTTGTTTAGCACAAGGTCTTCCTGTGTAGGAATTCATTCTCTTTCCTTGAGGAGCTCCTGGAGGATTCTTGCACCATATTTTCCACTATCTAGATTGAGGCCAAGCTTCATATTCCTTTGACAGTGCAAATCCTGTTGAGGGTTTGACTATTTCAGTAAGCTGCAGCAAGTGGAGGCTAGATCTTCAGATCTAGGCCATCTCAATACTTATTTTTAATGGAGAAGGGTTCTAATCCATTGGGAGGAAAATATTGAAGGTTTTGAGCTACATTTTCATATCTTGGCTGTAGACCAATAGTATTTTTTCCCCTATAGTGCAGAATAAGTCCAGATCTATGTAATTTCTGAAGGAGTTGTTGCAGGGTGATTCAGTGCACCATTTGGAGAGCTGATTTTTTGAGTGTTGGGGATCTACCCTTCACTTTGGATATATGTTGGAGGTGATTAGTTTATTGTTTATGTAAGATTAGATCCACTTTCTAGATCTGAATATTTCCATATATCTGCAATCTTAGATCTCAGATATACACTTTGTACATGGTGTTTTGCTGAAAACCCCAAGGGGGACTGATAAAAGAGCTTGTATAGTGCATGGATCTGCTATAGAACTAAATTTTTTTTGACATAATTTTTTTAGACCTGATGTACAACCTAATGTTGTTGCAGAGGTAATAAAATAACGCTATCATGGCATTCTATCTTTTACACATGGTTGTAGTTCCTATTTTTGCATGATTTCGAGCTATTTTTGGCATGGGAGGCCTGTTTAACTATGAAATAGTGATTTGTTACTCATTTCCTTTCAGATATAGTTACTATAATATCAGGTCTAAGGGATCCATGAGCTGAATTTAACTTTCATTGCATAAATTTCTAAAAAATGTGTTATTTTAGCATGTATTTCTGAGCATTCCCATTTTGGGATATTACACTCGTTTAGTTTCATGTCCTACATCTTCCAACTGATTAATCTGAGCATCAAAGACATCGACTTGATCCAATAGATTATTCTTTAATTCCAGATCTGAAGTCATCATCGATTATTGGAACATGTTCAAAACGTTATTGCACAAGGGATAAATAGGTGCATTCCTCTTCACAAGAACAATGTTGCAATCAGAAATTTGACTGAACATCTACTAGGACTCCTGCATAACTTGTGGAAAAATTTCATGGGAAGAGGTGGCTGTCTAAATCTTGTCAACGATCTGGTATTTGTAGAGTGTCAATGGGTCTGATGAATATTACTACAGGGTAGTATTAGTGTCCTGAAGCTCGATATTATTGGCAATAATTTGATTACACGTCGTGTTAACAAAAGTACAACATTCGGTAGGGGAATAGATGATAAGATATTAAGGTTGTTCTTCACAAAAAGGAGAAAGTGTAGGCCACAATGACTACAATTTGGAATGAGCATCACTTACCCGACCCTCTAATCGATCTTTATCAAGTTGAAACCGTGTTTATATTGCAGTGACAACGTTGAGCTGATGTTGTTGTTCATCATAGGTAACCTGAATATCTATGCACCAAGTCTCAATATGAACTAGACGATACTCAAATTGATATATTAAAGCATGAATGAACTAAAATAATTGCAATGAAGACCATGTGCTAAGGGTGTCCTCTGAAACTATATCTGTCAGTGTAAGTCGTGATTGCAGTGGTTGGAAACTAGCAACCGAGCGCTCTGATTGAGCCTATGCCGAATATTCTTGTTGTAGAGTACCATTCTTTTTTTTCACAATTATGTGAAGAATAAGGGCCGAAATAAAATAAATGAGGTCATGCTGCTAGGCGACAAGGGTGATCACCTGACGAAATTTCTTTGGGTCTTTCATGAAATTAGTGACTTTCTCAACAAAAATGAGCGAAGTGGTGGAAGAAGAGGTACAAGATGAGGTAGAGGTAGAAGGAAGAGCGGTTGATGGTGGTTGAATGGTAGTAGTAGAAAAACTAGAAGAAATAATAAAATTGGGATCAATTTCCATTTCTTCTAGCTCATCAGTGGAAATAGGTGAATCTGGATGGTCAGATAAGGTCACTTTCGATGAATGAGGTGAATTGTTGGAAATTTTATGCAGGGATGGAGGTTATTCTTCAAGAATGTGAACACCAGGAATAGTGGATGGGGGCTCAACATCAAGGTTGATGATGGTGGAAGCATGAGTATCACGACGGGTTTGGCGAGATGAGGGGGAAGCAAGGGTGGTAGTGGGTGGAATGGTGGTTGTGATGGTGGGCGGTGGAGTGGACACAGGAGAGACTTGATGCACATGAGTAGCTTGATCAAATAAATAACCTACCTTATTCCAAGTAGCATAGGTTTAGCTGAAACACTCATATTTCTTTAGGAGGGGATGGATATATTCTGGCATACCTCCAGAGTTCTTGCACAAGGATGAAGGGGCATCTTCGACAGGTTTCATTGCATCAAAATTATGCAGGTACTTCCCATATTTATTCCATGCCAATAATCCTTTCCAAGTGATGAATTAATTATGGAAATCATTCTCATTGATGTAGAATGCTAGCTTCCTCATAGAGAAAGTTGTAGAACAAACATGTAGCACCCGAAAATAACAAGAACTATGAATTATGCCAAACCAGACCTTATGAGTGTACTGGTCGATCATAGGGAGAGACACTCATGAGATGGTTCTGGTCACCACATCCATTTTGTTGAACCAATGGCCAAATTTGATATCATTACATTCTCGGTTGTTATTGTCTTCAATACTGTGGCAAGGTGCATAAGCATATGCAATGTTAGCCACCTATAATAATTTGTCAAAGCAAACAGGTGGCTAAATTTGTCATCAAGCCTTAACAAGTGATAAATTCCCTTGAAAATATATCATCCTTGAAGTCTTATGGTTTTCCTATCCTGGAGGTTCATCTTCACTGTCGTTTCCATCTTAAAACCATGCTGATTCACTAAAGAAAGTAGTTCCAAAGGCCTCTGAAACTACCTATTTTCACTTTTTTCCCCACTTTTTTCATAAAGCCTTCTTTTCATCTTTTAACCCTCCATTTAGCCTCAAAGGCCTCAAATCCCCTTTTATCCTTGTGAAATCCCTTTATAAGGTTTAAAACCCCGTCTTTACCCCTATCGGAACCTCCAAATTCCTCAAAAAACCCTTTAAAATCCTTGAAAATCTCCATTTTCTCACTAAGGGCTTAAGCCCCTTTTAGCTTAGCCCTTAGCCCCTTTCTCCGCATGTGACTCAGAGCCATAACTAGGTGCTACACCTCATCGCCCCATCGCAATCAGATTTTTTTCCGTTCCCTTGTCTTCCTTTGATTTTTCCCCCCGCCGATGCGATAAGCCCTTTCTCTTTGACCCCCGGTCCCCTCAGTTTTCCATGGGACCGCACCCCTTCGTCGCATCGCAAAAAAAATAAGTATTTTTTCCAAGAGAAGGTCCTCCAATGGCCTAATCCACCGATTTGATCTTAGCCGTTGAACCCACAAGAACCAACGGCCGAGATTGCGTCGTGCTTTTCCCATAGCCCCCGTCATCGCAATTGCAAAAATCTATTTGCCTTTGTTCTTTTCCTTTTCCCTGAAGCCTAACCATGCGATGTAATCCTGGCCATTGATCTGCATCACCTAGTCCTTCGACCTCCACCCGCTACGCGACAAACATCACACGTCACCACCTGGCCCACCAGTTTCTCTGCCTCGCATCTCTGTTCCTATCGCGTGCAACGCACACCGTCCAATCTGACAACCCAGATATAATGGTCGCTATCCAAAATCAGAAAATATTTACACCCTAGGTTTAAAGCTCTGAAATTTTGTGAAATGGGTAGTTTTGAAGATCCACGTGTCAACCAATGTATGGAATCGCATTCCATTCGCTCAAAACCACTTCCCCCCATTTTATTATGCGAAAACCATTCCTAGTTTTCCGCCATACCGTTACCCTCCACAACGTAGCTCTTGATTTAATCCTAGCCGTCGATCTCTAAGATCGCATGGTCCATGTTATATCGTGAACCCATTCATTTTCTCTCCATCTCTCTCACGAAACTCTCACTGAGAATCTCCACCGTAGATCATCCTGATCTAACGGTCCACGTTCCTTATTGCACTCAAACCTCCATTGGACCTGGTTAGCTACTCTGCCAAGGTTTTCTTCCCATTTTTCCGCTGCAATCACCATCCGCACTTCTCCTCGCCCTCCCGCTAAGCCTTCTGCAAGCAGTATAACCCAAACTCACAGGATTTCATAATGTGTTTGATGTGTTTTCCAGGTTCAATGGTGATCACTGTCAGTTTTCCCATAGTCACAGATAGGTGATAGAGAAGGTCCAAGGTGATGATCCTGTGGCCTGAAATCAATGCAAAAGGATGGAGGGGGGATGAATTACGTGTCTTGGCCCTGTATCATGATCACTGGCCGAATGAACAAACCCTCCGACACCAAAGCCACTTGTACAGTCAGTAGTGCAGAAGAAACAACAAAGAATATCAGCAAAGACTAAAGTTTAATGCATAATACTAAAGATTTGATACTCAACCTAAAGAATAAATGAAAAATATCAGTAATCAAAGTAACAAAGGAGATCTATTAGCAGAGTGTCCTTTTCCCTAAGGAAGGACAAGTTCCCACAACCTAGTTCATTCTTCATCGAGCCTAAGAACAGTTATTACTCTGACAGAAATCCATATACTGTCAATACATTGGTTGCGCAGCATGGAAGTCCTGAAAGCCAGATTATCTACCTTACTTTTCACAGAATATTAAACAGATTACTATAGCCAAAAATTATTTCAAAGGAACATACCCTTAGAGTTATTGTCAAACTGACAAAGACTCCTAATTCATCTAAAGGGTACGCATAGTTAATGTAAACCATTAAGTAGAGTGGGAATCTGAATACTTCTTCCCCCTCTACCTTAACGAATCATTTAAGTCCTATCTACCACTACCACCACTCATTCACCTATAAGAAATCATCGAAAATTCATTGTAAAGGGTTGGAAATTAATTGATTGTAAGTTGTTTATTGAGTTGGAGTTCTATGTGTAGTTGTTGTAAATAGGCTGGGAGATGATTTCTGGATGATATCAAGCTATTGGACAAGAATGTATGTGACTGGTTTTTCTCTACTAATATGACAAGCATGCTCATCGGATCCTGATTTAAGTCATTGGTGATGTGTCCCTTCTATGTTATTGTTTTCCCTCTGTCTTACATTATGTTTCATTTTCTCTAATAAGAAACAGTAATTTTAGCTTAGGATATACTGCTGCAAGTACCCTAATGCTTCCTGCACATTCTTATCTTTATGTTTTCTTCTATTTGTGTATCTAAGAACAAATTCAATATAATTTAACCAGTCAAAGAGTTGTTTTGCCCATGCTTACTGATGTATGAATTTAGAGTTTGTTTCTTAGACGTTCTTGATTAGATCAGCTGAAAGAATAGGAAAGTAGGGAGATTTAGTGATTAGCCTTGTCCCCTAAGTTCCCCTTCCAGTAGTTAACTTTGCTAAGATCCCTTTGAGTTGAATGTCAAAAGCAAAGAAGGTTAAAAGTCTTTCTCTGATCTTAGGCCTCACTCTATGTTTGAACTTAAGTGTTTTCTACTGTCTGAAAGTAGTCAGGAGGACTGTTGGATTGTTGTCTTTAAAGTTAGCCTCATCAAGAGTATTGATCGTAGAGGTATATAGTATGCCCTGTACCTTGACTTACTACGAAGTGGTCACCGTGGAAGGTTTTACTTGTTATTCCCATCCACCTCCTTAGTGTTTCATCCCATTTAATCATCTTAAGAGATCCTCTGTTTTAGATGACTAGCCCTTTGAAAGCCTTGGATATTTGAATTCCAAGTAAACCCTTTTATGACCCCATTGCCCAATGGACTCGTATTCTCTTTGAATTGTCTCCCCATTGCTGAAAATCCTTCACTACTCATTCCTTTACCTTATGCTGAACCCTTATGTCAATGATTCCTAATGAAACAAACTAAACAAAACCCTTGTGCTTTATAACTAGCCTAATACCTTAAACTGAACTTTAAAGATACATTATTATTTACCTCTAGAGAGAGATCCCTCTCTGGATCGAGGAGGGCTAGATCTTGAGATCCCAAAGTGGTTCTAATGTTGCCTGGTCATTTGGTTTTCTAGTAGACCAAATCACTAGGACTCCAACATAATGGAGACTCCACTAGGGAAGAACCCTCAGTAGACTATTATTTTAGACATCCTTAAGAACTCAGAAAACCCACAAGCCTTATTCTGGTATTTAATCACTGTGGTGGATAGTAAATCATCTTGAACATTAGAAATCATCCACCTGGTGACTCCACAACTCCTAAAATATCAAAAGACTCCACTGGTGATCAGTAGGCCTATTGATTATCTCTGTTTTCACAAGACTCCACCGGGAGACCAGTTTCCTGACAACGTCATCCATACTAAAGGAAACTCTAAGCATTGACTTCCTTTGTCTGAAGATCAGTTGCCTCTAAATATTGTCATATCTGGCTAACTTTTATTTTTCTTTGGTCTAAAACTCAACATGGCGTAAGACCAAATCCCTCAACCAATAGAAGTCTCTAAACAATTTACAGAGATGCAGCCAGATTTAAGAGCAAAATTTCATTATGAAGTATCAATATTCCTGTCAGAGTTTCAACCTGATGACCTTCCAAGAACTAATCTCTTCTTTTCAAAGATAAAACACGTGAACCATGAAATCATGAAAATATTTATAGAATTGGTAGTTGAAAGATACGAAACTGAAATTGAAATTTTGAACTCACAACATCAGTCATACCAATTCAGAGACCCCAGAGCATTTTTGGAAAGCCTCCCTCCTCCAAAGAAAGAATAAATTTCACCACCTTTTGATGTGCAGATGAAAGATGATTATGCTTTCAAGGACCACACTAAAGATGTAGTGAACCAAGCTGTTTGGGATGCAGACAATCAATCAGTCATGAGAGGCCTAAAAGAAGAGGATTCACATGTTGTTCTTGTTGATCCTGTGGCAGAATATGTGGAGGTCCTATCTGACCTGAATTTACAAGCATGGATACTTTGCAGGAGCCCAATACATCAGCGGCTATCATCACCTGTGGTGACTTTGGTTTGGAAGGTCCATTTTTAGGATATACCATTTTTTTGTCCGACCAACAGTGAGATTTCTTCCTCATTTTTGTTACTACTAAACTGGCTGCACTGGCACTATTGTATCATATAGAGCATCAGAGATTTTAAAATTAGAGTAGGGTAGATAGGAAGGAAATAAAGCTCAGCCTATGAGCATTTAGTTAGTTGTTGATTTTTCTCTGAAAGAAACAATTCAAAAAATACAAAAACAAAGAAAGAAAGGTTCAAAAAAGCTCAAATATTGAACCTATGAAGTTCTAAAAAGAATGGCTCAAATTAGATCAAAACCTGAGCCAGAGAAAAAGGAAAAGAACTGGTTCTAACATGCTCAAAACTTGAACCAAAAAAGAAGAAGAAAATAACTCTAACAAGATCAAAACCAGAGCTAAAATGAGAAAGAAAAGTGACTCTAAAAAGCTCAAAATCTGAGTCACAACAAGAGGGAAGAATGTGTTGAATTTCATATCTTTAGCCTTCAAAATTTTGGTTTTGAATTTCTACAAGTTTTAGTTCATGTGCAGCTTCTCGTTATGCCATGGACCCATAGAAAATCAGACATTCTAATCTTGGTTTGGCTGTATTTCAATTTCTGTTTTAGAATATAGAGAATGAAAAATCTGTCAGAATGTTTAATCCTGTAAGATATTAGATTAGGTAGTTTCTTGGGGAAGTATTGTTGTTGATATAATTCTCTTCACTTATGTAGCAGCTGATCAAAAAAGAAAAATATGGTCAAGTACAAGGCTCTGGCCTGCTTCCAAAGATTTTATCTGAGATTCTTGACACCTTCAAGAAGATGCCATCCATATGTGGAGCCACTGTTAGCCACCTATAATAATTTGTCAAAGCAAACAGGTGGCTAAATTTGTCATCAAGCCTTCAAGTGATAAATTCCCTTGAAAATCTATCATTCTTGAGGTCTTATGGTTTTCCTATCTTGGAGGTTCATCTTCACTATCGTTTCCATCTTAAAACCATGCTGATTCACCAAAGAAATTTGTTCCAAAGGCCTCTGAAACTTCCTATTTTCACTTATTTCCCCCCTTTTTTCATAAATCCTTATTTTCATCTTTTAACCCTCCATTTAGCCTTAAAGGCCTCATATCCCCTTCTAGCCTTGTGAAATCCCTTTATAAGGTTTAAAACCCTGTCTTTACCCCTATCGAAACCTCCAAATTCCTCAAAAAACCCTTTAAAATCCTCGAAAATCTCCATTTTCTCACTAAGGGCTTAAGCCCCTTTCAGCTTAGTCCTTAGCCCCTTTCTCCACATGTGACTTGGAGCCATAACCAGGCACTAGGCCTCATTTCCCCATCGCAATCAGAGTTTTTCCCGTTCCCTTGTCTTCCTTTGATTTTTCCCCCCGTCGATGCGATAAGCCCTTTCTCTTTGACCCCCAGTCCCCTCAGCTTTCCATGGGACCGCACCCCTTCGTTGCATCGCAAAAAACATAAGTCTTTTTTTCCAAGTGATGGTCCTCCGATGGCCCAATTCACCGATTTGAACTCAGCCATTGAACCCACAAGAACCAACGGCCGAGATTGCGTCGCGCTCTACCCATAGCCCCCGTCATTGCAATCGCAAAAAGCTATTTCCTTTTGTTCTTTTCCTTTTCTCCGACCCCTGACCATGCGATGTAATCCTGGCCATTTATCTATGAATATCTATGGCCATCGCATCACCTATTCCTTCGACCTCCGCTCACTATGTGACAAACATCACACGTCACCACTTGGCCCACCAGTTTCTTTGCCCCGCATCTCTGTGCCTATCGCGTGCAACCTGCACCATTCGATCTGACACCCCAGATCTAACTATCGCTATCTAAAATCACAAAATATTTACAACCTAGGTTTAACGCTCTGAAATTTTGCGAAATGGGTGGTTTTGAAGATCCACGTGTTGGCCAATGTATGCAATCGCATTCCATTCGCTCAAAACCGTTTCCCCCCATTTTATTATGCGAAAACCATTCTCGGTTTTCCGCCATACTGCTACCCTCCGCAACGTCGCTCCTGATTCAATCCTAGCCATCTATCTCTGAGATCGCATGGTCCATGTTATATTGCGAACCCATTCATTTACTCTCCATCTCTCTCCCGAAATGCTCACCGAAAGATCTCCACCGTAGATCGTCCTGATCTAATGGTCCACGTCCCTTATCACACCCAAACCTCCATTGGAACTGGTTAGCTGCTCTGCTAGGGTTTTCTTCCCATTTTTCCACTGCAATCACCATCTGCACTACTCCTTGCCCTCCCTCTAAGCCTTCTACAAGCAGTCTAACCCAAATTCGTAGGATTTCATAACGTGTTTGTTGTGTTTTGCAGGTTCAATGGTGATTGCTGTTATTTTTCCCACAGTCACAGAAAAGTGATAGAGAAGGTCCAGGGAGATGATCCTGCAGCCTGAAATCAATGCAAAGGGATGAAGGGGGGATTAATTACGTGTCTCAGCCTTGTATCATGAGAACTGGCTGAATGAAAAAACCCTTCGACACCAAAGCCACTTATATAGTTAGCAGTGCAGAAGAAACAACAAATAATATCAGCAAAGACTAAAGTTTAATGCATAATACTGAAGATTTGACACTCAACCTAAAGAATAAATGCAGAATATCAATAATCAAAGTAACAAAGGAGATCTATCAGCAGAGTTTCATTTCCCCTAAGGAAGGACAAGTTCACATAGCCTAGTTCATTATTCATCGAGCCTCAGAACATTTATTACTCTGACAGAAATCCCTATAATGTTAGTACATTGGTTGCACAACATGGAAGACCTGAAAGCCAGATTATCTACCTTACTTTTCACAGAAGATTAAACAGAGTACTACAGCCAAGAATTATTTCAAAGGAACATACCCTTAGAGTTATTGTCAAACTGACAAAGACTCCTAATTCATCTAAAGGGTATGCACATTTAATGTAAACCATTAAGCAGAGTGGGCATCCAAATACTTCTTCCCCCTTTGACTTAATGAATAATTTAAGTCCTATCTACCACTACCACCACTCATTCACCTATAAGAAATCATTGAAAATGCATTGTAAAGGATTGGAAATTAATTGATTGTAAGTTGTTTATTGAGTTGGAGTTCTATGAATAGTTGTTGTAAATAGGCTGGGAGATGATTTCTGGATGATATAAAGATATTGGACAAGAATGTATGTGACTGGTTTTGCTCTACTAATATGACAATCATGTTCATCGGATCTTGATCTAAGTCATTGGTGATGTGTTCCTTCTCTGTTATTATTTTCCCTCTGTGTTACATTATGTTTCATTTTCTTTGATAAGAAAAAATAATTTTAGCTTAGGATATACTACTGCAAGTACTCTAATGCTTCCTGCACATTCTTATCTTTATGTTTTCTTCTATTTGTGTATCTAAGAACAAATTCAATATAATTTAACTAGTCAAAGAGTTGGTTTTCCCATGCTTACTGACGTATGAATTTAGAGTTTGTTTCTTAGACGTTCTTTATTAGTTCACCTGAAAGAATAGGAAAGTAGGGAGATTTAGTGATTAGCCCTATCCCCTAAGTTCCCCTTCCAACAATTAACTTTGCTAAGATCCCTTTGAGTTGAATGTCAAAAGTAGAGAAGGTTAAAATTCTTTCTCTAATCTTAGGCCTCACTCTATGTTTGGACTTAAGTGTTTTCAACTGTCTGAAAGTAGTCAGGAGGACTACTGGATTGTTGTCTTTGAAGTGAGCCTCATCAAGAGTATTGATAATAGAGGTATAAGGTATGCCCTGTCCCTTGACTTACTCTGAAGTGGTCACCTTGGAAGGTTTTCCTTGTTATTCCCATCCACCTCCTTAGTGTTTCATCCCATTTAATTATCTTAAGAGATCCTCTGTTTTAGATGACTAGCCCTTTGAAAGCCTTGGATATTTGAATTGCAAGTAAACCCTTTTATGACCCCATTTCCTAATGGACTCGTATTATCTTTGAATTATCTCCCCATTGCTAAAAATCCTTCACTACTCATTCCTTTACCTTACACTAAACCCTTCTGTCAATGATTCCCAACCAAACAAACTAAACAAAAACCTTGTGCTCTATAAATAGCCTAATACCTTAAAATGAACTTTAAAGATACATTATTATTTACCTCTACAGAGAGATCCCTCTTTGGATCCAGGAGGGCTAGATCCTGAGATCCCAAAGTGGTTCTGATGTTGACTAGTCATTTGGTTTGCCAGTAGACCAAATCACTAGGACTCCAACATGCAAGAGGTTCACCTTCTAAAACTGTGGTGAGGTCTCATCCTTCTGGAGTGAACCATTTAAACATAGCAATTGGAAGAAGCATAAATCCAAAAATAAAATATGTGGACCATGTAGAAACATCATGGGAAACATAAAGTAACTCAGTAAGGAGATATGTTGACCAATTCAACTGGTTCCCTCAGACACAAGTCTCTACAACTGATATAATGTCCAACGAACATTCTCCTCTAGTAAAATGGCACATGAACTTATTAGCAATAATGGTGGTAACAACTAAAACCAACATATTATTGATGATATCAAGAACAACTCCACACCCTTTTCTAGTGGTGTCATACTTTTTGTACAAATTGGTCTCATCAGTCTTCTTGCCGCATTTAGCAGTTATCTAAAAAATCAAGCTAAGGTAGGCACCATAAGAGGATAGTTCTGTGAGTCTATAAATATCTTATGCATGGATGGGGAATTCTCAGTCTAACTAGAGAGAACCACCATGGAGACGACGGATCAAGATCTTTGTGGAACACATTACTTCACTAGTGGTGTTAAAACAAGTAACTCACACAGAACAAGGAGAGTGGACTATTTCAAAGGAAGGAAATATGTTTTTGATTTTAGGGTAGAGTGGGCATTGGGACGAGTATTATGCTTGATAAAGACATCAGTTTGAAGCACAGGGAACAATGAAGAATCATATAGGTCATTATCAACAAGATGGGCTTTCTCATACTTCCCCAAGAGGTCATCCTAACAGTGGATATGAGAGTTAATGGGATATAGACTGAAAATGGTTCTAAATTGATGAACCATGGTAGAAAAATGATAGGTATACATAAAACAAACTGGGGGGTGACTAGGCAATGAAGGTTTAGAGATAGGGAATAATGAAGCTAGAGTGGAAACTGAGAAAGATAGAAAGGAAAATTCAGAAATGGAAATGAATATCAGTCATATATAGAATGGCCGAAGGGGTGGAGAAATTATCTACTACATGCGAGAAATGAAAATCAGACTCAAATTAATGAAAAGAGATTCTGCAACGTACCGAGGAATGTCATGATTTAATAAAAAAACAAATGGTAAAGGGAAATATTATCGAGAATTCGGAAATGGATTTGGAAACTAACTCAAACATGACAGGAAGTAACGACAAAAATGAGTAGCATTAATAAAAATGACAAGATAAGATACGACAAAATATCCCTAACCATAATGGATTGCAGTGGGTAACGAATAAAAATACACCAAACTTGTGGAAAATACTAAATAAACAAACTACCATATTGTCAAAAGACTTATTGATACAAATATCCTAACTCCTACCTACTACTCTCGTGAAGAGAGGACACTTTAGTTCGAGGTTGAAGCAGAAAAACAGGGCTTCAGGTGAGCATCATTGACCCATCCAGATAAAAGTGTACCATCTAATTGAGCAAGTCAAACAACACCGGAACATTTGATTTCTAAAACATAAAAAGGACCAAGGACATGCATTTGGAGCTTACCAAGATGCTTGTGATACTTTCTTCATAGAGTAATACCTGGTCTCCCACAGAAAAGGATTTCTTCTTGATATGACGATCGTGCCAAGCCTTTTGGCGCTCCTTCTTAACAGTTTGATGAAAATAAGCAAGAAATTGGGATTCATCAATTTTTAATAATCCATGCACTCGTTCGGGAATGGACTCATCTTCAAACATTCAAGTTTCATGAGAAATAAAAACATTAGGAACAATGAACTCAACAGGAACAACAATTTCTTTCACATAAAATAGTTCAAAAGGAGTGTATTTGTGCAACCACTTTACTATAGTTTGGTAGGCCCATAAAGTAGCAAGAAATCATTCATCCTAATAATCTCTATTGGTAGAGAAAACCTTAGTAAGTATCTTTTCTAAAATTTTATTAAAAGCTTAGACATTACCACTAGCTTACGGATGATAAGGATTTCTCTCACAACGTTGTATGATGAAATTATGTAATAGAGCATGTATTGTTTCATAGATAAAATGGGAGACTTAGTCACTTGTAAGACCTCGGGGACACCCAAACCTAGTAATATTTTTTCAAAAATAAACCGAGTAGTCATATCTGCAGTGCAATCTTTAACATAAGTAACCTCCTCCCAATGAGTCAAATACTATGTTGTGGTAATGATATACCAAGCATGCAAATGACGAGGAGGAGGGTGAATATTTCCAATAAAATCAACAACCCATTTCTCAAAAGTAGTAAGGGCTTGTACCAAATGCAAGGGAATTTCATCATGATGTGATGATTGGCTAACCCGTTGAAAAACATCGCAAGTCTTTACATATTATTTCACACCCTTAAAAATATTCGGCCACCATAGGCCAACTTGCAAAACTTTCTGTAATATCCCCAAATAGGGATTGCTCAACCATGCATGCATAAAAATGAATTTTCAGAAATATATGGTATAAATAATGAAATCAACTCTTAGATCCTAAATATCAGACAATATAAAACCTAAATCCAAGAATAGAGCTGAAATAAATCAAACTAGGTGGGTTAAACAAACCTCCCACACCTAGGATTGCTAAAAAAGGCTAAAACCCCCAAACACTGCAACACATAAATTACTACATCAAAGAGACTCCACAGTCTAATGAGGGTTTATACACTTAAATAGTAGAGACAAATATATCTGGTATTATATTAAACAATATGCTTATAAAAATGAGATCTAGTCTCCTTTATACAAAAACTAGAGAACTCGGGAAGGGTTTCTAGGAATACACCTTGAATACAAATGGTGATCTTCAGCAATACGATTGAATAATCATTGAAAACTGAAGCACAAGAGTATATAAGGATGTAAGAATATATATATAATGCATATCTGATCAAATTTCTTCCCCCATGGAAAAATCAACCCTCCAATCACAGGAAAACTCCCCGAAAGAGCCACAAAATACACTGCTGAAACTGTCTTGCATAAATAGCGCAATTCCAGAATGGAATAACACTGTAGGTGATGGAAATGTGTTTTTCTACTACCAAAGATCTGATATCAGCCCAAGAATTCTCCAAACTGATCCTCCAATGGAAAGAAACCTCCCTTCTATGCAAAACCAACTCAGAAAGTGGGTTTCTCAACCCTCCATTGCAACACCCTGCAACTCAACACAACTTCCTACAGAAACTGCTCTAAAAATGAGGAATGAATCTTGGAAGAAATTCCATATGTGTGGAATGATATATCAGGTCTCTCCCAAGAGCTACTCAAAGGGAAGAGAAGGAATTCCTGAACAGGAATACCTTAGTGCTAAACGACACTGACAATCTTAGCTAAACAGCTAAAGAGAGAAAAAGTCTAAGCAGACATCAAAATAAAATTCATAAGATAACCCCCAAATGGTTGTCATACTCTTCCTTATAAAATAAGTTATCCTTCTCACCTTGGGTCCCACTCAATAGGGTTTCCACCATCACACAAACAATCTCCCTCCAAAACTGCGTTGTGCCTTCATTAGAGCCACTCCTCTAAACTACGATGTTTGATTTGGTCAAGGTTGATCTATTCAACCTACTTCAGCCCTTTTCACACCTAATGGTCTTCAATCCATCTCACATATATCTATCTAGGCTAAACCTCATTCGCATTGAGCTATTTTATTTGCTGATCCACTCCTCCTACATTTATGCTGCTGACTTGGTCAAACTTGACTTTGTCCACATGAAAAATGTCCCTATTCACACATGAGAGTGAAAAATATAGCTGGAATTATGATTCCCATTTCACTTTATGAGGGATTTTATCCTTATTTCTGAAATGTATAGGCCTCCTTACCCATTTATTCATCTCTTAAGTGACATTAGCAAAATTTAATATTCCAATTTGCTGCATGAAAATTTTGGAATATTACAGTCCTCCCCTCCCAAATTTTGCTTGTCCTCAAGCAACTGCAAGGATAGAACTGAAGAGAATCCTCTTCTTCCCCTGTAGCAACCTCATAAGATAAAATCCTCTAAGGATCAATATGTTGTCTCATCACTATATCTCCAAGTTGCCCCTCCCAAGTAAGCAAGCTAGCTTTTGGTGAATACCCCAAATAGTTATCATCATGTGAAAGTAAAGTATCAATGGAGACAACAATGGGTGGTCTAAAGGCCTTCTTGAGGCATAAGGTCTGATATATATTGGGATCTACCATCCCCATATGAATCTCCCATCCCTAAGCTATCATCTATACAAAATGAGTTACCTCCCAACATGGAAACTCCTGAAAATCCTCCTCCACCTTGAGCTCCTGCAAAGTAGGTGGGCTAAAATTCTGAACATGGTAGATGAAGTAGCATACCCCACATTGTCCTCCTCTCCACTTAAGATAAGTGCAGAGAATTTTCTGATCTTGGGCTGCAATAATGTTGCCCTCAAGTGGAAAGAAGGAAACTAGATCTCTAAAGATACCTTTCCCAACATTGTGAATCAAGCTGACCCAAACCATCTCATACATGATGGATAAGAAATCACCACCATATGGCCTCCCATCCATCTCATGGCCCTCCTCATAAAGAAACAAAAATTTTGTTGTGGTGGCCATATCTCCTCCCATGCTCCCCTTAGAACATGTAATGCAGAAAGTGTGGGAATCCTCCTTCCCAAAGAACACATACACCCAATGTGTTTCTCCCCCAATCATGCTCCCCATAAAGGCAAGAATAACATCAGAAAATGGGATCATGATTAGCATAAAAATGAAAGAAATATTGAAGGTTTCATGTGGTGCTGGAAGGTACCAACATTCTCCCAAGTGGTCACAGCGAATTCTTCCCCACTGCAGCTTCAAAAAATAGCATGGCAAGTTGTTTCTTGACAAATGGCTAGTTGTGTAAATCATCACATCTACTAGAAAATAGTAAATGGATAAATGTATCAACTGAGCATACAAGAAGTAACAAAACACTTGCCCAAAGTCATACAATAGATGGTTTTCCCCATCATAATAGCTGGCCGAAAATGGTCCATGGAGCCAAAGAAAAGCTTGCCCCTTTGTGGAGCAATGCACTGCAAAGAAATGGTAAGATCACGCAAATATTGTGTTGGAAAATCAATAAATGAAAAAACAAAATTCTTACCATTGAATGAAAGTAAGATGATGATATGATCCATAAATAAGTCCTCCCTAGTGGTATGACATACTCCTATGAAGAGGAATGAACCATATGCTTCATGAAGATCCTCCTTCTTATGCTTGGGAATCCAAGTCAAGAAGAACATACCACAGTAAAGATGAATCCATCCACTAATCCATCATTCTCACCTCCTCCTTGTCCACCAAGTGCATCAAATGTGAAGGGATCCTGGGGAAAATCCATCAATAAGTCCCTGATGAAAAGTGATAGCACTGTTGGCCTATGCAAATAGGCTCCTGCCAACTTATAACTCCATTCTTTGACATGCTCAATGTCAAAGGCTCCTTCCATAATGCTGCCACATACAAGAAGTTTCTTCCAAAGTGGAAGTACTTCCCAATCATCTAAGGCTAAGGAGTAGCCCCCTTGCACCATGATAGTGCCATCTTCTACTCCTGCAAGATCATGCAAAGTGTGAGAGAAAATCTTCCCTTGCTCTCTCAAAATCATCCAAAGAAAAAAAAGTTTGTGTTGCCTCCTTATACTTCCATCATACAATTCATGTGGTGAAAACATAATGATCATATTATCATAATGCATCCACACTCCTTGCTGCCCCATGATGCAAGTATCCTACCAAATTCCTTCCACCCACATACCCTTGGAAAAAGCATATGTCCCATGATGGCCAAACTCCTTCAAGAGCAGCCAACGCAGCCAAGCCTCCTGCTACTTGGTGTCATAAATTTGCAAGTAGCTTACCAGCTTCTTGCCTCCATCCACCCCCATTCACCCCAATGTGGGTGCCTCCCATCATGATCAACCTTGGTACCCTTCCAAAGAAAACTACCCTTCTCCCAAATCATATTTTTCTTCTTGCATTCCATGGGATGTTGGAATACAATTCCTTGGAGATCTCCTAGAAAATATCTCACACCAATGACCATCTTGAATCCATAAGGATCCAAGTGAGCTGAAGGCAAAGCCTCCTCACTGCTACTTCTTGACAGCACTGTAAATCTCCTCCATGGTGTTTTGGCTGTCTCATGTCCCAACTCAAGGATGAACATATGGTTTTTCATAAATTTGTTTTGGACAAAGTTCATCCCATCCTCCAAGAATTCAAACCCCAACCTCACATGTGGTGTGCAACCCAATAGTGGCCCATTAGGATGATGTTTCATCCCTTCCTTGATCAAATCAAGGTTGCACAGCATAGTGAAATTATGTTGTTCCAAATGAGCAGTATGCAATGGTATACAATCCTCCATATGATTTGATGAAACAATAGGAGATGAAAATTTAGGCATACCTTGATGAAATTTTGAAGTATCTTGTATGGCTGTAAAGGCTTATTCCTCCAATGAGTTGGATCCTCCAACTAAAGATGTTGAGGGTTGCTCCTCCATAGTTGTGACAGCGCTGGTACAAGTCTCCTCCAATGGTGGTGAGGGTTTCTTCTCCTCTGATTTTTCTTCACCAAATTTCCCAATCAACCTTTGAGTAAACTAAAAAAAAGTAACCACTCTTGCACGGCTCAAATGGATAAACCACCAAATATTTTCTTCACCCTCTAGGTGCAACACTGTAATCTCTACAGCCTCCCTTTCTACCACCAGATGTAGTAGGAAGAATGCATCTAGTTTCCTTGCCCAAACCCTTGCTGCAGATCACCCATCAAAAGTAGACAACAAAAACCTATTTCCCTTGATCCTTCCTTGGCCACAAGGTCTTATTTCTTCCTCCAAATGAATAAATAGAGGGAAAGCTAGAGTCTCCTTGAAGGCTCTAGGTTGAGATTTGTACTCAACAAGGTATTCACTTAGAATCATGTGATCCAAGTGTCATCCATCTTCCAGAAATTTGTCCTCCCTCTCAAAAGGAAAGGATATGTTCCAATGATGTGGAGCTTCTCTACAACACTGGTCTCCTCTTTCGATCATAGGAAGTGCATGGCTCTTCCTCCTCTTGAAACTCTCTAGAAGTTTCACTGCTCCTTTTCTCTTCTTCTTGTTTAACCTCCTTGGAGAGGTTCTTCTTGGATCTTAAAAGTGATGAGAGAAAAATCATCCTTCCAATAATTCTGACCTTTCTCTTTCTCTTATAGAATTTTGGCTTGAAGTCCACAGGTTGAGCCAAAAGATCTTTCTCTAATACCACTATAATATCCCCAAATAGGGACTGCTCAACCATGCATGCATAAAAAACACATTTTCAGAAATATATGGTATAAATGATGAAATAAACTCTTAGATCCTTTATATCAGACAATATACAAACTAAATCCAAGAATATAGCTGAAACAAATCAAACTAGGTGGGTTAAACAAACCTCCCACACCTAGGATTGCTAAAAAGGCTAAAACCCCCAAACACTGCAACACAAAAATTACTGCATCAAAGAGAATGCGCAATATAATGAGGGTATGTACACATAAATAGCAGAGACAAATATATCTGGTAGTATATTAAACAATATGCTTAGAAAAATGAGATCTAGTCTCCTTTATACAAAAACTAGAGAACCCGGGAAGGGTTTCTAGGAATACACCCTGAATACAAATGGTGATCTTCAGCATTATGATTGAATAATCACTGCAAACTAAAGCACATGATTATATAAGGCTGTAATAATATAGATCTGATGCAGATCTGATCAAAGGTCTTCCCCCATGGAAGAATCAACCCTCCAACCACAGGAAAACTCCCCGAAAGAGCCACAAAAGACACTGCTGAAACTACCTTGCAGAAATAACGAAATTCCAGGATGGAATAACACTGTAGGTGATGGAAATGTGTTGGATTGCTACCAAATATCTGATATCAGCCCAAGAATTCTCCAAATTGATCCTCCAATGGAAGGAAACATCCCTCCTATGCAAAACCAACTCAGAAAGTGGGTTTCTCAACCCTTCACTATAACACCCTGCAACTCAACACAAACTCCTACAAAAAATGCATTGAAACTGAAGACTGAAGCTTGGAACCAATGCTAGATGTGTGGAATGATAGATCAGCTCTCTCCCAAGAGCTACTCAAAGGGAAGAGAAGGAATTCCTGAACTAAGTGAACCTTCTCACCTTGGGTCCCACTCAATAGGGTTTCCACCATCACACAAACAATCTCCCTCCAAAACTGCATTGTGCCTTCATTAGAGCCACTCCTCTGAATTGCGCTATTTGATTTGGTCAAGGTTGACCTCTTCAACTTGCTTCAGCCCTTTTCACACCTAAGGGTCTTCAATCCAGCTCACATATAGCTATCTAGGCTAAACCCCATTCGCATTGAGATATTTTATTTGCTGATCCACTCCTCCTACATTTATGTTGTTGACTTGGTCAAACTTGACTTTTTCCACATGAAAAATGTCCCTATTCACACATGAGAGTGAAAAATCCACTTGGCATTATGATCCCCTTTCACACTATGAGGGATTTTATCCTTATTTCTAAAATTTATGGGCCTCCTTACCCATTTATTGATCTCCTAAGTGACATTAGTAAAATTTAATATTCCAATTTGCTGCATGCAAATTTTGGAATATTACACTTTCCGAGTAGTATCTTTCCCTCCAACATGGCGTCCTTGAATTAAAACGTGACATTCCCATCATACGCATTCACGTTCATGATAAAGAATACAACGATGCAAAACTTGGTCTAGTTCCATTTTATATAGATGTATTGTAATAAGTTTATAGTCTGTTTCTCTAACCACCAAATGTTTTTTTTACAGTAGTATAATAAATAGGGTGTTGTCCTGCAACAAGAAAAGTGGCAATATTTTCTAAATAATAAGGGACAACTTCAATATGAAACAAATGAGCATCCAACAACTCATCAACAATTGATCCCCCCAATTATCCTGACTCTAACCTGGACAAATGGTCTTTCCCCACATTCGATCTTCTTGACTTGAAAATCACTTCAAAAGTAAATTCCTGAAATAAAAATAACCACCGAGAAATATTCCCTTCGAATACATGCTTATTGACTAAATATTTAAATTTTGAGTGGTTTGTGAAGAACTTTAATGGACCTTCCAACAAATAATGTCATATTTTTTGGAGAGAATATAGCTAAATCCTCTTGTTCTGTAGTAGTATAATTTTTCTCCACTATGGAAAATTTTCTGCTTGCAAAATATGTAGGGTGATCCACGTTTTCTTCACCTGGTTGCATTAATATATCTCCTAAGGTAACTCCAGATGCATCAACATGGACATGGAATTTCTTATTCCAATCAAGATAGACCGAGATGGGTGCACTGCAAGTTTCTCCTTCAAATTATCAAATGCAACATCACATTTAGTAGACCACACAAATCGTTCATATTTCTTAAGAAGCTTCTCAAGCGGTGATGTGATCAAAGCATAATTTATTATTAATCTATGATAATAACCAGTGTGTCCTAAAGTGGAACACAACTATTGGGCATATGTGGGTGGTGACATATTCAGTATTACTGCAACCTTTGTAGGGTCCACACATACTCCTTCTTTCCAAATGATATGCCCCAATAATGTTCCAAAAAGCATGGAAAAAATAAATTTCTTCAAGTTGAAATAAAGACGATCTTTATTTCCCCTTCAGAATCTTTAAAGGAAAAATGTCTTAGCTCCTACAGGTCATCTTTTGGATCTTTATTAACTTTATTGCAAAAAATAACTTCATGGAACCCCTATTCATATTGGTGTGCAAAGTCTCCATACCTGCTGCATTTTTCCAAAGTGTTCCCACTTGAAAATAATACTCCTCTAGTAGCTCGAAGGTCTTGCACTATTTTCATTGGCATGAAAAAATAAAAAGTATCTATAGAACTAGGTAGAAAACACATCCCATTTTTTTTTTGGCATTTCACTCCTCCTACAAATACAAATATTGTGGAATATTTCCCAAATAATGGATAAATAGATGCTATCACATTTCAACTGTTAGACCATCAACCTTCCATACAGAACAACAATGCTTAACATGCTCTTGTGGGAAATTACAACCATCATAAGTGGGGATTTACTTAAAATATCATTCGGAGGAAGAAACCGATAGAGCAGGACAACTTTAATTGTGCTTGAATATTGAAGTCAATCCTGATGGGATTCTCACCATCTTGCGAGTGTCGCTTGCAATACTCATCAGAGGAAACTTTTGACTTTATTATCTACAAGAATCAACTTCTTTAATAAACTTTACAACAAAATTAGTATAATTGAAGATGGTAAACTAGCGTACCTCAGTACCAATCTAGCAGACACATCAAACCTTGGCGCAATGTCAAGAATGAATTTCATGAGCTCCTTATTGCCAATTTTCCATCACAACATCAGAGCCAACTTAAGTACTTTGAATACTCCGCCAACTGATAGACCTAGTTATTGTGGGGTTAATATAATATTCTCACCTTCCAATGATAGTTGATATAATTAGTTCAGTAAATTAGGTGACTCAACATCATCCACCAGTTTTGTAAATATCGAGCCCTGATAAGGATCAAGAGGATGTACGACTCGCATGCCATATACTTCAAAATTCATACTTTCCCACTTCAAATCAATGACTGTATAGTTTTTAAAAGCCTAGCCGATGCCCATTAAAGCGGGATATGGATCTTTATCCCCAATAATGTCAATAAATTCAAAATTTGCATATGTTTTGACACTGACAATATCAAATTCAATATCTTCTAGCCTTCTAATGGGAAGAATACAATATTGATTTTCCATTTGAAACTGAATAGGGGAAAATACCAACGTGGGTTTTTCGAAAGCTTCCCAGGTTTTCCTTGCCATAATATTAACATCCGAGCCCAAATCCAACATGGATTCCATAATTTTAAAACCTGCAATCTGAGTGTCTATTTGGAAATCCCTTCCACTTTGCTTCTTGTTCCGTTGTACTCTCCTGGAATGCCCCTTAGGTAAATTCGAGGAAATTGGTTCCTCATAAAACACATCATCCTTAACAATAACTATTAACCTTTTCCAAAATTGACCAATAGGTTTTTCATCATTCATAATTTGTAGGAATAGATTAAACACATACATTATTGGTTGGAAAGGTTCTATGGAATGTTTCTCATCACGAACCTTTGCTTTTTGTTCAATGAGAGATCCTTACAAAGACATCAATTGGTGGAAATGTTTAGTTATGTCCCTATAGTATTCCTCGTGTTGATTTTGATCATAAGACTTCTTTGGAGATGTAGGTATTATGATGACTGGTTGATCAGGAGTTCCAACATCAACTCTAGTCTTTTTTCCTCCTCTTGTAACAACATTGATATTGGGATGCACTGTAGAACTAAGATCCCAAGGCTCTTCACACACCAAAATAGCTCCTTTAGCCCGGTTGCGCTCCTCCCACCAAGAAATAAGTTTAGGATAATATTAATTTTCATGGGTATTCACACGACAGTATGAAATCCAAGTTCTTCATGGCATAGCGTATTCTCTCGTAGTATGACCTTCCTTATCATAGTTATAAAACCTAATCAAGCCTCTCTCGCCCATCCTTCCTCCCATGGGAGCTCCCCCTCTTCATCCTCGAGGAGTCTCATTGATACAAAAGGCTGAACGGTTAAGGCGGTCAACTAAAGCATCTAAGGATTGACATTGCTACGTATCATGATTGGGATATCCATAAATTTCACAAAACAAATTATTGGGAATATTGGAGTACCTATACAAAATTGGAAATAGGTGAGGTAAATGACCAAAACTTTGACATATCTCACAATAATCATTCATATACATATATTTGGAGTTTGGAAATTACTGAAATTGTATATATCCTTGAAAAGGAAGAGAAAATAATATTTTCGCAACTCCGAGGGATTGCGGTGGACGAGGTCCCATAGGGGCACTAGACGGTCCTAGTCCCCTCAGTCATGGGCATTCTGTGACATGATTTCCTTCAACCTGGAAGTGAGTACACTGAATATGAGGTCTCACAAGCCATAAAGGTGCAATATATTTTAATCTATATGTCAAGGTAGAAATATGATTATGAAGGCCCATAATAGCATGCTTTGTTGAGGAACCATTGGTTCTACAAACTTGCAAATAACTAGCCATAGTTTCTATCTACATGAATTGTTCCAAAGCATATTGATGTGTTTCAATATTATGCTGAGACAAAGTAATGCAAGTCATTGGTAATATGAACTTAATGAATAAATCTCTTTGATGATGAAAATCAGTGGGATAAGACAATTAACTGATAGCATATTTAAAACACTGCATACACTGCTAAGCAGATTCTCCCTCATGCTGGAGAATATCAAAAAATTCCACCAATACTTCCTAATTTAACTGAGGTAACTTAAATTCATCAATAAACTATTGTTTTACTATATCCATACCGACGTTGGGGATAAAATTGATCCATTTGATAAACCACCGCAATGCTCTATCCCGCAACGTAGTTTGAAATTCAATAAGATTAGTTGTGTCAGGGATTTGATGAGCTCTCAAGACAAATTCACATAAATACCAATGTTGTTCGACATCTTCACCCCCCTTTCTTAAGAAATCTGGATATATGGTAAGTGAGCTGGCTGCGACTCCGACCATAGTTGAAATTCTTGAGGAAACAAGTTTAAATCCTTGGGAACCTGATAGAGAATAACTATCTAAAATTGGTTAATTAATACCACTAAAACCACCTTTACCCTTATATAAACTATGAACTAACTAGAGTTTAATAAGCTTACATACCTTATAAAATAAAACATCAGAACCTTGTTATGGCAACATGGGAAGGTTAGGGAGAGGAGTAGTCATATTGTTGTGCTGTGGGGTTCTATATTCTGCTACTTAATCATCTTCAAAGAAAATACCCCTCATCACAAAGCGCAGATCATCATCTACTAGTGTATGCTCATCTGGTAACATAGTCAGTTGAATAGTTTTCTCCAACGTCTGAAATCCTTCTGATTCCACATGAATTAGAGTAACCGATTCTAAATCATCCACTTCACTCCTGCTGGCAACTCCTATTTTTTGAGAAAAATAACCTTCATCCTCATTTCCTTTCCACCACTCCAGAGTCTCCATTTCCTTATTCCACACTGCTGAAGTTATGATAGTGTCTCCTATGCGCTGCAATTCCCTTCTTCTAACAGTAATCTATCACAACTTCCTTTCTCACCACTCGTAAATTATTATTGCCCTCCGTAACACTCTGAAATCTCTCACATTCCATAAATATTATGGATTTGTTACAATAATTTATTCATTCTCTAGGATCTCCATTACATTCCTCTCCCCTAATCCATTTCCCTAGTACTAAAAATTTGACCTGACATTTGATCTTGTGGAAATACCAAAAAGTTGTCTTTAACCGTCATTACTTTAATCCAAAGAGGAATCTCTTTTAGCAGTTGTCCCTATAGCCCAAACTTGAGTATGGCTTATACATGAGAGAAATATTGGTGCTTCTCAGTCACAAATCAAATGATGTATCTCTCAAGAGTCGCATCAATCCAAAAGTTGATAACTCTCATTAAATCTCTATCCAACTGATGAAGATCAGCCAGATCAGTTGTTGTCCAAGTTTTGCACAACCTCATTAGTGTTGCAACACCCGATTTACACTAAATTCGAGTCAAAAAATTATCTAATTATTCAAGAAAATTTCCCAAAAATATCTCATATTAATCACAGGAAGGCTCAACATACAAAACTTCCTCTCAGATCCAATCTTGATCCTTTTGTCTCAATTGTGCCTGCTGCAAAACAAAGCGATCAAATTTTTCATACCACTGTTGAGATTCAACAAGATGATAATCCTAGTGAAAATTAAGCACCTACACTAGGTGGGGCCCGCAGGCTACTTTTAGGTGTATGTCTATTTTTAGAATGGTGAGAAAATTCTATTTATAATAGGATTCTATTTATAGATGGTTGAGAAAATTCTATTTGTGGATGGAGTTCTATTTTTGGAATGCATGTGTGAAGTCTGTTCGTAGATCTCGTGTCTAAAAATAGAATGCATGTCGATTATTATTATCTCTTAATAATAATTAGACAATAAATAATAATCTATTCTCTTGAAGCACTTGATTTTAGTTAACTGATGTGGCAAACTAGTTGACTTAAGGAATTATGAGTTCTAAGGTTGGTTGGCGGGACATGCAAGTGAACTTCATTGTAACTAAGTGATACAAAGTTGTAACAGAGTTGGATGTGTAGTTATGTGAGTTGTAAAGTAGTTTAACTCAGTTAAGTGAGTTAAACTCAGTTGTGCTAGTTGTAACTAAAGATACACTAGTGAGAGATCAGTGAATTAAATATAAAATTAATTCACATGGAGTGATCTCACATGCAACTGAAGATTTACTACTGTTAACTACATGCATTTCAGATCCAATGGAGACTCGGTTGAGAGATAGGTGAAAGGGATAGTTTGACTATCAATTATGACATTAGTGGGTGCACTCATGCAACCACACACACATTGGAGATAACAATGAGGATTGCGTTGTCAAGGAAAAGCAGTATCTCATTCATTCAAGGATTGTGATTAGCAAGGATTGCACAGTGGAGGTGGGCTGTCAAGAGGCAGTAAATTGGTGCATGTGTGAGCTAATTTTTGTATGACAGTGTGAGACGATTCTATATTGTACTGAGAGATCTTAGATTACAATTTTGTATGAGATGGTTTCATGATCCATGATATATACATAATATATTATAGTGGGGTTTTTAGCTTTATGTTTTCTCGGTAAAAACATCTGTGTTATGTGTGATTGATATTTCTTCATGTGTTTGCAATTGGCGATTAAATTTCTTCAAATATTTAAGTAGAAGGATTATGTATTTAATAGTGGCATATAATTTCTATATTAGGAGAATCTAGGCAATACATAATTTTATTAAAATTTCTACATGGTATCGGAGCAAAGAAGGTTGCAATATTGAAGCAGTAACTGAGTTTGTTGGTGGAAACAATTTAAATTTGCCGGTAGAATTTCTTCGTGCGACAGTTGAGTAAACATCAAAATGGCTTTCAATTGTTTGTGGTTAGAGTATGCACTCGAGTGTAGCTTGAACTAAATTGAATGGAAGGATAGGATGGAGGTGGTTCTTGAAGATAATGGCTTGAAGGAATTCATCGACAGTGATTTTCCTAAGCCCATTTCGATGGATTCTGCATTACTTGATGCCTAGAAAAAGAAAGTAGAAAAGACGAGAAGGATTCTATTGGAAGGTGTGTGATACCATATTGTCTCAAGCCTTCATGGGAAAGCCACTCCATTTACGATGTGGAAGCCTTTGACGGATCTTTTCCAAAGCAGCAACGACCATAGGAAATTGTCACTGAAGGATAAACTCAAAAAGATCAAGATGGAGAAGGGTGGAAATATTCCTAAGTATCTCAAAAAGTTTGTCTAATGTCGTGATGAACTGGGGAGAGTGGGAATCATGGTTGCTAACGATTATTTAGTGAGCTTGGCTCTCTTGGGACTTCCTAAGAGTTGGCACAGTTATCAAGACTCTGTCAATGAATGGTAAAAACTTTCGGATTGGGAATGACTATGGTCGGATCTAGTGCAGGAGGAGTTAAGGCGGAGCACCAAAGATAGCTCTTCATAAAAGCATGATGATGAAGAGGATTGTGCTTTGGATACCAAAGCAAGGAAATGGAAGTGGAAGAAATACCACTCAAAATCCGAGGCTAAAGGCAAGAAGCTAAATTTTTCCAAGGTGAAGTGTTTTCACTAAAACCAACCTAGGCATTTCGCCACTAACTGCCCACAGAAAAAGAAAAACAAGAAGGATGTTGGAGTTGCAGATGGTGAGGCCCCTGCCTTGCAATTTTAACTTGATTTATCTTTGATCACATGCTTGGTTTCAAGCGCAATGGGATCGGTGTGTTATCTTGATAGTGGTGCTTCCTTCCACATAGTGGGAGATAAGGAGCTTTTTAGTGACTTGGAGGAGAAAGATCTCCAAATGCATATAGAGATGCGAAAAAATGGACAATACAGTGTGACCAGAATTGGTACCATTACCTTTGAGAGGGAGTTAGGTAAACCATTTCTGTTGAAAGATGTTATGCATGTTCCAGGTCTAAAGAAAAACTTGGTCTCAGTCGCGATGTTGGAGGACAAAGGTTATGACGTTGTTTTCAACGATGGAAAAGCTTTCCTGCCACATAAAACAATGGGTCAAACCAAGAGGATAGGGATTCGAGTCAAGAATATCTACAAGCTGTAGGTAGATGGCTGCGCTGTAATGGTGGGAAAAGCATAAGAAGGGGTGAGCCGGGATGAGGGCGAATTATGGCACAGGTGATTGGGCCATCTTCACCATGGCACCCTAAAAATTTTGCAGTAGATTTCTACTGGAGTTCCCAAGGGTACACTTGCGCAGTTAGATCAGTGAAAGGGATGTACTATGGGTAATTTTGTGAAGACCACCTTTCATGAAAAGGAGAACCGTGCTTCGGTGATCCTGGAGAGAGTTCACATAGACGTGTGTGGACCATTCTTGGTTGCTTCAATAGCAAAAAACATGGATTATGTTATTTTTGTTGATGAATTTTCTCGTAGATGCTGGATGTTATTCATGCAAAAGAAGGATCAAACATTCTCAAAGTTCTGTGAGTTTAAATCATTGGTGGAGAAAGAGTCGGGGAAGCAAGTGAAGGCTTTGCAGAGCGATAATGGTGGGGAATATATCTCGAATGAATTCAAAGACTTTTGTAGCAAAGAAGGAATTCGAAAAGAAATCACAGTGCCTCGTAACCCACAGCAAAATGGGGTCGTGGAGAGGAAGAACATAATGATCATGGTTGTTGCACAAGAAATGCGGCATGATTAGGGCCTACCAATTCACTTGTGGGAGGAAGCATGCAACACTGTGGTTTATGTGAAAATCATTGTCCTCATAGAGTACTTGGCATGAGTACACCTGAAGAAGTTTTTAGTGGTAAGAAACCAAATGCTTCTCACTTTAAGATTTTGGCTCATCTATTTATGTGCATGTGACCAAGAATGCCAGGAAGAAGCTGGAGCTAACTTCTAAAGTCAGGATATTTATGGGGTACACAAAAACACTACATAATTATCATGTGTATTTTCGAAATATTCGAATGATTGTGGTGCGACGGGATATAAAATTCAATGATGAGAAAGCCATGAAGTTTTTGCTTGAGAGGGAGCTATACTTACATGCAGAGGAGGAACTTTTGGTTACCAAAGATGAGTCTCTAGATGTGGATCAGCCATAGGAGGAGGTTCATGGAGTGGAGGAGTCCTCTCACACAGAGCCAAACATCAGAATTGGCAGAAGGCATACCACAGAAGCTGAGAGGTTAAAGCTTGATGCGGCACAAAGTGTAGGAGTGCCTACTTCACAGCACAGACAGAGACAGTCTCGTAACCATTTCACTGGATACATGTCTCTCTTGAGAAAATGTATTGTGACTGAGCCATATTCCTTTTAGGAAGCAGTGCAGGAGCCCACATGGGTAGATGCAATGGTGGAGGAGTATGACTCCATTGTCAGAAACAGTGCTTGGGAAATTGTTCCAAGGCTGGTTGATAAATCGGTGGTAGGTTCAAGATGGATCTACAAGGTAAAGAAAGCTATTGATGGGATTTTTGAGAAATAAAAGGCCAGATTTGTGGCCGAGGGCTTGTCACAGATCAAGGGGATTGATTATGAAGAAACCTTTGCACATTTCACACAATATTCTTCCATAAGGACCATCTTTTCTCTTTTAGCACAGATGGGTTGGCACATTCATCAGATGGATGTGAAGTCTGCGTTCCTTAATGGGATCATTGAGGAATATGTGTACATTGAGAATCCTGAAGGATTTGAGATCTTCAGCAGTGAGTCGCATGTGTGCAGACTCAAAAGAGTGTTGTATGTGATGAAGCAAGCACCCTGTGCTTGGTACACTTGGATCAATAGTTATTTCACCAAACTTGGCTTCACCAAGAGTGAGGCGGATGCAAACCTATACCATATTGTGGTGGAGGGTACGATTTTAATAATTGTTCTTTGTGTTGATGATTTAATAATGATTGGTGATGAGTAGTTGAAACACTCATGCAAGGAGGACCTTGCAAAGGAGTTTGAGATGAAGGATATGGGCCTCCTTCCTATTTCCTTGGATTGGAAATATGGCAGCGAGATGGTGAAATTTTTGTGTCTCAAGGAAAGTATGAAAGGGATATACTGGGTAAGTTTCAAATGGAGGGTTACAAACCCATGGACACTCCTCTTCTAGGAAACTGGAGGAAAGAGGACGCTACATCTGGAGAGGTAGTGGACGCTACTCTCTATCTATAGTTGGTGGGTTCACTCATGTATTTAGTTAATACAAGACTAGACATATGTTATGTGGTGAACCAGCTTAGTAAAGTGATGGTTAAGCCTACCAAGCTCTTTTGGATGGCGAGAAAGCATCTCCTGAGATATCTTAGGGGTACATTTGAGTATGGTTTATGGTATAGAAAAACAGATGAGGTGAAGTTGCATGGCTTCACAGATGCAAATTGGGCGGGCAACCCAACGGATAGAAAGAGCACATGAGAAGGGGTCTTCAGTATCAGATATACAACTATTTCTTGGTATAGTAGGAAACAAATATCTGTGGCACTCAGTTCGGCGGAAGCGGAATACATGGCAGCAAGTCAAGATGCATGTGAGGCTATCTGGATGAGGAAGATCCTGGTCGATTTGTTTGTTTCTCATTTAGATCCTACAATGATTCATTGTGATAACCAGAGTTTCATTAAACTCTCGATTAATCCTGTGTTTCATGATAGATCTAAGCATATATATATCCATTATCATCATATTAGATATTGTGAGCAGTGGAAGAACATGTTGCTTCGATACATTCCTACGAAGGATCATGATGTATATATTCTGACGAAGGCACTCACCAGGAGAAAATTTGAATACCATAGAGGTAGGATCAGGGTGAAGGATAATCCCTTTCCTATTGAGAGGAGTGTTGAGATTCAACAAGATGATGATCCTAGTTAAAATTAAGCACCTACACTAGGTGGGGCCCGTAGGCTATTTTTAGATGTATGTCTATTTTTAGAATGGTGAGAAAATTCTATTTATAGCGGGAATCATTTTGTAGATGGTTGAGAAAATTCTATCTATGAATGGAGTTCTATTTTTGGAATGCATGTGTGAATTCTATTCATAGATCACATGTCTAAAAATAGAATGCATGTCGATTATTATTATCTCTTAATAATAATTAGACAATAAATAATAATATTTTCTCTTGAAGCACTTGATTTCAATTAACTAATGTGGAAAACCAGTTGATTGAAGGAATTACAAGTTTTAAGGTTGGTTGATGGGACATGCAAATGGACTTTGTTGTAACTGAGTGATACAAAATTGTAACAGAGTTGGATGTGTAGTTATGTGTGTTGTAAAGTAGTTTAACTCAGTTAAGTGAGTTAAACTCAGTTGTGCTAGTTGTAACTAGTTGTAACTAAAGATACAATAGTGAGAGACCAGTGAATTAAATATTAACTTAATTCACATAGAGTGATCTCACATGAAACTGAAGATTTACTACTGTTAACTACAGGCATGTCAGATCCAATGGAGACCCAGTTGAGAGATAGGTGAAAGGGACAGTTTGACTATCAGTTGTGACATTAGTGGGTGCACTCATGCAACCACACACACATTAGAGATGCCAATGAGGATTGTGCAGTCAAGGCAAGGCAATATCTCATTCATTCAAGGATTGCGATCAACAGGGATTGCACAGTGGAGGTAGGTTGTCAAGAGGTAGTAAATTAGTGCATGTGTGAGCCAATTTTTGTATGAGAGTGTGAAACGATTGTATATTGTACTGAGAGCTCTTGGATTAGAGTTTTGTATGATATTTTTTCATGATCCATGATATATACATAATATATGATAGTGGGGCTTTTAACTTTATGCTTTCCCTGTAAAAACATCTGTGTTATGTGTGATTGATATTTCTTCATGTGTTTGCAATTGGTGATTAAAATTCTGCAAAGATTTAGGTAGAAGGATTCTGTATTTAATAGTGGCATACAATTGTTAGATTAGGAGAATCCATGCAATACATAATTGTATTAAAAATTCTACAACCACCATTCTCGAATCTCTCAATCAATATACCTTGGTCACATGATCTAGATACACTTAATAAAATTGAGGTCCCCTCAATGGAACCACTTTTTAGAGGAAAATTTTGAATGAAGAATGACCCAGGGTTCAACCTAGGGTTCCAACAAAGATTTCCACATAATCTAGAACTTCGTCGACATTTTCACTCCCTTGAATTAAAGGAGATTCTCACCTGAGGCGAACTAGAACCATAGAAATGTCGAAGGGGATCTAGAATTATGTATTATGTAGTATGCATAACCTTCCATACTTTCATTTAGAACAAGCTAAATTATATATTTAAAAGAGAATAACAACATACACTTTCTTTTAAAAGGGGGTGCGAAACACATAAAATTTTGATAAAACTCCCATTCTCATTTTATTATTATAACTCAAAGCCCAATCACAACAATATTCCCTCAATACAGCTCGTGACACATTATATAATTGTGCACAAACATTAAAACTCAAAACAAATATCAAACATGGACCATTACATCATCAGATCTACCTACGAGCAATATTTCTTTCGCACAAATCAGATCTAAACTTTGCAATGACTTCTAAACCTTCACGAGATTTTCTAAACTTGTTTATCACTTCTTTGAATATTATTTTATATCCTATGTTCACTTGATATGGTATTTTATCCTTTGATTTCTTGATCCATGGTTTTCCAAAGCCTAGAGCCATTACCTTGGTTTCTTGTTGGTTGTATCAAAATCAATTCTAGATTTTTCGATGCGCACCCTTACTTTCCACTGTGAAAGTCCCAAGAAAATATTTCGTTGTTGCTTTGATTTTATTGTGCTCTGATTCTAATGAATTTATCCAAAATATCCTCCACAACTTCTATTCCTTCAAAAATGAAGGATCCAACATTTCCACTTGTTTTGCAACATCTGTCTTGATGTATTCTAGCAATCCATTGTCATCCAATACCACATCCATGAAATCCTTCAATGCAAAAAAATTAGAGGTGCCTTCCAAGGCATACTCTACCCTCATTCCATTGAAGGCCATATTCTCAGCTCTGAAGAAATCTCATTGCACTGAACTCCAAATTCGAACCTCCTAAGAAACAACTTCTAAATTTATGCTCTAATGTGAATCCTGCTCTGATACCATGTAGAAATTATGAAGTATATTTGCAACTGCTCATGAAATTTTAGTAAAAATCACAAGAAACAGATCTACTCTAATGCTCTCGAAAGTAATTCACAGTCTAGAACAATAATTTCAGACATGCAATAAGAAATAACACACATTCAAATAGTATTTTTCTTGGGGAAACATTAGGGGAATTTTTAGATCTAAAATGGGCCTCCTAAGAAAAATGTACAACCAAAATAAACTTTATAAGAACCAATAGGATTAAAGATGATGATGTAAACCATGGGGGATGATTCACCATTTTTGGAGTAAAAAAGTAAAATGATTACAAATAATAAAATAATAAAACTATTTTTTCAACTCATATTTTCAACTTATCTCCCTAATTATTTACTCAAATTTTGAGCTAGAGTACTCATTGGATGTAAAATTTAATTCCTCATACAAGGAGTACCTATGTTGCATACTTTTGATGGACCCTACTATACGAAAAATGAGAAATACATGAAAAAATGTGATTGCAATAATGTTTTTCATGTATTTTTCATTTTTTGTGTACCAAGGTCCATCAAAAGTATGTAACATGGGTACTCCTTGGATGAGGAATCAAAATTTTCATCCAACGAGTGTTTCCACTCGAAATTGGAGTAAACCCGTAGCAAAATAAGTTGAAAATACGAGTTGAAAAAATAGTTTTTCTTTTTTTCCCTCTAAAATTTGATGATGTAATCTAATCTTATTTTGTTATTTCAACTATTATTTTATAATTTCCTTAGGATGCCCATTTTAGACCTCAAAACTCCCCTAATGGAAATATACTAAAAACTCCAATGCTTGCTTGCCTTAATCTAATGACTAGAGATGTATTACAATTGCTAGCTCAATTTTAGCTTAACCTACAAGTGAATAACCTATCTCTCTGTTCACTGAGAATATCTGACCTATATTTAGTTAATTTTTTCCTCTACTTGAGATCCTATTTCCTTGCGTTGTTCCTTGAGAAATTAGGCCCTTATTATTTAGGAATTTCTCCAAAATGGATTGTGCAATTCCTCAGGTTGATCATCTGAGTGCATGCAACACATGTACACTCAAGAAAGTCTACAATTGATGTTACACTACCTTGGAATCTCCACCAAGCCTTTGGAACTTGAATTCTCTTCATGCACTAGCTATTTTGGACTGGTTGACCAGTTAACTAGATGATCACTGAGTTTGACTGAATTCCTACTACTTAACTAACCCTCCACTATTTCTTCCAACAATTGGAACTAGTTTAAATGAAAACAACCTGAGATAACTGACCTTGATTGCTATCAATTAGAAATCACACATGCTTAAATGAACTCTAACTCCTCCAACTTGAATTTGCTGAGTAAACTAGGTGACACAAGCCATGTCACACAAGTTAACTGCATCCAAGTTGTCTACTGACGTCGAAATTCAAATTTTATCAATTTAATCAAGGAAAAATCAAATTAATAATTTATTGTTGCATTTTTCAACACTCCCTATTAGCAGGAAAGGGATTATCAACTACCCCTATCTTGTACATGTGGAACTCTAACTTCCCTCTTGAAAAATTCTTTGTCAAAATGTCAACACCTTGTTCCTATGTCGGAATGTATTGCAACAACATTATCCACCTCTGCACACCATCCCACAAATGGTGATACCAGATATCTATATGCTTAGATCGATCATGAAAAATAAGATTCTCAAAGAGCTTGATGACACTTTGATTATCATAGTAGATCACACTTGGATCCATGTTAATTTTGGACAACTAGGTCCAAACTCCATGTTGTGATGCTTAGATGAAGATACCAATATTTTAATTGGGTTCCTCTTTCGGAGAGGTGCAATATTGATCTAAAGATCATCTTGATCCGATGAGCATAACATTTTTTTTGAATTTATTCAATATATGTGCAAGTCAGCCTTAAGGTTTTGTGCCCCAACAGTTGTGTCACACACCCTCACTGATGGATATATATTGGTCAACGTTGGAGGAAATTTTCACTCATCTCATCCTCACACATTTCTCTCTCATCATCTGATTGGTTCGATGTATTTGGTGGCTCTTCTCTCCATACATGGGAAATTTTCAGCGGCGGCACATTTTTGATTTTGGTCTAGGGTTTCTGCAGAAAACTTTGACCAGCATTGACTTTTGTCAATGCAAGGTAAAATCGACCCAAAACTCTCCCAAAATTTAGATTTTCCTAATCTGCATTTTCTGGCACTATTCCAGAGGCAAAATGTTGACTTTGACTTTTTAGCGTTGACCTAGCTGCTGCTTCTATTTGTGTTGATCATTGAATTTTTGGGTTGACTTTTGATTTGACCATTTGGCTGTCCTAAAGGGTTGTGTGACATTGCTGGTTGGCTGACCATATTGAGACTTTGCTGGTTAAAGCATCCTGTTGACCGCCATAACACACTAACACACTTATATATTTCTGGCTTGTCTTCTGTCGATCTACTGGTATGTTCTATCAACATTTTACTTTATTGTTTATGTGATTGTTGCCTAATAATGGAGAAAAAGTAAAGTTGTATCAAGCATAGAACATCTAAATAAATTTACATAGTATCGGAGCTGAGGTGAAGACAAAGCCCTAACTTGTAGCAATCACCAAAGAAGAGGATGGGTTCCTCAAACTACAATGGCTTTAAGGCTTATGACAAATTTACTAGGAAGGATAACTTCCATGCCTAGAAGATGACATTGGATCTTAACTTGGAAGATGTAATGTTCCCACTTAGCCTTAGCTAAGAGGAACATTCAATTTTGTTTTAATCCCTTTTGCTTAAATAAATGAATAAAGGAGGACATGTAAAACTCCTGAAAAGTCTGAATAAATCAATGCCCATATGAACAAAGATAAATCAGGGCCATGTAAATAATCACTTGCAGGTGTGAAAGAGGTTTGAGCTAAAGACTGGGTCAACCTTGACCAAATCAACAATGCTGTCTAGGTTCATTGAATCTCCAAAAGGGACAGCGCAGTTCTAGAAGGAGGCATCTCATGTGAAAAGGGCTAACTCATCAAGGTGGTTTAGGGTTTGCAAAGGCTTTCTCATCTTATAAAAGAAAAGGGAGGGCAGCAAGAGAAGGTCATTGATTGATCATATTTCTGAGTATTTGTCTGCTTAGAAAAATACCATTCTCTACTGTTTAGTGGAGGATAGTACTTGGAATTCCTATGCAGGGATTTCACCTCTTCCTTTGAGGATTCTTGGAGGAATATTTGCTAAATTGACCCACTATCAGGCTTGAGGTCAAGCTCTACTTTCATTAGTAGTGCTGATCCATTGAGGGTTTTGCTACTTCTACAAGCTGCAGCAAGTGGGAGTCTAGATCTGTAGAGCTCTAGTGTATTTTTGGGAGCCTCTTCTCATGGAGTGTGTATTTTAACCTCTTGGAAGAGTGTCTCTTCTCTTTGTACTTCAGATATGCAATTTTGTAGTGTTTATCTATGCTATTTGAGCTACAACACTATTCATCTTGATAGACTGCGTTATTTTGGTGTGAGGCTCTTCATGGTGTTTTGCTCATAGTTTAGATCAGAGATCTCTAGTGCTGGGCTTTGCCTTCCACTTGGTGATCCATGGATTAGCTTGATGATCCATGTTTTGTTTATATATGATCCATTGTAATGAAATTTTATATTCAGAAATTTACTGCAACATTTTACAGATCTGCAACTTGTTTCTCAGATCTACTCTTATTTATGCATGCTTTTGTCAAAATTCCAAGAGGATATTGAAGAGAAAACTATCTAGTTTACAGATCTGAAATAGATCTGATGTTTTGTCCATAGATATTCCCTAGATCTGAGTTGTAACTTCCAGCTGTTGAAGCTCCTTAAAAATAACGTTTTTGAGCCATTTCTGCAAATATACATGTGTTCTAGCTCTCTTTTCTGAAGATTTCTTGCTATATTGTCTCATTCATTCTACTGTATATTGAAAGAGCTTCATTATGATGCTTATTTGCTGTTTTATTACTGAAATATGAGCCTCATTTCTGATCTCCTCTAAATATCTGATGAAACTGCGCAATTCCTGAAGTAGTGTTTGCATTTGGTTGCAGCCTTCCTCTTTGGGTGCTTTTTAGCTAGTCTAGTTTGTGGGAGATCTGTTTAGTGTATCTAAACTATTTTTTTTTAGATGAAATTCCATACATAAGACCCATACAACATAAATAAGAGGAACCAATTCCTGATCTGCATTTTTGTTGCACATTTTTTCTTATGCAGCGTTTCACTTGAGCACATTATTGATATTCCTGAAAAATGAATATTACAGTGGTATCAGAGATCCTTTCTTGGCACAGCTTGTGCTTGCATTGGAGCACCAGTCATGCTACATTTTGAAGAATATTATTCTCTTACTGAGAGGGAGAAGAGGTACTAGAATAGAAATCATAAAAATTATGACTACACTATTGATGACCCTGACAAGGGTCAAGACAAGGGGAAAGCCCCTGAGACTATGAATGATAAGGAAGTAGAGGATTTTGCAAAAAATATTTTGGATACCATGCAAGATATTTCCAAGGAGATCAAAGAGATGAGGGTGGATAGAATGAGTCAATCTCTTGGGAGATTTCATCAAGGAGAAAGTTCTGACATGCCTCATTATAGGACTGGTCAACCTGTGAGCCTACCACAAGCTCCACAAGCCTCAAAATGCTATAATATGCCTACCTTATTGGCTATGGAGAATGAAGGACCACAAGAGAAAACCTCCCTTGAAGGTTACTTTGTGGAGTATGACTCTCAGAGTCATAGATTCAAGGATAACTTTAGTTTCCAAGACTTTTGCCATCTCAAGGACCGGAGAAGACCATGGAAGCAGTATAGAGATGGTGATTTCTTTCATGGAAGACACCACACTATGGGCATATTATTTTTTCCCAATTTTTATGGATCATCCTCTAGTTCTGCCAAAGCATGGGTGGAAAATTTGGATATCTATTTCCAGTTGAACAAAGTCCTTGAAGTTGAAGCCATCAAGATTGCAGCGTTGCACTTTGAAGGTGAAGCACACAATTGGTGGTTCCATGGATTGTCTACATTGGGACACATCAATGTGAATACCTCTATTGAGTTCAATATAAGACTGGTGGAGAGGTTTGAAAGGAAGTATCTTGAAGCACCCTTCATAAGCCTTGAAAAACTAAAGTAGGCAGGAGATGCAGAGACTTATATCTCTGAGTTTCTGAGATTATCAGTCATGGTCCCTAATCTATCTGTAGCAAGGAAAGACTACATGTTCATTGATGGCCTGGAGGAACCTTTGCATGGGTTGGTTAAGTCTACCAAGCCCATCACTTTGCATTATGCCATTGAGAGAGCTAGAGATCTCCAAGATGCCTTGCCAAAAGCAAAGGCAACTTTCCAAAGCAAGGCCCCTCACTATTCTAAGGGGAAAGAAGGGAAAGCTGCTCCTCCCAAGGAGAGCTCACTGAAGAACCTCTTGACATTGATCTTTGGAGGGAGTTGAGGAAAAATAGATTGTGTTTCACTTACCAAGAGCCATGGGTACCGGGACATAGATGTGCTGCTGGAAGGGCACACTATATAGAAGTCTTCTCAGATTTTGAGGAGGAAGACGAGAATGATGGACCTAGGATGGGTCACAGTGCTAGTGATGATGATGAGGAAGATAAAACACCATCCAGAGATGGAGAGGGAGCCTTTTCTCCAATAAGTTGGACTCTTGCCTCTTTGAGGGGAGTGCCCAAGTACTTGACCCTAAGAGTTCAAGGTTCAATCAAGAACCAGAGAGTGTCTATCCTGATCGATAGTGGGAAAACCCACAACTTTATTGATGCTCACCTTGTGCAAAGGAGAGGAATCCCCACTGATACTTTTGATGGATTTTCTGTTTTGGTCCTAGGAGATAGAACTATGCAATGCATGCAATATGTTCCATCACTTTTTGTCACTATGGGATCCTACACTTTGGTGGATCACTTCTTTGTGGTTGATGTACCAGATACCAATATCATCTTGGGCATCCAGTGGTTGATTACCTTGGGGAAGGTTACCACTGATTGGAAAGCCTTGTAGATGGAGTGGGTGGACTTGAAGAGTGGGAAACCAAAAATAATTCAAGGCATGCACACTTATCCTTCACCTAATGTTTCCACACAAACAAAAGAGATGGATTTGTGCAGTGGAAGCAAGGATATCATAGTTCCTTCTCTTATGTTCAAGAGGATGCTGCAAGGGACATTCTTATCTCATGGAAAGTCACCTGAAATGCCATTAGATTCAAATCTTGTGGGGAAAGCCTCACAAAGTGTTGCTCCAAATCTAGATCCAAGAAAGATTGGGGCAATGGAAGACCAAGCTACAGCGCTGTGGGAGGAAAAGAAGGGGAGGATCATCCTTCCAACAAGTAGTTTTGGCATGTGTAATGTCAAAGAAGCAATCAACAACAAGGCAAGCACTCCCATAGATGTATCAACAGCACTGTTATTGTTGAGTTGTGTGGATCCATATTGGAGATCTCAACTCCTTGTGGAGTACTCCAAAGATCTTCACACCGGGATGATACTAGATGGCATGAAGCAAGAGGGAGGCTATTTGGTCCATGAAGGGGTCATCTATCATCTTGGTAGATTATTCTTGTCTAAAGCCTCCAAGCTTAAGCAAGAGATACTACAAAGGGAACATAAAGATTTCCTTTCTAGCTACATGCAGTCAACAAAGATCTACACCCTAATCATGAGGAGTTTTGATTGGGAGGGTATGAATGAGGAACTACATCAACACTATGATTGGGAGGAACTACATCTGCACTTTCAATAGTGCAGGAGTTATGAGGATTTGGGACAGCCAAAGGACTCTATGCAAGAGTCATTTCAACCATCTCTTCCTTCTCTTGAAAGAGGAGAAATGTCCATGCCCAACTCCATATGTGTGGGAGACTTGAATGGTAAAGAATCTGATCTTATGGAGCATGTTTATTTTTCTGATTTGACATATTATCTTACCATATGTATGTAGGCCATGGCTCCTACAGGGAGTGATATTACATGTAGATCTCATGGCATTGGTAAGTCCAATAAAAATTCCTAATCTAGTCACTCCCTTGAGGTGCAAAGGGAGTTTCTTTTTCATGATGGGTGCTTCCCAAAGGCACCTAACTTGTGTATCACCTTCAGCCATGTCAAAGTGACTCACGCAAAAAAGGTGTGGTGGGAATACCACTTACCACACTCAGATATACTAAAGACAAGGAGTGCATTGCACTGGCATTTTATGTGGGATTTTGACCCACCTCCTCAAGTGCAAATTTCAGTTTGCATATATGTAATTTTGCTTCCATACATAGATGATATATTGGTATTGCTTATGGGTTTGTATGGTCAAAGGGTGGGCAATGTAAATGTACCACATGGGATGGAAATTCAACCTGTACTTCATGATACATGTTTTAGATGTATCATTGCTTCACCCACGTCTATTTATGTTGAGTTTTACATTCCTGAAGGGATGGACTATGGCCCTTTTATGTTAGCCTTGGAGGAGCAATTTTTGATGTATTGGCTTAATGAGCACTTGGCCCATGATGAAAACTTGATCCTTGATGGTGCCATCAATAGAGAAGGAGAAGAACTACAACTCTTACCCTATCAGTTGCTTGAGGACAAGAAACATTTTAGAGGGGATGACTATAATGTTCCCACTTAGCCTTAGCTAAAAGGAACATTCAATTTTGTTTTAATTCCTGTTGCATGAATAAATGAATAAAGGAGGACAAGTAAAACTCCTGAAAATTCTAAATAAATCAATGCCCATATGAACAAAGATAAATCAAGGCCATGTAAATAATCACTTGCAGGTGTGAAAGAGGTTTGAGCTAAAGACTGGGTCAACCTTGACCAAATCAACAACACTGTCTAGGTTCATTGCATCTCCAAAAGGGACAACACAATTCTAGAAGGAGGCCTCTCATGTGAAAAGGGCTAACTCATCAAGGTGGTTTAGGGTTTGCAAAGGCTTTCTCATCTTATAAAAGGAAAGGGAGGGCAACAAGAGAAGGTTTTTGATTGATCATATTTTTGAGTATTTGTCTACTTAGACAAATACCATTCTCTACTGTTTAGTGGAGGATAGTACTTGGAATTCCTATGCAGGGATTTCACCTCTTCCTTTGAGGATTATTGGAGGAATATTTGTTGAATTGGCCCACTATCAAGCTTGAGGCCAAGCTCTACTTTCATTAGCAGCATTGATCCATTGAGGGTTTTGTTTCTTTTGCAAGCTGCAGCAAGTGGGAGCTATAGAGTTCTAGTGTATTTTTGGGAGCCTCTTCTCATGGAGTGTGTCTTTTAACCTCCTGGAAGAGTTTCTCTTCTCTTTGTACTTCAGATCTGCAATTTTTCAGTGGTTATATATGCCATTTGAGCTATAACAATGTTCATCTTGATAGACTGCATTATTTTGGTGTGAGGCTCTTCATGGTGTTTTGCTCATAGTTTAGATCAGAGATCTCTAGTGCTGGGCTTTGCCTTCCACTTGGTGATCCATGGATTAGCTTGCTGATCCAAGTTCTGTTTAGATCTGATCCATTGTAATGAAATGTTATATTCAGAAATTTACTGCAGCATTTTACAGATCTGCAACTTGTTTCTCATATCTACTCTTATTTATGCATGCTTTTGTCAAAATTCCAAGGGGATCTTGAAGAGAAAACTATCTAGTTTACAGATATTAAATATATCTAATGTTTTTTCCACAGATCTGCCCTAGATCTGAGTTGTAAATTCCAGCTGCTGAAGCTCCTTAAAAATAATGTGGTTGAGCCATTTCTGCAAATGTACATGTGTTATAGATCTCTTTTCTGAAGATTTCTTTCTATATTGTCTCATTCATTCTACTGTATATTGAAAGAGATTCAGTATAATGCTGATTTTCTACTGTATTACTGAAATATGAGGCTCCTTGCTGATCTCCTCTAAATATCTGATGAAACTGCGCAATTCCTAAAGAAGTGTTTGCATTTGGCTGCAACCTTCCTCTTTGGGTGCTTTTTAGCTAGTCTAGTTTGTGGGAGATATTTTTAGTGTATCTAAACTGATTTTTTTTAGATGAAATTCCATAAATAAGACCCATACAACATTAATAAGAGGAACCAAGTCCTGATCTATGTTTCTGTTGCACATTTTTTCTTATACAATGTTTCACTTGAGCACATTGTTGATATTCCTGAAAAAGGGATATTACAGAAGACCAAGATGTCATGGACTATGTGCAGGGTAAAATCCAAGAGCCTCCATCCACTAATACTTCTACTGCCAAAATGAAGTATAAGAAGGGGTAGATCAAATAAAAGCTGATGATCAGGGACTCAATTCATAAGAGTCTGGTTGCCTACATCTCTGAGATGGGCACATCCAAAGAGATGTATGATAAGTTGGTCCTCATGTTCAAGGAGAACAATGTGAATCAAGTCTTATTCTTCAATAATCAATTGAAGAATATGAAGAAAGGAAGGGATGATTTTGTTTAATCATATTTTCTGAAGCTGATCGAGATCAAGAAAAATCTGCTGGCTATTGGGGAGACAATAACTGATCGAGAGATGGTACTCACCGCACTTGGAGGGCTCTTATCCGAATCGAATGTGTTCAAAACTACCATTCTCAATAACAATGTGATATCTGACTTTGATGAATTACTATCGAGATGTGTACAAGAAGAGACAAGAATGAAGGAGTATGAAAATGAAGGAAATGCTGCCTATGTTGCTCATTCTAGAAAGAAGAACTTTGGCGGTCCAAAGAACAAAGGAAGAGCAGGGGCCCAAGGAAAGAAGGGAAAGTGTTACACTTGTCATAAGCCAGGTCACTATGCTAGAGAATTCCCTTTCAAGAAGGATTCTCCTGATGATGTTGACAACAACAACAACCAGAGGAATGGAAATCAAAGGAAAAACAGGTTCAAGGGGAAGAGGAAGGCTCCCTCCAGCGGAAATGGTCAACCTTTCAAAAGGAAGAGAAACTCTAGGTATGAGGAATCAAATGTTGTTGATAAAAGAAATTAATTCATTCTTGTATCTACCCTCTCTGCTGCATCTCCACCCGACATTATGGATGTCTGGTTGATAGATAATGGTGCCTCAAGGCACATCACTGGGTTCAAGGAGGCACTTTCTGATATGATTGAGAAGGATACTAATCTGGAAATGATCCTTGGAGATAATGCCACATATCCTGTGAAAGAGATAGGAAATGTGATCCTCCACTTGACTCAAGATCAAGTCCTCCGCTTACAGGATGTACTCTATGTACCTAATTTGAAGAAGAACCTTGTGTCTATATCGGCCATGGAAGAAAAAGGTTTCAATGTGGCATTCATTGATGGGAAGGTGTGCATATGGAAGAAGAGCTTCAAGGAAGCTATCACAATTGGGTTTAGAGTTGATACACTCTACCAGGTTGGAGGAAGTCCACTGGGAGTGATGACGTGTGATACTATTCGACAGATTGAACTATGGCACCAAAGGTTTGGACACCTTCACTACAAGGCCCTTCTCGAAGCAAGGAAGGTGGTAACGAGGATGCTTGAGTTTCAAATAATCATGAAGATGTATGTCAAGGTTGTGCCAAAGGAAATCATACAAGGGGACCTTTTTCCTCAAGTGTCACAAAGACATCTGATGTCTTGCAATTGATACATTTTGATCTATCTGGGATGTTGCCTGTGACATCCTTGGGAGGATGTTCTTATTATATGACATTCATAGATGAATTCTCTTGCAAAACCTAGATATACTTCTTGAAGAAGAAGGATGAGGCTTTCATGTGGTTTTGTAACTTCAAAGCCTTAGTGGAGAATATGACAAGGAAGAAGATCAAGATATTGAGGACCGATAATGGCACTGAATATGAGATGAACGAGTTCAAGAAATTTTGTAGAGAAGCTGTCATCAAGAGGGAGATTAAAATTTTCTATACTCCTAAGCAGAATGGCATTACTCAACAAAAGAACATGAAAATTGTAGAAGTTTCCTGTGCCATGCTATGTGATCAGGGTCTACCGAAGTTTCTGTGGGGAGAAGCTTCGAACACTGCTATGTACATACAAAATCGATGCCTGTATTCTATGCTGGACCCAAAAACTCCCAAAGAGGTTTCACTGGTAAGAAACATGACGTCTCACATCTTCCAAAGAGGGTTTCATTGGTATGAAATCTGACATCTCACATTTTAGATTTTTTGGATGTCTTGTTTATTTTAATGTGCCGAAAGAGAAGAGGAGCAAGCTAGATGCTTCTCGGAAGAAGGGAATGTTTATGGGATACAACGAAACTTTGAAGGCCTATAGAGTCTATGTGCTTGGTCAAAGGGAAGTGGATATATGCCATGATGTCACCTTTGACGAAGATGCTTCCTTGAGGAAATTAGTCAATCTTCCTAGATCTAAGGAATATCATGAAGCAAGGCCTGGAAATCAAGAAGAACTGAAGGATGAGACAATGCTCGATGATGAAGTACCAATGGACCCGATTGATCCACCTCCTTCACTCGGGAAGAGACCATCATGGCTCAGGGACACTCTCGAAGATGCCAAGGGACATATGGCCCCAAGGGGTACCTTACGTGAAAGCAAGAAGCCGAATAGATACCAAGGGTATCTAGCAGCCATGAGTACTAATGTACAATATGAGCCTAGATCTTTTGAGGAAGCCGTAAAGAATCAAGTCTGGAAGGATGCTATGCATGAAGAATATCAGTCCATATTGAAGAATGAGTTATGGGATGTGGTTCCAAGATCGGAGGACAAAACAGTTGTCACCTCGAAATGGCTCTACAAGATCAAGCATGGATTTGATGGAAGTGCTGAAAAGTTAAATGCAATATTCATTTCCATGGCTTCTCTAAAAAGGAAGGCATAGACTATGATGACATATTTCCACCTATGGCCCGATATACCACCATATGATCTATCATAGCCCTTGCTACTATGCAAGGATGGAGTCTTCATCAGATGGATGTAAAGACCACATTTCTACATGGCGTGATAAAGGAAGAGGTGTATGTAGAGCAACCTCTGGTGTTTGAAGTCCAGGATTGGGACACCCATGTCTACAGGTTGAAGAAATCCCTTTATGGGTTGAAGTAAGCACCCAGAGCTTGGTACAATAGCTAGCTGATGAAGTCGGGATTCACTCATAGTAATGTTGATCCAAACCTTTACTTCAAGGTTGATAGAGAGAAGCCTCTCATTTTGGTGTTGTATGTGGACGACCCCTTCCTAACAGGTGCTAACCTTCTCATTCATCAGTGCAAGAGGGAGCTCACTACTAAGCTCAAGATGAAGGACCTAAGACTAATGCATTACTTCCTAGGCCTAGAGGTTTGGTAGAGACCTGGTGAGATTTTCCTTTCTCAAGGAAAATACATTATGAAGCTTTTAGAAATATTTTGTATGGTGGACTGTAATTCTGTGTTGACATCGATGGAGATCAAATTTAAGAAGTTGAGTGGCAGCACTGCTGGGCCTGTGTTAGCAAATCCTACTGATTATCATCAAATCATAGGGGCCCTGATGTTCTTAGTGAACACCCGTCCGAACTTATGTTTTGGAGTGAAAACTTTGAGTCAATAGATGGTTGAGCCTCATCACACTCACTGGGTTGGTGCCAAGAATATTCTGAGGTATCTTCGGGGCACGATAAACCATGGGCTGAGATACACTACTGGGAGCATGACACTCCTTGGATATACTGATGCCGATTGGGCTGGAAGTGTGGTGGATCGTAAAAGCACATAGGGATGCTGCTTCTCACTTGGATCTACTTCGATATCATGGATGAGTAGGAAGTAGAAGTCCGTGGATTTGAGCACCATGGAGGCCGAATACATTGCAGTGAGTATAACCTATTGTGAAGTAGTTTGGTTGTGAAAGCTCTTCAGTGAGTTATACGGGCATGTGCTAGATACCACCATGATACTATATGATAACCAGAATGGGATTCGGTTGTCTGAGAATCTCGTGTTCCACAATCGATCCAAGAATATTGATATCAAGTACCACTTTATCCGAGATATGGTACAGTGAGGCACCATAAGGCTTGATCATATAGGAAGTGATGAGCAGGTCATGGATATTCTTACAAAGCCCCTGGGGAAGGTCAAGTTCCTAACCTTTTGTGAGTGTCTTGGTATCGTAGAACGACCCTATGTTGAGGGTCCTATTGGATGATGAACTCTGGGAGCTTTGGGGGACTTTGGGGATAGCTTCTCGGAGCTATAAGTAACCATAGGGCTAGGCTTGTCGAACCTTGTTGGTTTGCTTCTACCCCACCATTATGATGATTGAGTTGGTTCACCTATCATTATCTGTGCCCTGTATGCATCCTACCAATTGATTTCAGGGCTCATGGGAAGTACCTCTCATTTGGCCAGTGAGGTGGGAAAAGTTAGAGACTAGTATCAAAGACTGATGGATGCATAAAATATTATCGTACTCTCTATCTAGGATGGCACGATCCAACCACTTGATCTGGGATCAAGTCTTGTGAGTTTTCGGACCTCCTACTGAATTTGGGTTAGATAAACCAACTTTGGGTTGGTATGAGACTCTTTGTGAGTCCTATAGAGGTTTCAAATCTCTGGGCTGAATCTGTCAGCTGGGAATGATGTCTTTGTGACTGACCCACTTCTATGCTGAAATAAAGAAGCCAGAAAAGCAAGCTATGGTGGGATGCCACACAATGTTTCGATTGCACAGGTGGATGGAGTTCTCCCTAGTTGAGAGGGAGTGTAAATTTTGGACAACTAGGTCCAAACTCTATGTTGTGATGCTCAGATAAAACTACCAATATTTTTATTGGGTTCCTCTTTTAGAGAGGTGCAAGATTGATCTAAAGATCATCTTGATCCAATGATCAGAACATTTATTTTTAATTTATTCAAGATATGTGCAGGTCGACCTTAAGGTTTTGTGCCCTAGAAGTTGTGTCACAAACCCTCACTGATGGATATATATTGGTCAACGTTGGAAGACATTTTCACTCATCTCATCCTCACACATTTCTCTCTCCTCATCTTATTGGTTTGATGTCTTTGGTGGCTCTTGTCTCCTCATGTGGGAAATTTCCAGTAGCAGCACATTTCTGATTTCGATCTAGGGTTTCTACAGAAAACTTTGACCAATGTTGACTTTGGTCAGTGTAAGATCAAATCGACCTGAAACTCTCCCAAAATTTCAATTTTCCTAATCCGCATTTTCTGGCATTATTCCCAAGGAAAAACGACTTTGACTTTTCAGCATTGACCTAGATGCTACTACTGTTTGTGTTGACCGTTGAATTTTTGGGTTGAATTTTGAGTTGAATGTTTGGCTGTCCTAGAGGGTTGTGTGACATTGCTAGTTGGATGATCTGCATCCTGTTGACTGTCGTAACACACCAATACACTTATATATTTCTGGCTTGTCTTTTGTTGATCTACTGGTATGTTCTATCAGCATTTTACTTTATTTTTTATGTGATTGCTGCCTGATATTGGAGAAAAAGTAAAGTTGTATCAAGCATAGAACATCTAGATAAATTTGTAGTCCATCATCTTACCAAATAATCAAACAAGTATCTTTCTCATCTAGATCTCCTCACATTATTCTTGACTTACAACCATGTATTATGCCTATGCCGAGTTGAAAGCCATAGATCTGTGATTCCTTTAATACCTAGAAACTACTATGGACTCAACATTGAAAATTCCAACTCGTGTACTCTTCAGACTAATGGTATACCCACCAAATATGTTAGGTCCCTATATTACTAGTATAGCCCCTTATTTTTGTTAGTGTAACCCCCTTATTGTTATTATTGTACCCTTGTAACCCCCATTTTGTTATTATTGTGCCCTTAAATTATTATTGTTAGGTCGGCTAGGATTACATTGTGGCCCACTAGGATTACATTATGGCCCCATGGACTCCTATATATAGATAGGAGGTTTTGTAAATTGTATCATCCAAGAATTGTTCATTCATGTAATGTATTGGAGGTTGCCCCCTCGAAGTGGCTTATTTCAAAGGCGTTGATATCTCTTTTCTTCTCTTTTTGGAGTTGGTTACACAACATTTGCATCGTTTGGATTCTCAGGGTTTCTATCGTCCAAAACAAAATACCCAGTTTCGCCATAATTTTTTTTTTTTTATCGAAGTTTCGTGTTGAAATTGTCAGGGTGTGAAGCCGGAACTCGAGGAAGACTATTCAAACATTTAGCCTGCTTGCAATATTTTTTGGAGATATCATTCATGGAAGAATTTTTCGTGTTCCTAAACAGGTCATCGTGCTTTTGCACCATAAATTGTTTTCTCACGATGTCTTAATCTAAAATTCGTATGGTGTGGTTAAAATCCTGAGGAAATTTTTCAAAAAATTTCAGAGCTTGGTTCGCAATATTTTTGGAGATATGATCTGTGGAAGGTAGTGCTTTTTCAGGCTCCTAAATTTCATCTCAAAGAGGTGATCGTGGGAAAAGTTCAATAACTCTATCTCTGGGCATCGGATTTGAGTGCCGTAAAAAGTGGTCATAAGTACACGGACTGTAGTTTCTTGGCTATAAATTTTAGAGACAAAGGTTGAAACAGTGACACGTGGCAAGTCGTACAAGTTCTCTCTACTGAACCAGTGCAGAATTAGGTCATTGTGGGAGATTGGACACAACTTTGTCTTGGAGAATCCAAATCAGGTTAGACCTGTGGCATTCGAAAGATAATTCAAAGTGCTACGTTGATACTGAAATTAAAATATTGAAGTTTTGCAATCATAGAGATTATCCAATTTCAATATCGAGCTCCTCAAAAGCAAGAAAAAGGTGTGTATATTTTTGTTTCCAAATTGCACAAGTCTTCTTTGAAGAATCAATTTGAATTGATTCCAAGGGAATATTGTAGAATATATAGCAGTATTGAGTTCTAAAAGATGCCCCGTAAAAATAATTCAACACCCATTAAGCCTTCAGAAGGCTCTACTATGACTCATGAAGATGAAGAATTGCAACATGATCTATCAAAATTACAAGAGCAAGTGCAACAAATTTCACTCTTGCAAAGAGCAACAAAAAATGAAATGGAAGTTTTGAAGAAAGTTGTGGAAGTGAAGATGGACGGTTTGAAGAAAGGCATGGAAGCTAAGATGGATGGCATGGAAGTGGGCATGGAAGCTAAGATGGATGACATGAAAGACAACATGGAAAACATGAAGAATGATCTAAAAGCATACATGGAAGGCTTGATGACAAGCTTAAAACAAGAAATGATTCCTAATGGAGGACATATAGTAGAAGAACCTCATGATGAGAACAAAATAAATGTTAATCGTGATTTCATAAACTCTAATGTTGGTGGGAAGAACCACCATATTCCAAAAATGGATATGAGGAAGTTTGATGGAAAGGATAGTATAACATGGATACTACATATGGAGCAATATTTTGATCTCCATAACGTGCAAAACACACAAAAGGTATGCATTACAACTTTACATTTAGAAAAAAATACATTTGTATGGTATCGATGGCTTTGCTCCCGTAAAAAAATTGTCACTTGGTCAATTTTTACGGAGGAAATGATAGCACATTATGAGGATATGAAGAGCAACACCTTCTTTAGCCAATTGATAAATCTCAAACAAAAGGGTTTAGTGGGGCAGCACATTGAGGACTTCCAAAAATTGAATATAAGGGTAACTGATATTCCAGAGGAACACAGGATTGATCTATTCATAGACACTTTAAAGGATAACATCCAACATGAAGTTCGCGTTTTGGAACCTGATTCATTGGATAAGGCATTCAGGTTGGCAAGAAAATTTGAATGTAAAATTATGGCTACAAGGAAGCCTACCACTCAATTCTATAAAGAAGGAAGTGTTGCTACGCCTAGATTTCCACAACCTACAAGGTTGACACCACAACAATTGGAAGAAAAAAGAGCAAAATGGATTTGCTACAGTTGTGATAGCAAATACACTAAAGGTCATAAGTGCGCTGAGAAGAAATTATTTTACATAGATTGTGAAGAGGAAGAAGAAAATGAACAAGAAGATGATATACACCAGGAACCAGCCCTAGAAGAGGAAGAAATGAATCCGACCATATCGTGTAATGCACTAGTAGGAATTACCACTCCTCAAACTCTCAATATAGAAGGACATATCAAGAAGAAAAGGGTAATAGTGTTGATTGATTCAGGTATCACCCATAATTTTATTCATTGTAAGGTAGCCAAGGAATTAAATTGTTTCCTATACCCAGCACCAGAATGTCAAGTGATGGTTGCAAATGGAGGAACTATAAATTTCTCTGGAAAATGCCATAATATCAAGCTAACCATGGGGGAATATGTATTGGCTAGTCCAATGCTTGCCATTCCTATGGGAGGTGCTGATGTTGTACTAGGAGTACAATGGTTACAATCTTTGGGGACGGTAGCTTTTAATTTTCAAGGACTTTTCTTGAAATTTTTTTCAGAAGGAAAGGAAGTCGAATTACAGGGTATTGCAGGGAAAACAGGAAGGATAATAAGCTCTAATGTCATGACAAAGCTTCTAAATAAAGAAAAACGAGGCGTAATTGCACAATTATGCTCACTAGAAGTTCCAACGTCAAAATCATGTATTTCTGCAGATCTCCAAAAAGTCTTGGACAATCATTCCAAGGTGTTTGAAACTCCCAAAGGACTCCCACCTATTCGTGATCATGATCATGCTATTCATTTGATTCCAGGAAGAGTTCCTCCAAACATCAGGCCTTATAGATATCCTTACGTCCAAAAGAGTGAAATTGAACGTATGATTGCAAAAATGTTAGAGGCGGGTATAATTCAATCTAGTCAAAGTTCTTTCTCTTCTCCTGTAGTATTGGTACACAAGAAGGATGGATCATGGTGAATGTGTCCAGATTATAGGGAGCTCAATAAGCTCACCATTAAAGATAAATTTCCCATTCTTGTGATTGACGAATTATTGGATGAATTACATGGAGCAATTTATTTTACCAAGTTGGATCTTCGTTCAGGATATCATCAAATTAGAATGAAGACCGAAGATATTCCAAAAAAATCATTTTGAACTCATGAAGGTCATTATGAATTTTTGGTCATGCCTTTTGGCCTTACCAATGCACCTTCTACATTTCAAGGGTTGATGAATTCCATTTTCAAACCTTTCCTTAGAAAATTTGTGCTAGTATTTTTTGATGATATACTAATCTACAGCAGGTCTTGGAAGGATCATGTTGAACATGTTGACAGGGTGCTCAAACTAGTGCAGGAGAAACAATTATATGCAAAAAAGTCCAAATGTTTCTTTGGAGTACAAGAGGTGGAATATCTGGGTCATATTGTATCTCACGAGGGTGTTAAAGTAGACCCTAACAAAATTAAAGCCATTAAGGAATGGAAAGTCCCCACAACCATAAAGCAGTTGCGAGGATTTCTCGGGTTAACAGGGTATTATCGCAAGTTTGTTAAGAATTATGGGAGAATAGCAGCACCTCTAACAACATTATTAAAGAAATATGCATTTTCATGGACTCCTGAAGCAACTAAGGCCTTTGAACATCTTAAAGAGGCAATGTGCCTAGCACCGGTCTTAGCTACGCCAGACTTCACAAAAACCTTTATTGTGGAATGTGATGCCTCAGGAAATGGAATTGGTGCTGTTTTAATGTAGGAAGGAAGATCCATTGCTTTTGAAAGTCGTCCAATCAAAGGAAATTATTTAAAGAAACCTATTTATGAGAAGGAAATGTTAGCAATACTGCATGCACTAAAGAAATGGCAAACTTACCTAATGGGAAGACACTTCAAGGTAAAAACTGATCATGATAGTCTTAAACACTTTTTGGAACAAAGAATATCTTTAGAAGAGAAGCAAAAATGGGTCACAAAGATGTTGGGTTATGAATTTGAAATAATCTACAAAAAAGGAAAGCTTAATGTTGTTGCAGATGCACTCTCAAGAAAGAATGAAGAGGTGGAAGCATTGCTTTGTGCCATTTCTATTATCCAACCAGATTGGATAACCGAAGCAAGAGATGAATGGAAGAAGGAAAAATATGTATGGAAACTCATTCAAAAGTTGCAGCAAGATCCTAGTACATCTGATACATTTAGTTGGAAAAATGATTCCTTATGGTACAAAGATCGCTTATATCTTTGTAAGAATTCCCAACTAAAACAAAATATTCTTCCGGAATTGCACACTTCTCCTTTAGGAGGACACTCAGGATTTTTAAAAACTTACCACAGGGTGAAGAAAGAATTTTTTTGGGATGGCCTTAAATCCGATATTCAAAAGTTTGTGGCAGAATGTTTGGTTTGCCAGCAGAATAAAGTGGAAACAATTAAGACCCCGGGACTTCTACAACCTTTATCCATTCCAAGTCAATGTTGGGAGGAGATTTCAATGGATTTTATCACAGGTTTACCTATGTCCGAAGGAAAGAGTGTCATCATGGTGGTAGTTGATAGACTTACCAAGTATGCACACTTTTGTGCATTATCTCATCCATTTAAAGCAAGTACAGTTGCTAGTACATTTATGGACAAAATTCAAAAGCTACATGGAAGCCCAAGAGTTATTGTGAGCGACAAAGATCCCATTTTTACTGGAAATTTTTGGACGGAGTTATTTTCTTGTTTGGGTACTCAATTAGCTCATAGCTCATCTTATCATCCTCAATCCGATGGTCAAACCGAGATAGTAAATAAATGTTTGGAAGGATATCTTCGTTGTTTTGTATCTGATAAACAAACACAATGGGTCAAGTGGTTACCTCTCGCTGAATGGTGGTATAACACTCCCTTCCATACTGCAGCAAAAATGACCCCATTTATGGCACTTTATGGATATCATCCACCATCCATCACATCATCTTTAAGAGAAAATTCGAAGGTTCAAGCAGCGGAAGATCACATCAAGAATCAACAAGAAGTTCTCCAACTCTTAAAGGAAAACCTGAATTTGGTACAAAATCGAATGAAACAACAGGCATATCAACATCATAGCGAGAGAAGTTTTGATGTAGGATACTGGGTATTTTTACGGCTACAATCATACAAAAAAATTTCCCTCAAGCATGCTAAGAAGGATAATAAATTATTGCCAAAGTATTATAGTCCTTACAAGGTGTTGCAAAAGATTGGTAAAATGGCATACAAATTGGAGCTTCATGCTTCTTCACGAGTGCATCCAATTTTCTATGTTTCATGCTTAAAGAAGGTTATAGGTGAGAATATTCTAGTTCAAACAATATTTCCATAACTTGATGAGGAAGGAAAAATCATATTGGAACCTGATGCGGTCACCGAAACCAGAACTCGACAGCTACGGAATCAATCAATTTCAGAGTATCTCATCAAGTGGAAGAACTTACCCACCGAAGATTCTACATGGGAGGATGAGAATTTTATACAGAAGCACCCAGAGCTACTCAAGCGTTGAGGACAACACTTTTTTGAAGGAGAGGGGCATGTTAGGTCCCTATATGACTAGTATAGTCCCTTATTGTTGTTAGTGTAACCCCCTTATTGTTATTATTGTACCCTTGTAACCCCCATTTTGTTATTATTGTGCCCTTAAATTATTATTGTTAGGTCGGCTAGGATTACATTGTGGCCCACTAGGATTACATTATGGCCCCATGGACTCCTATATATCGATAGGAGGTTTTGTAAATTGTATCATCCAAGAATTGTTCATTTATGTAATGTATTGGAGGTTGCCCCCTCGAAGTGGCTTATTTCCAAGGCGTGTGACATTGCTAGTTGGATGACCTGCATCCTGTTGACCATCGTAATGCACCAATACACTTATATATTTCTGGCTTGTCTTCTGTCGATCTACTGGTATGTTCTATTAGCATTTTACTTTATTGTTTATGTGATTGCTGCCTGATATTGGAGAAAAAGTAAAGTTGTATCAAGCATAGAACATCTACATAAATTTATAGTCCATCATCTTACCAAATAATAAAACAAGTATCTTTCTCATCTAGATCTCCTCACATGATTCTTGACTTACAACCATGTATTATGCCTATGCCGAGTTGAACGCCATAGATCTGTGATTCCTTTTATACCTGGAAACTGCTATGGACTCAACATTGAAAATTCCAACTCGTGTACTCTTCAGACTAATGGAATACCCACCAAATATACATCTGCGAAGCCAAAAAGATTCACTCCTTCTATACCATAGTCATGTAATATTCCTAAATTAGCCTGCAGCTAATTGGAATATTAATTTTTCTCTTGTCATTTAGTTAGATGAATAAATGGGTAGGGATGCCCATAAATATCTTTAGTAGGAATAAAATCCCTCTTAATGTGAAAAGGGATTATCTTCATAACTGGATAAAGCACCCTCATGTGTGAATAGGGGCTAATGGATGTGGAAAAGGTCAAGTTTGACCAAGTCAACAACGCTGGTATGGAGGGAGTGGATCATCAATAAGAGATAGCACAATGTGAATGGGAGGAAGTCCCTGTGATAGTGGAAAACCCAATGAGTGAGACCCAAGGTGGGAAGGCTCACATTGTTTATAAGGAGGGAAAGGCAACCATAGAGCATTATGTTATTGATTATTGATTTTGTGGTCTGTATGACTTCTTGCATCCTTCAATTGTTTAGTTGAGCTTGCATTGTTATTTAGCACAAGGTGTTCTTGAGCGGGAATCCCAAATCTTCCCTTAAGGTAGCCTCTAAGAAGAGTATTATACTATAATTTCCACATTCCGACATTCTGCCCAAGTTTTCATCTTCAACTACACCGCAGTGTCTATTCAGATTTGTGTTGTGTTGTAAGGTGTTGCAGTGGAGGGTTGAGAAACCCACTTTTCTTAGCTATTTTTTCAGGGGAGGAAGCATTATTCTCATTGGGAGATCAGTAAGGGAGGCTCTTATGCTTTATTTCACTTCTTGGCATCAAGCCAACCTATTCCCAACATCTACAATTTAGATTCCCTCTTTGACTACGTTATTTTAGTGAGCATTTTCAGTGGAGGTTTCAGTGCTTGTTTTGGAGGTTGAGATCTTCAGTCTTTGGATTAGCCTTTCACTTGAAGGATATATTAGAGGATATATTTTCATTTAGGTATCATTTTAAGCCATATCCATTCAATTATTTAGTTGCATATGCTAATTCATCCCTAGGGTTGCATTCCGACATTTTGGTATTTTGGGTATTTTCAGAAACCCTTCTCGGGATGTCTTGGAAATGTGTTTGGGAGCCTAGATCTTCACTCCCAACATTTTTTGACCTATAGAACATGTATTGACATATTTTTTTAGTAGAGGATTGTTTTCCATTGCTTGAGAGACTTGATCCTCAAGATCTTGTGCCTATTATTTGTTGATATGTTTAATAAGATGGCTGTACATTTGTCTCTTATATTTGTGTGTTGATTTATTCACTGCTATTTCCATTATTGTGTTCACATATTGCAACTTCCCCATTTGGGAATATTATAGTGGTATCAGAGAATAATCTTGGCTCAGCCTGTGGATCTCAACAAATATGCTATAAGAAGAAGAAAAATATCAGAATGATGGAAAGAATGAGTTTCATCTCATCTCTTTTCAGATCTAAGATGGACCTCACCATGGAGGTCAAGCAAAGAAGAATGGGGAGAAACAATGAGACCTCATTAGGGTTTCAAGATGAGGAAGTTCCATGTACTTCCTATTAGCTAAAAGAAGAACAGATATTGCATAGAGCTCCAAAGAAACATGCTATGCCCTTTTCTTTTGAAGGTGAAGACAAGAGGCATGGAGATGGAGGGAACTTAGATCATGAGATTCTAAGTGAGTATCTTGCATAATATAAGTCTCAACCTAGAGATTTCAAGGAGAATCTAACTCTTCCATAGTTCATTCAGCTCAAAGAAGAAAGAAGACTTTGCAGCAATATATTTTTATTATATACATTTTATGGGTTATCTAAATGCACAACAAGAGCTTGGGGAATGAAGTTGGATTCATTCTTCCTACTAAATCCAGTGGTATAAAGAGAATTTGTTGAGATTGCAGTGCTGCACCTTGAGGGTGAAGTAAATATTTGGTGGTTCAGCCATCTGAGTCATGCAAGAGTGACTACATATGTATATTTTAATCAAAGGTTGATCAAAAAGTTTGAAAAGAAGAAATAAGGGGGGAAGGAACTTCCACCACCACTTACTGTAGGAGCACTTGCATCAGGAGAAAGAACACTTGCACATTTGTGAAGTGGTATTGATCTCTTGACATTTAGAGTCCCTTGTACTATTCTGGATATGCATGAGGAGGAGGAGACTTGTACCAGTGCTGATGTAGTCATAGAGGAGCAGTCATCATCATCAGTAGTTGGGGAAGTCATCACATCAGAGGAAGGAAGCCTTGTAGCAGTACAAGATGTTTCCAAGCTTTACTAAGGTATGCACATATTTCCATTTCCTATTATTTCATCACGTCATATGGAGGATTATGGAAACATGTTGTCAGGGAAAATGCATGACTTAGATTCAGAGCACATTGCTGATTTGGAGCAGCAGAATATCACTACGCTAAGGACCCTTGATTTGTTCAAGGAGGAGATATACAGTCATCCCAGTATATCATTATTGAGATACACACAACTCTTGGGGTTGGAGTGGACAATTTTGGAGGATATTATGAGTATTAACCCAAATATTCCAATGCATAACTATATGTTCAACATTGAGCATGATATTGAGACATAAAATGCACCATTAAGGAGATGAGCATCAGTGATGAGTTGGGGGCCCAACTGATATTAAGACATTCTTATGACCAACACACTTGTGTAGTAGTGGATAGGCAGATGATTGATGAGAGGCATCTTATCTTTCATTATTATGATGTATCTTTCTTAATGAGAATTTCACAACTCAATGAGAAGAATTTTCCTTCAGCATACTTGGATCCTTATAGATTCAACTTGATCATGGATGAGTGGTATTCATTTGGAGATCTCCAGAAGGTTGTACTTCAACATCCCATGAAGTGCGAAGATAGAAATCTGATTTGGGAGTATGGTATTCTCCATTGGAGGGATTCCAATTTTGAGCATGATGATAGACACTCACCATTGGTTGGATGGGTGATGTTGATGAGCAAGAGGCTGGAAAGCCACTTGCAAATTTATGACACAGGGAAATAGGAGGCAAGGCTATGTTGGCTACTCTTGAAAGAGTTTGGCCATTAGGAAGCTTATCCTATTCCAAAGGGTGTGCTAATGGTTGGGACTTGGCATGGCACTTGCTTCATATGGCAACAAGGAGTTTGGGTGTATTGGGGTGATGTGATATCTTTCATGTCAACCATCATGTCGTTGCTCCATAGTCTATATGGTGATGGTGTGGGGAGGCAACAAGAGTTGTTTTTTATTTGGAAACTCTTGGGAGAGTATGGGCTAATTTTCTCCCATACTTTGTGTGATGTTGCAGGAGTAGGTGATGGCACCATCATGGTGCAAAGGGGCTACTCCTTAGCCTTGGAGGATCAGGAGGTACTTCCACTTTGGAAGGGATCTACCATATATAATAGCATTATGGTAGATGACTTTGACATTTGGAATGTCAAAGAATGGAGCTATGAGATGACAGGAGCCTTATTACAAAGGCCAACAACGTTGTCACTTGGGAGCTTGGGTTTTTTGATGGAGTGTTACCAAGATCACTTCACATATGATACACTTGATGGAAAAGTAGGAGATGAGAGTGATGGAGTAGTGGATGGAGACATATATTACCATGATATGATCTTCTTGACTTGGATCTCCAAACATAAGAAGAATGCTTTGCATGCAACACATGGTTCATTCCTTTTCACAGAGATATGACATACCACTATGGAGGGCTCATTCATGGATCTTATTATCAGCTTACTCTCAGTACATGGTAAAAATTTTGTTTTTGTACTTATTGATTATCTAACACAGGATTTGCATTCTCTTACCATCTCTATACAGTGCATTTCTCCACAAGAGGGAAAGCTTCTATTTGGGTTTCATGGTCATTTTGGGACCAACATCAGTGATGGAGATAGCCATCTCTTGTATGGATTTGGGCAAGTATTGTACTATTTGTTGTATGCTTAGTTGATACATAATGCCATCTATTTACTAGTAGATGTAATGACATGCACAACTAGAAATTTGTTGAGAGACAACTTGCCATATTATGTTTTGAAACAACAATTAGAAAAACTGTGGTGTGACCACTTGGGAAACTGTTGGTACCTTCCAGCACTACATGAAATCTTCAATACTTTTCTCATTTGGGTTCCATATGTGGTGTTAGGTGTGGAGCCTGATTATCTTGTTTATTTTGTATCACAATGTTGGACCCATGTAACTTAATGGGGGCAGCAATGCCGCCCGTAATTAAACATTGTCTGGGGGGTCCAGGGGGGCGGATGCAAATTTGTGGAGACCCCCCTGGTGGGGGGTTTCAGGGGCAGCGCCGCCGAAGCTAAAAACAAATGTAAAATTTCCTTGTAAAAGTATAGTAACTTCTAGTCAATCTGGGCCATTCATTAGGGAGATGATATGACGGTAGAAGTTATGTTTAGTTTAGGGTTTTTTTCCCTAGAAGGCAACCCCTCTCTTTGTATGAGGGTATTGTATTGTGGCTGTGTATTGCATGTTTATTCTCGGAGCGAGAAACAAATAGGGAGACTGTGAGAGAGAATAGAGGATATTACAATGGATCTGCTATAGGTTGCGTCTCTTCATTTTTTGCTGGATAATATAAAGGAAGGACTGGCTGTTCGGGGTGGACATAGCCCAAACTGGGTGAACCACATATATATGTGTCTCTCTAGTTTTATGTGTTTTGTGTGCTTGTGTTTTCTTCATATTTTATGTGTTTCATTTCTCTGTAATATTTAATTTTCTAACATGTGGATAATTTCATATTCATTTTATATGGGATGATTTGGGCAAGAACCAAAGAGTGGATTTGTAATATTCCCAAATTTTCACATGATATTTGGAATATTAGAGTTCTTAATAAAACTAATTAATTAAATAAATAAAAGGGTGGAGGGACCCATAATCCTCAAATATGAATAAAATCCTGTTTTTATGTGTGTACGCGGATATTATAGATCTAGACCTAAAGTAATGGAGTAGTGGAGAAACTCAATTAATGGAGATCATGTCTCATTTATGAGATAGATTATGGAGGATGAAACAGTCAAATAATATCATGGATCTTAGATGCAAAATCATGAGGATCTTTGATAAGGTCAATTGAGATTATAGTGCATTCAAAAAAGAACATAAATCACTTATTATAAAATAGTGGAGGAAGTGATGAATTTAATGCACACATGATGGAGAGGGTGATCACCCCATGTGAACATGATGGAGGACACGAAGAAACAACGTAGTCAACCATGGATACTTTGTAATATTCCTAAATTAGCATGAAGCTAATAGGAATATTGATTTTTCTTTTAAAATCTATTTAGATGAATAAATGGGCAAGGAGGCTCATAAGTTGCTTAAGTAGGAATAAAATCCCTCATAATGTGAAAAGGGATCATGTAATAACCAGATCAAGCATCCACATGTGTGAAAAGGGTCTAAAATGTGGGGAAAAATTCAAGTCTGACCAATTCAACAACATTATTATATGAGGAGTGGATCCTAAATAAAGACAACTCAATGTGAATTAAGATCAATCTAGCTAGTCAAAATGAAGACACCTTGAGTGTGAAAGGAGACAAGGCATGAAGATCCAGTCAAGGTTGATCCATTCAAGATTGAATAAATCAAACATCGTTGTAAAAATATGAGCAAGGCAAATGGAGACAATGTAATTTTGGAGGAGGAGCCTTTGCATGGAAGCAACCTCATAATTGGGTGGGACCCTTGGTGAGGAAGCTCATCAACTATATAATGGAGGAGATGGCAACCATATGGGGCATGATTGAGATTATATTTTGTATGTGGCCTGTTTAGAATTCTTGCATACTTTGTTTTTTTAGCTAATTTTTCTGCACTTTTTAGTGCAAGGGTTTTCTCATGCGGGAATTCCCCACTCTTGCTTGGAGATCTTGCTTAAGAAATTTGAGGAGAGAATTTGGTGCTGAATTTTCCACTATTTGGTGTTAATCTAGGAGGTTACCTTCAGAAATAATGTATTCCCTTCCAGAAACTGCGTTATTTCTTAAGGTGTTGCAGTGGAGGGGTTTAATCCCTTGTTTTGAGAGCTAGTTTCCCAAGAGGAGGATCAACCTTCTTCCAGAAAAGTTAGAAAAAGGAGTTACAACAATTTTTTTTCATGATCAGCCATATTTTTGTAGTGCTTCATCCATATAGTGTGATTCAGCCATAGATCTGCAACAGATATTTTATGTGTATCATTTTTGTCAAGAAACCCTTGCTGGGTCATCTTGGATCTATGTAAAAAGAGACTAGATCTCTGTTTTTATGCCTCATTGATTAATATAATATAAGATATGATTTTTATCTCCATTTTATAAGTATAACCCTCAAATAACTACGCTGTCTCTTTATGCAGTAATTTTTGTGTGTTGCAGTCTTGGGGTTTCAGTGTTTTTGGGCTGTTTTGAGCATGGGAGGCCTGTTTAACTAGGAAAAGGTCATTTGTTTCTAATATCCTCTTAGATATAAGTTCAATAATGTCATATATAATGGATTCATGGGTTTCATTTTTCTATTGATGCTCATATTTCTGAAAAATGCGTTTTCTGTGCAAGTATTGCTGATTTTCCCAATTTGGGATATTACAGTGGTATCAGAGCCCTAATCTTGGCCCAGCCTGTGTTCTTCAACCATTATGGAGTATTATCATGGAAAGGATAATATTTTAAAGAGATATCAAATAAAACCCTTATTTTTTGGAGGAAAGAGGTTCTCAAAACTTCTCTTTCAAACTCTGTAGGGTAGAAGCAAAGACATCAAAGAAATGAGGAGGGAAAGACATAGAAGTCCCTCAACAATATATGCAAGATCTAGACATGAGGAAAGATCTAATTCCTCATATTATAGGTGTGAGCATTCAACCACATCATCAGATCTACAATGCTCTATCAACGACTTTTTCATGAAGAAGAAGAAGCAGAAAGGAGATGTGCCAAAGGAGGAGACTCTTGGTGATTATTTGCAAGTGTATGAAGCTCAATCTAAGGGGTTCAAATATCACTTGATCTTCCAAGGGTTTTTAAATATCATGGAGGAAATAAGCATAAGGATCCAGCAACATGGTGTTGGTAGATTATTTCTATCTACTTTTGATGGGTCACCTAAATTTCCAGCTAGGGCTTAGGTGAAGGAGCTAGACACCTATGTGCAACAACATCAAGTTTCAGAAAAAGAAACCATCAAAGTAGTAGCACTGCATCTTGAGGGTAAGGCTTATGATTGGCAGTTTTTTGAATATTTTTCCTTAAAGAATGCAAATACATCTACTTATGCAAAGTTCATTAGAAGAATAGTGGAAAATTTTGATGAAAAATCCTATGAAACATCTTCTATGGAACCTATCAAACCGAATCAAACAAAAATTTTGCATGGATTAGAAGGGTCCATAAACTCAGCTCCATTTCAGAAAACCATGGAAGGGGATGAAAATTTGTATGATATCTTGCCAAGGGCAAAGTCCCCATTGCATGAAGAGCTCTCTTCTCAAGAGGAAGACATGGAGATTCCTCCTTCAAAAGAAGACCAAGATCTAAGGTCTCTTCTTGTCGATGAGGCATTTTCAACTATTGATGAGGAGGAATAGAAGGCTGGAGATAACAACGTAGTCATATCAAGAGCACATCCAGTACCTCATGAAGAGGAAAATGGAGCACTTGCTCCAAGGAGAGAAACTCTTGCACTCTTGCAAGGAGTTCCAAAGAATATCACATATGGAGATTGTGGCACAATCCATGTGCAACATGTGCCATCATTGTCAAAAGGTAAGATCTTGAATCTGGAAGAAGGAAAAGAGAAGGGCAAGAATCACATGAGGAGGAGCATATACCCCTCTCTATTTCAGAAATTTGATGTACAAAGAAGGCAAGGGCATTTATGTAATGAAGGCAAGGACAAATATGTCCACACACATATGCATCTTGCTCTATGCCTTGATGTCTCTTTGCATGGAGGCATTCCACCAGGGAGACCCCCTGATTGGAGGAAAACTAAAGTGTTCTCTCAACTATGGGCAACATTTTCATATTTGGCTAAGGAAGGAGCTTTGGGAGAAGATAACACAATGTAGAGAATCTTTTCTGGATTCAAAGGAGAGGTAAGCAATTTTCTAAAATTGACATTGCTATCTCCCACTCATTTAATTGCGCTGAAAAAGGAGAATTCAAAAATATATGGTAACATGGATGGGATGTCCAATGGCCACTCAATATCTTTGGGGCGGCCAATGGTATTTTCACACACCAAGGAGATTTCTAAACATGACAAGAGGATATCAACACTCTTTCATGCATGAGCCAAATCAAGGAAGTTCTAGAAAGAAAAAACTCTCCAAAGGGAGGTCGATTTCCATCTACTTCAATCTTGTCTTGAAGAAGATCAACTACAAGAAAGGAAGCAAAAGAAAGTTGATAGTACTCCCACATGCGACTTTGGCATCAAGCATGTCAAAGAGGGGAGCCATGTTATGACAGGGGCTACATTTCAGATTTGTACAACATTGTCATTGTTGGGGAGCCTAGATCCTTATTGGGAATCCAAAATTTTGATGGAATATTCTAAGGACCTCTTCACATGTAAGGTTATTGATGAGAAAGTGATGGATGGGAGGTATAAAGTAGTTGAGGGAGTCATTTATTCCTATTATCAGATCTATTTGGCTAGAGACTCCAAGCTCAAGGAGAAACTACTTAATGCAACCTATGAGATCTTGCTTTCAAAACCCATTGGTTTCATTAGAGCATATCATACTATCTTGGATGGATTCATGTGGGAAAACTTCAAAGAGGAGATGCACTCTCATATGAGGAAGTGCATGGATCATTTGCTGGTTGAGGAGGAACATAGCTCTTGGGAAGAGTTATCATTACCAACTCCTTATTCATTGGGTGTGAGAGGGAGCTCATCCATGAGCTACCTTGCTAATTTAAACCAAGTGTATGAAAAAAATTGTATTGCTAGACATCATGATATAATTATTATATACTTTTATTTTCTTAACACTCATGTGCAGGACTTTGCTCCAAGAGGGGGCAATTTTTCTTATAGGCTTCATGAGCCAAATTGGGCCATGAACAATGGTGATGTGGGTCGTTCCTTGGAAGATCTTGGAGAGATGATGTACTCTTCATGGTGTGATTCATTAACACCAACCATCATACACCTTCTCCAAGCATGCAAGAATGATGGGGCAGCAAGCAAATGTTGGGAAAAAAACTTGTCATATAATATCCTATGGAAGTTAGGAGTGAAACTGCGTTGGTTGCACTATAGGGATCATTGTCCTTCTCCTTTACTTCATATGGTAGCTAGCATGACTCTAATTATGATTCCATATTCTGAAAATGTTCTTATATTTGTTTAGGACATGATTGGAGGAGAGACACATTGGTTGGATGTGTCCTTGGGGGAAGAAATTTCCCACACTTTTTGCACTACATGTTTCAAGGGGAGCATGGGGAACTATATGGCCACTATAGCACATCACTTATTTATTTATAAGGTGGGCCATATGATTGTTTGGAACACTTGGGACATGCCTCTCATGAGAAATTTGGAGGAGCTTTTCTATGAATTACCAAGCTAGGAGGTGATTCATTTCATTTGGATGATAGCATGGAGATGGGAGTCCTTCATTGATGATGAAATTCCCCATGTTTGTCATCACTTATACCTTGAGGAGGCCATTGATCAGCAAGAAGGTTTCCTTATAGACCTTCCATCTTTTCATGATGTGAGCCATTTGTTTTATCCACCAAAGGCCAACTTGTAGACTTGGGAGGAACCATTGGGAGATATAATTATTGCAAAAAATCTGGAGAAATGGTGGAGACTATTGGATGAGGAGGCCACAAGAGGAGGAGGGGAGATTTTGAAGCATCCTTGCAGTTCCTTGAGGAAAAGAAACATTTGGGAGGGGAAGACTATAATATTCCTAAATTAGCATGCAGCTAATAGGAATATTAATTTTTATTTTAAAATCTAGTTAGATCAATAAATGGACAAGGAGGGTCATAAGTTGCTTAAGTAGGAATAAAATCCCTCATAATGTGAAAAGGGATCATGTAATAACCGGATCAAGCATCCACATGTGTGAACAGGGTCTAAAATGTGGGGAAAAATTCAAGTTTGACCAAGTAAATAACATTATTATATGAGGAGTGGATCCTAAATAAAGACAACTCAATGTGAATGAAGATCAATCTAGCTAGTCAAAATGAAGACACCTTGAGTGTGAAAGGAGACAAGGCATGAAGGTCCAGTCAAGATTGATCCAGTAAATATTGAATAAATCAAAATAACACTGTAAAAAGATGATCAAGGCAAATGGAGACATCGTAATTTTGTTAGGAGGAGCCTTTGCATGGAAGCAACCTCATAATTGGGTGGGACCCTTGGTGAGGAAGCTCATCAACTATATAATGGAGGGGATGGAAACCATATGGGGAATGATTGAGATTATATTTTTTATGTGGTATATTTAGAATTCTTGCATACTTTGGTTTTTTAGCTAAGTTTGCTACATTGTTTAGTGAAAGGGTTTTCTCATGCGGGAATTCCCCACTCTTGCTTGGAGATCTTGCTTAAGAAATTTAAGGAGAGCATTTGGTGCTACATTTTCCACTATCTAGTGTTAGTCCAAGTAGTTACCTTTAGCAACAATTTATTCCCTTCTAAAAATGCATTATTTCTTAAGGTGTTGCAGTGGAGGGGTTTAATCCCTTTTTTTGAGAGCTAGTTTCCCAGGAGGAGGATCAACCTTCTTCCGGAAAACCTAGAAAAATGAGCTAAAACCATTTATTTGCATGATAGGACATATTTATGCAATTATTCAGCCATACAGCATGATTCAGCCATAGATCTACAGTAGATATTTTATGTGTATCATTTTTGTCAAGAAATCCTTGCCAGGTCATCTTGGATCTATGTAAAAAGAGACTAGATCTCTGTTTTTATGCCTCATTGATTAATATAATAGAAGATATGACTTGTATTTCCATTTTATGATTATAACCCTCAAATAAATACGCTATCTCTTTAAGCAATAATTTATGTGTGTTGCAATCTTGGGGTTTTAGTGTTTTTGGGCTGTTTTGAGCATGGGAGGCATGTTTAACTAGGAAAAAGTCATTTGCTTCTGATCTCCTCTTAGATATAAGTTCACTAATGTTAGATCTAATGGATTTATGGGCTGAATTTTTCTGTTGATTCTCATATTTCTGAAAAATGTGTTTTCTGTGCAAGTATTGCTGATTTTCCCAATTTGGGATATTACAGACTTATGTCCACATGTACGACACAGTTTTGGAGTGGGCCTAGGCTATGGAAGGCTCAGATATATATAATTAAGGTGAAGGCACAATGGAAGGCATGATTTGGATTATTCATTTCTTGATCTCTTTAGATCTAGATTTGTCTTAGGATATTTCTATGCATTCTTGAGTTGTTTAGCTAAGATTGCAGTGTTGTTTAGCATAGGGTGTTCCTGAGCGGGAATACCTCCTCTTTCATTGAGTAGCTCTTGAAAGAGGTTTTTACTACATTCCTTATCAGGCATTGGTGCCATCTTCAGGAGACTTTTTCTAGCATTCAGCAAGGAAACTAGTGGAGGATTCATTCTACCACTTCGTTCTTCATATTCAGTCTTCCAGGAGCAGCAGATCTATATCTGGCATTTAGGCCATTGGGTTTTACCTCCATGAAACCACAGTCCCTTCAAGGATTGTGCAGTCAAATCCTATAGATCTATTGGAGGAAGGAATTTTCCAGTATTTCAACTGGAAATCCTGTGAGGGATCATCTCCTTACATTGGATCTATTGTTTCCATCACTCAGGAGCTTATTTGACACATCCAGCAGTAGGCTATTGAGCCTCCCTCTCTTACAATGCATTTTTCTGAAGCTATTGTTCATCCAGCAGCTATTTTCAGTCGAAGAGATTGGAGGGGCTAGATCTTGAGCTTTTAGCCCAAGGATCTATAGAAGGGAACAACCCTACTTGCATAGATCTGATTGTGCATCATTGCAGCTATCATATCATCAAATATAGCTTCAGATCTGCATACCCAACAGTATATATTTGATGCCCTAAGAGGGTGGTTTTCTTAGACTGAGAGATCTGAGAAACCCTTTCAGGGTTATCTTGGGTATCCATCATAGAGCCCAGATCTTTGTTTCCAACATCATCGGAGCTCTGATTCTTCCTATATCTAAATTTATATCTTTCAGGTAGTTGCAGTCTCAATTGTTACAGTAGGGACAACACAGTTTACCTTCCGGTAGTTCAATAGATACGAAATCCCTCTTGTGGGATCATTGCAGGTTCATTCCAGGCCATCCCTTTGGCTTGAGTGTCTCATATTTTGAGCACTGTTGTACTTTCATTTTAACCTCCTATACAATAAAATGGCTCAGCTATTTCTGTGCATTCTGATATGTATTTAGATTTATTGTTTACTTGGTTGTAGTTCTTATATTGTGTTTTAGTATTACTGTATTCTCCCTTTTTGGATATTACAGTGGTATCAAAGCATGATCTTTGGCTTAGCTTGTGGACACTTCATATTTTGCATCAAAAGAAGAAGCAAATAGATGAGATCTATCATGAAGGAGGATTATATTTTTTCCACTCCTCTCTTTAGATCCATGCAATATCTCTCTAAGGAGGTCAAATAAATGAAGGTAGAAAGGAAAAAGAAGGATCCAAGAAGAAAATTTGATGAGTGAGGTCCAAGAACTTCCTATCAGCAAGAAAGAAAACTGGAGAATCATAGATCTCCTCATAGATCTACTATGCCCACTTTCTTTGAAGAAGGTGAATGGTATAGAAATGAAGAAAGAAGAAAACCTATGACTCATGAGACTCTCAGTCTATATCTTGAAGAGTACAAAGCACAATCTAAAGCATTCAAGGAGAAACTAACTCTCCAACAATTCTTCCAAATCAAAGAAGAAAGAGGATCCTATAGCATCAATAGAAGAAAGAGGCACAATAGATTTTATTTGCCTACATTTAATGTATCTTCCTCAAGCACTGTTAAGGCTTGGAGGAAGGAGTTAGATACATTTTTCATGCTACATCACGTGGCTGAAAAAGAGGCTGTCCAGATTGCAGCACTTCATATTTATGGTGAAGCCAATGATTGGTGGTCTGGTCACATGGAGCATGCAAAGGTGACTAAATATTTAGATTTATTTCACAAGTTGAGGAATAAGTTTGATGTGAGAGAACCAGAGATGTGTCACAAATAAAAATTTCCTAAGGAAACAAAGGAGGATGTCAATCTTGTCACTCTGGACAAAGAGTCACTGCATTCACCACCAGCTGCAGAAGTACTTGCATGTGGAGAAGAGACAATTGCACTTTTGCAAGATAGTCTTGAGCTCTTGACACATAGAGTCCCATGCATGATTCAGGAGATGCATGAGAAAGAGGAGGTAGATTCCAGCGCTGGTACACTTGGAGAAGAGCATCCATCACTCTTACTAGTAGTTGGAGACACTATTGTCCTAGTTGGAGGAACTCTTGTGGTCTTGCAAGAGGTTCCCACACATAAGTTGATCCAAGGTATGCATTCACTTTCATCACATATTGTTTTAGTAGATCTTATTGGAACTTATGGGGACATGCCATTAGGGCCAATGCATAACCAAGGGTTAGAACAAAATGCTGATTTGAAGCAGCAACATATCACAGTGTAGAGGACCCTTTATCTAATCAAGGAAGAGATGAAGAGCTCTCCAAGTTCATCATTGTTGAGCTACATTCAACCCTTTGAGTTGAAGTGTAGAGTTTCAGAAAATGGGATGAGCATGATCCTATGTACAATGACTAGTTATGAGATCAACATTATGCCTTGCTTTTAGACAGCATATGTATTACCATGCATATCTATGGCGTTGTCACTTAGTAGCAATGATAATGAAGAGGCCCCACCATTCTTGGAGTATTCTGAAGGTAGCTTCACTCATGAAGCAATGGAGGTTAAGATGATAAATGGTAGACATATTGAGATGAGAAATCTTTTCTCCTTTCTAGATGACACTTTCTCAATGATCATCTCACATCTCAAAGAGAAACCTTTACCTGCAGTAGATCCAGAACCTCACTGGTTTTGGAGGGCCATTGATGAGAAGGTCTCATTAAGAGATCTCACTGGAGGTGCACTTCAACATTTCATGGAGTACAAAGTTATTCATCAGTTTGGGAAGAATGGTATTCTATAAAGGGAGGATACCATGTTTATGTGGTACATCATTCATAATACACATTGGGATGAGTGGGTGAGAATGATAAGCAAGGGGTTGCATGACCACTTGCAGATATTTGACATGGGCTAGCAAGATTTGTTACGTTGGTTGCTCTTGGGAGAGTTTTATTACTACCCAAAGGCTCCTATTTCTTTTATCCATGCCTTGAAAAACAATCATGAAATGAAGAAGGAGGCATGGCTGCGCTGGTTGCTCTTGGGTGAGTATGGTTAACACCCAATAGCTCATATTTATTTGATTCATGCCTTGTGTATCCATGACAGAATGAAGTAGAAGAAGGCATGTCCAATTTTTTTGAGAGATTTTGGACATCACATAACATCTCCCATGTTTATGTGTTTTATATTGTTTGTAATATGGCATAATACTCTCATGATGTGTGATAATGGAGTTTGTTTGTATTGGGCTGATATGAAATTCCATATGTCCTTCAGTATGTTGTTGTTGCTCCATGATTCACATAATGATGTGAAGAGGTAGCAAGAGATCTTGTTGCTTTGGAATTTATTGGGGGAATTTGGTCCTACATACTATTTTATGATAGTGTTGGAGGATTGTACTACATTCCTTATTAGGCATTGCTGCCATCTTTAGGAGGATGTTTCTAGCATTCAACTAGGAAACTAGTGGAGGATTCATTCTACCACTTTGTTCTTCACATTCAGTCTTCCAGTAGCAGCAGATATATATCTAGCATTGAGGACATTGGGTTTTACCTCCATGCAACAGTAGTCCCTTCAAGGATTGCATAGTTGAATCTTGTAAATCTATTGGAGGAAGGAATTTTCCAGTATTTCAGCTGGAAATCCTATGAGGGATCATCTCCTCACATTGTATATATTGTTTCCATCACTCAGGAGCTGATTTGACACATCCAACAGTAGGTTATTGAACCTCCCTCTCTTAAAACGTAGTTTTCCGAAGTTATTGTTCATCCAACAACTATTTTCAGTGGAAGAGATTGGAGGGGCTAGATCTTGAGCTTTTAGCCCAAGGATCTAGAGAAGGGATCAACCCTTCTTACATAGATCTGATTGTGCATCATTGCAGCTATCATATCATTAGATCTAGCTTTAGATATGCATACCCAACAATATATATGTGAATCCCTAAGAGGGTGGTTTTCTTAGATTGACAGATCTGAGAAAGCCTTTCAGTGTTATCTTAGGTATCCATCATAGAGCCCAGATCTCTGTTTCCAGCATTATCAGAGCTCCCATTCTGCCTAGATCTGAATTTCTATCTTTCAGGAAGTTGTAGTCCCAACTGTTGTATTAGGGACAGCACAGCTTACCTTCCATTAGTTTAGCAGATATGTAGTCCCTCTTGTGGGAACATTGCAGGGTCATTCTAGACCATCCCTTTGGCTTGAGTGTCTCATATTTTGGCACTATTGTACTTTCTTTTTCACCTCCTAGATAATAAAATGGCTCAGCTATTTCTCTGCATTTTGATGTGTATTTAGATTTATTTTTTACTTTTATACAGTTATTATATTGTATTTCAGTATTACTGCATTCTCCCTTTTGGGACATTACAGGATCTTTGAGGATCCAATTGCCTTTTTATTTTATGAAGGAAACATTATTGTAGCCCAAATTCAGCAGCAGCTCTACAATTATCATAAGTGGAGAGAGAGACAACGTGGGATGGACAATTTTATCCATCATGTTCATCTATGCAGCCCACCTACTTTGCAAGAGCTTAAGATGGAGGAGATCATTCATGAGTTGCCATGTTGGAGGGTGACTCATTTTGTATGTATGATAACTTGGGGATGGAGGCTTCACATGGGAATGATAGTTACCAATATATTTCAGATTCCATGTCTCGATAAGGCTTCTAGATAGCACATTATTCCCTCCATGGTTATTTTACTTCTTCATGATGATAGCTATTTGGGATGGTCACCAAAAGCTAACTTGCATACTTGGGAAAGGCAACTTGGAGATTTATTGATGAGACAACATCTTGTTCCTTGGGGGAGTTTATCATATGAGGATGCTATAGGAGGAGGAGAGGAGACTCTTCAGTTCTATAGTTGTAGTTACTTGAGGACAAGCAAAATTTGGGAGGGGAGGACTGTAATATTCCTAAATTAGCATGCAACTAATTGGAATATTAATTTTTTTCTTGTCATTTATTTAGATGAATAAATGGGTAGGGAGGCCCATAAATCTCTTTATTAGGAATACAATCCCTCTTAATGTGAAAAGGGATCATCTTCATAGATGGATAAAGCACCCTCATGTGTGAACAGGGGCTAATGGATGTGGACAAGGTCAAGTTTGACCAATTCAACAACGCTGGTATGGAGGGAGTGGATCGTCAATAAGAGACAACGTAGTGTGAATGGGAGAAAGTCTCTATGATAGTGAAAAACCTAATGAGTGGGACCCAAGGTGAGAATTCTCACATTTTTTATAAGGAGGGCAAGGAAACCATATAGAATTATGTTATTGCTTATTGATTTTGTGGTCTGTATGACTTCTTGCAGCCTTCAACTGTTTAGTTGAGCTTGAAGTGCTGTTTAGGACAGGGTGTTCCTGAGCAGGAATCCCACCTCTTCCCTTGAGATAGCCTCTAGGAATAGTATTGTACTATCATTTCCACATTTTGGCATTCTGGCCAAGCTTCATTCTTTAGCTACATCATAGTGTCTATTCATATTTGTGTTGTGTTGCAGTGGAGGGTTGAGAAACCCACTTTCTGAGCTAGTTTTTCAGGGGAGGAAGCATTCTTCTCATTGGGAGATCAACAAGGTAGGATCTTATGCTTTATTTCACATCTTGGCATCAGGCCAACCTATTCCCATCATCTACAGCACAGATTCCCTCTTTGACTATGTTATTTTAGTGAGCATTTGTAGTGGAGGTTTCAGTGCTTGTTTTGGAGGGTGAGATCTTTAGTGTTTGGATCAGCCTTTCACTTGAAGGATCTATTGGAGGAGATCTATCATTTAGATATCATTTTCAGAAATTTCCATCCAATTATTTATTTGTATTTGCTAATTCAGCCCTAGGGCTACATTATGGCATTTTGGTATTTTGGGTATTTCCGGAAACCCTTCCCAGGTTGTCTTGGAAATGTGTTTGGGAGCATAGATCTTCACTCCCAACATTGTTTGAAATATATAACAACAAATCCACCTTGTTATATATTTATGTAGTAGTTTATGCCCTAAAACTGTGCTGTCATGGCTCATGGCATTTTTATGGCAGCTATTTTTCATGTATTGACATATTTGTGTAGTAGAGGCTTGCTTTCCATTGCTTGAGTAACCTGATCCTCAAGATCTTGTGCCTATTATTTTCTGATATGTTTAATAATATGGCTGTACATTTGTTTCTTATCTGGTGTGTTGATTTATTCACTACTATTTCCATTATTGTGTTCACATATTGCTACTTCCCCATTTAGGAATATTACAACTCCAAACTAGGTAGTGCCTTTGAGGTATTGTAAAAAATATTTAGCTTCCTTCCAATATAATTTGGCCAGACTAACCATAGCTTGGATTAGCTGGTTGAATGCATAACACATATCTATTTTTATGTTCACAAGATGTATCAATGAACTCACTAGTTGTCGATAGATGATAGCATCCTATTCTTCACTTGAAGTGGCACCCCCCTTCCTCCAGTTTGTCACTAGAGGTGTCTCCATGGGTTTGCAACTCTCCATGAAAAATCTCTGTAGTATCTCATTTACACACTTGCCTTGAGAGAAAAGTGGTTACACATCACCTTGCCATACTTCCAGTCTGATGAAGTAATGCATGAAACTCGTCCTTCATTTCAAATTATCTTTCAAGGTCCTCTTGCAAGATTTGATCATTTCAAAATCAAGTCATCAACATATAATACAATCATAAAAAATTTACCTTCTACCAAGGTATGATGGAGGTTTGCATCTGCTTCAATTTTGGTGAAGCCAAAACCAATGAGATAGTTATCGATCCTAGTGTACCAAGCAAGGGGTGCTTGTTTGAGACCAAACAACGCTTGCTTGATTCTGTACACATGAAACTCTTGATCAAAAGTACCAAAGCCTTTTGGTTTCTTGATGTACACTTCCTCCTCAATAACTCCATTGAGGAATTATTTTCTTACATCCATCTGGTGGATCTTCCACCCCATCCGTGTAGCCAAAGAAATAATTAATCTAATGGATGAGTATCTTGCTATGAGAGAAAAGGTATACTTATAGTAAATTCCTTCAACTTGAGAGTACCCCTTGGCCACAAATATATCCTTGTACTTCTCTATGCTTCCATTTGCTACCTTCTTAACCTTGAAGATCCATCTCTAACCCATGACTGATTTATCTGCTAGTCTTGGGACCACTGCCCAAACACTGTTATTTACAATGGATTCATATTCCTCCACCATTGCATCAATCGACATAGGTTTATCTATTGCTTCATCGAAAGAGGATGGCTCAGTCTCTACAAACTCAGTCATTAGATCCATGTAGCTAGTGTACCAATCAAGTGACCTTCTCTACCCACAAAATTTTGAAGGAACACCCATATTCTCCCTTGCATATTGTGCAAGTATCTCAGTTTCCTTGCTTTTTTTTCTACCTTATCTGGATGGTTCTGCTTGAGTGGTGATCTCTAATTTATGCTCCTAAATTTGTGGTTGCTCCATAAATTCTTGAGGTTCGTCCTTTGGAATTAAAAGCACCTCTTCTAGTGGAATATGAATCTCCCTCTCAAGAGAAGACCACATCGCTTTCTCCTCATCAAATTTTACATCCCTTCACACAATTGTCATTTTTAGGGATGGAAAGTACACATTGTAGTTGTGGCGAGTTTATGTGTAACCCAAAAATACCCCAATATATGTTTTCAGCTCGATATTCTTCTTTTATTCTTTGGATACATGGCAGTAAACAAAGGCTCCAAAAATCCTGAAATTCAACACACCCACCTTTCTACTCGAGAAAGCCTCCTCCAATGTAATCATGCCCAGAATTTGATGAGGACTCTAGTTCTCCGAATAGATTGTTGTGTTTCATGCCTCATCCCACAAATGTAGAGGTAGGACTTGGTCATGCAACATTGCCCTCGTTGTTCCCACAATGCTATGGTTCTTTCTCTCAGCTACCCCATTCTGTTGTGGGTTGTGGGGTGCTATCAACTCTCGTCGAATGAATTCTTTTGATTTTTTTTTAAATTCATTCAACACATACTCACCTCCATTATCACTCTTGAGATCATTCACCTTCTTTTCGATTTATTTCTCAACTAGTGCCTTGAATTATACGAACTTGGAGAATGTATCATATTTCTTCCGCATGAAGAAGATCCAACACTTCCATGATAATTAATCAATAAAAATGAAAAAATATTTGTGTCTAACATTGGAGGCTATCAATAAAGGTCCACATACATCAAAGTGGATCCTTTCTAGGATTGCATGTGCTTTTTTTTCCCAATCATGGAATGCATATTTTGTGTACTTCCCCAAAGTAAATCATTTGCATACATCCTTTCGCTCAATTTCTCCTTTGGGGAGGCATGTGGTTATCTTCTACATAATCTTCAAGGTGCCATGATGCAAATGTCCAAGTAATCTGTCTCAAAGTTCACCTACATCGCATCTCTGCACCTTCTCTACCTTAGTGCTTAATGCAACACAATATTCCACATCTAGATTATACAAGTTCTTCACACGAACCTCGATTTGCTTCACCTATCTCGTGGTTGTGTGTTTCAGAAGTTCCTTTCTTTTGTTGAAGATGAAATCATAACCACATTCTTCCAAAACTGCAACAAATATGATATTTTTATTTAGGCCTGGAACGAACATGAAATCCTTGAGCTCGAGGGGGGAGCCTGACTCCCTCTGAAAGGTGTTTGTACCAACCCTAGTTATGTTATACCTTTCATTGTCCTCCATATCGATGTGCATCTACAAATATTTTTATTTCAGGTCACTGAAAAAGTATCTATACTATGTCATGTGGAATGATGCACTTGAGTCCAAGTACCACACGCTCCCCATCATTGACCAGTGTTGGCCATGCATGTGATAAGGGTAAAGTCAATCTTGTACTATGAAGCTAAAGATCCACCCGCTTCTCTTCCTAAGGTCTTGTTTCTTGCCTTTTTGTGTGGATACTTTGTGACATAGTTCCTGAATTCATGAAAATGGAAGCATTTAATTTTGGACAAATATTTATTCTTTCCCCTTTAGCTGGATTCTTGTTTGGATTGAGATTTATTCCCTTTTCCCTTCTTTTAATTTCCAGCCAATGCAAAGTTTTATTCATCCTCACCCTTGCATGAAGTCCCATATTTGGTATTCTGCATTATTTCCTCCTGTATCAAAGCATACCATAAGCACTCCCAATTCGGTAGTTTGTCCCTCTCATTCATTGAATCTTGATAGTTATGATAGCTCTTGGGAAGGCATAGAAGGTCTAGGCTTCCCAAGTCTTCTTTAGGAAAATTTACATTGACCCCACCAAGTTCATCATGACATTGTGTGAACTTGCTCAGATGTTGCAGAATAGTGTCATTCTTCGGTGTCTTTGTTGACACCTAATCCTATGGATTAGGTGAAATTGTAAAAATAGTGTAAATATAAAATCAGGAGAAGTGGAAGCTGAAGAGACACTGGGAGATGAATACCAAGAGTCTTACCTCCATGTTTATATATGTGAAAACTTTAATTCAAATTCAATTTAGCTTTTATGGAGTTACCTCCTGGCTTGACATGGTATCAGAGCGAGCTCCATTTTTGGCTTCCCTGCCCTTGTAACTCCCTCTTCCATTATGAAAAACTGTCTCTACTCCTTTTGCAGACTTTTTCCTCTATCTCTACTATTTTTTTTTTATACTATCTATGTGTTCTCTCCCAACGTATTCACTACCTCTCCTTACACTCCCTTTTGGCATCAAGTCTCTCCATACACACCCTCTCATTTAGTGTATCCCCCACAAGTGCATACGAAGTCAACTCCTTTACCGATCCTCACCTTGAATCCCTCCATACTCCACCTATATTCGACCCTTCTCATGGCACAATGCCTCAACCTCGACCCTCTCCTCGAATCCTCTACCCCTCGGATCACCTGCACAGTACATCGCTCTTGTTCAACACCCGACTCCCATTGCGCCATATCAGAATTGCTAAGAACTATTTATCCATGAACCTCCCATGAACTTGATGTGAAAAAAATACCCAAACTGCTCCACATCATCCTTGGAGCCTCTATCATACACAAAATTTGTCCACCATATATTGGCCTCCATAATCAGCATCCTGCATCATACATAGCCACAAGTTCTACGTGTTGTGGTAATACACAGTTCATTGAATTGGTGTCACCCTCCCTCTAATGTGACAGTGCTTCTCCACGTGCAGTCAACGCTGCTCCAGGTACTGCACCCCACCACCGAATTGGTCCCCCATACATATTCACTGCTCCATCTAGCAATACACTTCCTCCCACCATGGATCCCTCCTCGGTGCTACCTATTTGACGCCTCCATCATATCCATGCTCCCTCCCTCATGCACTAAATCCCCCCATACATACCCTCCCCATATAAGCCCTCCCCCAAATACACTTCTGTTGTATAAAACATTTTTTTTTTACAAATTAGAAACAATTTTTTTTTATATATATTATTGGCATAGTGGCAGCATAATGAATTTTTTTTTTCACAATACATATTAGAATGCATTCACTCATATTTATTATGGGAGCAGTTCTCACACGTAAGGATACCTATCCTGAGTGATCTAAGAAAATAAATCACACTCTCATTTTTAATGAGTTTTGGAAAGGAATTTGTGAAGGATATGGAGAAAATGCACCTACAAAGCCTACATCAGAGAAGGAGATCGCCATTTGGGACAACAAGAACAACAAGGCCTATGCCTTGATTGAATAATATCTAAATGAATAGGTGAGTCATGATATTAAACCATTTTCAAATTCTTATGAAGCCATGAATAAGATGAAATAACTGTATGGCTCACACTCAAAACTTGAGGTTATTCAATTGATGATTAAACTATTCAGTCTTGAATTGGGAAATGATGACCCTCTTGATTTAGCATCAGAAGTAAGAACTATTATGCATGACATTAAAAACAATGGTGTTGAAATGGACATACCTCTCATATCTTATGTCAAGGCATTATATCCCACTTACTCACATTATCTTGAGTCATTGCAAGCAAGTGTAAACCTCAAGAAGATTACCTTTGACTCCCTTGAGTAGAAGTTTGTAGAGAGAAAATGATTTTGGGAAGAAGATAACTCTTCAATATTCTAGTGAAGTTGTGTTTCTTTCACATAGAGAGAATAATCATGCCCAAGATTCTTCTATAGGAAGAGGTGGTCGAAGAGGAAGATGAAGAAGAAATTTCAGAGGCAGGGGGGGAACAATAACAAGGAGAAAAGTTTGATATTTATTGTACATGGTGCAATAGAGATGGACATGATTCATCCACATGTAAGTTGTCTAGGGAGAGAATTGATATGGAAATAAATTAAGCCAAATTTAAAACTCATGAAAAAGAAAAAGGTAAAGCACCTGAATCTGCTCATTATGTTGTGGCACATTACAATATTGGAGTAACTGAAGACTTGTTTAATGCTTCATTTTCTTCTTGGGAAAATGATTGGTTGCTTGATTTAGGAGAAACATGCCACATGAAATTTAGAAAAATATTTTTTTGAAGAATTTACTGACAAGGTTAATGGAGTAGTATAATTTTCAGAAAAATCAAAACTCAAGCCATTAGGGCTTCTCACAATCTGGCTTAAACTGCCTGGTCTTCTAGGCTTTCTTCTACATGAGGTTATATACCTCCCAAATTTGAGGAGAAACTTGTTGTATTTGGTCCACATATACCAACAAGGACACTCCATTCATATGTTTGGTGGAAAGGATGAGGTCAGAAAAGTATCAGATTTCTCACCTGTCATGATGGGGATAGAAGAAGAAAGACTTTAAAGCTGCAAGGTACCTCTACTCATGCACAAAACTTTGCATTCAGTTCTCACTATGACGAAGGTACATTCCCATCAAGTATTTTATGGCATGCTAGATTTGGACACTTGGACTACGAAAACCTTCGATTTTTGAAGAAAAATGGTGTTATTGGTTTTCCTACAATACCTAGGAAACTTAAGCAATGTGATGATTATATTCTAGGAAAGCATAGCAAACAGTATTTTCATGATTCACATTCCAGAGCACATAAAAAATTTGAACTTATTCATTTAGATTTATGTGGGCCCATTCCCATTCCTTCTATAAATGGAAATAAATATATGATGACATTTATTGATGACTACACCAGAATGTGTTGGGTTTACCTATTGAAGAACAAATATGATGTTTTTCAAACATTCAAGGAATTTCATGCATGGATTGAAAATGATGCACAAACTCATATTGGATCTATTTTCACTGATAATGGAAAATAATACATTTAAAATGAATTTGAAAACTATCCTCGCCAAGATGGAATCAAACATCAAACAATCGTGCCTTACAATCCCCAACATAATGACGTAGTTGAAATAATGAACATGACAATTTTAAATATCGTACATTCCATGATGTTTTGCAAGAATGTAAAATTGATGTTTTGGGCTGATGAAATTCTATGTGCTATGTATATAAAGAATAGGTGTCCTTATAATGCAATTATAAATAAAAATCCTTATGAATTATGGCATGGCCACATTCCTTCGGTAAATCATCTCTGGGTCTTTAGTTCCACATGTTATGCCTTGATACCTAAGGAACAAAGAAACAAACTTGGTGAAAGGATTCATAAGTGTGTCTTCTTGGGGTATTCAAATACCTCCAAAGCATACCATCTATATGATGAAGCTAATAAGAAGTGTGTAGTGTCTAGAGATGTCATATTTCTTGAATCTTCCAAGACTGACAATGTTGTTGAGCAGAAGCTTGATCGCTTGGATAGATTCGGGCATGAAAATTCATTTCAATAATTTGGTAATCAGATTCACATCTTGAAGGGGGGATTCCTATATTGAATCAATCCGTGGAATCTTATTTTGAAGCACTCTCTCCCCCACATGAAGATATAACAACAAATGACACTTTGAGTGATGTGATTGACATAATTGGGAGACTGAATATTGATTCAACTCCAACTTAGTCAACTGAGCAACCTGGGACATCTGAGGAAGGTCCTCAAAAATGGCTGACAAAGACACTTGAAAATGTTTGTTGTGACGAGGTTAGAATGATAGGAATAAGAAGTTCCAACAGGAAAAATGGAGGTGACGTAGATGATTTTGATTCACATGTGGATATGGATGTTTCTTATAATTGTGAATTGAATTTGTCTATGAATTTTGAACGAACTTGCTTCAAAGTATCCACTTCTCATGATGAATGGAATGAAGTGATGTAAAAGGAATATGATGCCTTTTTAAAGAATAGAACTTGGAATTTGGTTGATTCTCCATTGGGAACCAAACCAATTGGCTAAAAGTGGGTCTACAAGAACAAGTAAAAAGTTTATGGCTCACTTGACAAGCACAAAGCTAGGCTTGTGGAAAAATATTTTTCACAGAAAGAAGGGGTCGATTATGAGGATACTTTTTCCCCCATGGAAAAATGGGCTACCATCTAGGCACTCTTTGCCTTGGTAGCTCAAAATGGTTGAAAATTACATTAGATGGATGTAAAAACCGATTTCTTGAATGGAGATCTAAAGGAGAATGTTTTCATGTCCAAGCCAGAAGGATTTGTTGTGAAGGGCCGAGAACAAAAAGTATGCAAGAATGTAAAATAGTTGTTTGGCCTCAAGAAAGAATTGCTAGCCTGGTATGAGAAGTTATCTGAGCATCTTTTGAAACTTAACTTCAAACATTATGATCTTGATGATGCAAATTTGTTTGTCAAGAAAGTTGGAAAAACAATGGTATATCTTGTGGTGTATGTAGATGATCTTTTAATGAGAGGGAAAAATGAGAGCTATATTGCATTCATAAAGAAGGAATAAAGGAAATATTTTGAAATGGATGACTTGGGCTATGTTCACTACTAACTTGCTATTGAAGTAGCTCAACATCCTAACTTTATATTCCTCTCTCAGAAGAAGTACATTGGAGATCTATTGAACAAGTTTGGCATGGTTGAGTGCAATCCATTAACTACTCCAATGGAACAAAACTTGAAGCTTACATCCATTAAAGGAAAATAATTTAAGGATGCAACAAACTATAGACAACTTGTAGGAAGTCTCAAATACATGAATACTACTAGACTAAGCATATCATTTGTTGTTGGAATCATCTATAGGTTTATGAAAAATCTTTGTGAGGGACATTTATCTGCTGAAAAAAGAGTTCTAAAGTACTTGAAATGGACTCAAGACTTCGGACTCAAGTATACACAGGTGGGAAACTTCAGCATGATTGGATACTCCGATTCACACTTTGATGGAGACAAAGAAACTAGGGTCTCTACTCCAGGTTATACTATGAGTCTTGGATCAGGATCTGGGAGATGATGCAAATAATCAATTCCAACAGATTCCACAACTGAGGCATAATATGTGGCAGTAACTAAAGAAACAAAGGAAATTGTGTGACTTAGGAAAATTCTCGAATATTTGCAGATGAAACAAATGCATTCAACTCCACTCATGATCGACAACACTTCTGCAATAAAGTTGACCAAGAAACCAAAGTTCCATGATCGAACAAAGCACATCAATACAAAATATCATTTGATTCGACATCATGTTGACACTAAGACAATCCATCTATGCCATTGTTTCACAAATTAGAATATTGCAAACATCTTCACCAAATCGATTGGAAGAGAAAACTTCGAGAGATTTAGAACGATGCTTGGACTCACCAACATCCCTTCGGATTAAGGTGGGGAATGTTTACAACTAATCCTAGGGATTGGTTGAAATTTTAAAAATAGTGTAAATATAAAATAAGGAGAAGGGGAAGCTGAAGAGACACTGGGAGATGAATCCCAAGAGTCTCACCTCCATGTATATATTTATGTGCACCCTTTAATGCAAATTCAATTCAGTTTTATTGGATTTACCTACTCCGCTGACAATATTGATACTTAAAATTTTATCCTTAAGAGCCAAATTCCTATGGTCACTATTATTTTTGAACAATTTTTCCAATGCTTTCCACGTTACGAATGAAGTTTATTTTTCATGGATATTTGAGACAATGTGATCCTGTACTCATTTCAATATTATTATCCTCACCTTGGCTATATCTTTCTTCCGTTGAGCAAGGTTCTAGGCATCAAATTTTGGTGGTTTTGCAACATTTTCCTTGATGTATTCTAGCAATCCATTGTCATCCAATACCAACTCCATGCGATCCTTCGATGCAAAAAAATTAGAGGTGCCTTCCAAGGCATATTATAGCCTCATTCCATTGAAGGAAATCTTCTCAGTTTTGAATAAATCCTGCTACAACAAACTCCAAATTCAAACCTCCTAAGAAACAACCTCGAAATTTCTGCTATATTATGAATCTTGCTCTAATACCATGTAGAAATTATGTTGTAGATTTACAACTGATCATGAAATTTTAATCAAAATCACAAGAAACAAACCTACTCTATGACTTTGTGGAAAGGAATTCACAATCTAAAACAATAATTTCAAACAGGAAATAAGAAATCACACACATGCAAACAATATTTTTCATGGGGAAAGTAATATACTAAAAACCCCAATGCATGCTTGCATTAATCTCATGAATATAGATTTATTACACAATTTCTAGCTCAATATAATCTCAACCTACAAGTGAATAACCTATCTCTCTGCTCACTGAGAAGATATGACCTAGAATTAATCAATTTATGCCTCATCTTGAGCTCCCATTTCCTGGTGTCGTTCCTTGAGAAATTAGGCCCTATTATTTAGGAATTTCTCCAAAATGAATTGTGAAATTCCTTAGGTTGATCATGTGACTACATGTACACTCAAGACTACTCTACAACTGATGTTACACTACCTTGGAATCTCCAGCAAGCCTGGGGAACTTGAATTCTCTGCATGCACTAGCTATTTTGGGTCGATTGGTCAGTTAAATGGATGCTCACTAAGTTTGATTGAATTCCTACTTCTTAACTAACCCTCCACTAGTTTCTCGAACAATCATAACTAGTTTAACTGAAACAAACCTGAGATAACTAACCTTGTTTCCTACAAATTAACATTCACACATGCTTAAATGAACTCTAACTCCTCCAACTTGAATTTACTAAGTAAATTAGGTGACACAAGCCATGTCGCACAAGTTAACTGCATCCAAGTTTTCTGCTAATGTGAAAATTCATATTTTCTCAATTTAATCAAGGAACAATCAAATTGAGAATTTCTTGTTGCATTTTTCAATAAACATGCGGAATTAATTGATATTTCATTGGCAAATAAGAATTCATCCATTGCATCTTTTGGCTCATTCTTGCACTGCACATTGAACCACTTTACCACAACAACTTTTAATTTTTTACTTGAACTATATTTACTAGAACCATCTAAATATTTTTCATTGAATTCTCTTTGAGACTACTCTTCTTTTGTGCTTAAAATTTTTTGTTTTTTGAAGATAGTAAGGTTTTCCTCCTCCATGTCTACAATGCTACCTATGGCAGTGACGTGAAGTTTAGTACGTTCAATTATCTTTTCCAATGGACAAGTGCATTCCTTTACTCCATCTACAGAAATAGCTGAAAGATGATGGTAAACCCTATTGTAGTTTCCCTTAAAATTATGAAGACAAAGGTTGCGAACCTAATCCTCTGAATGACCACTATTTTTCTTCTTATTATTGGTGATTTTTTTAACAAATTGAAGCAAGGGTTTCTTTGTGTTCATTAAAACAAAATTTGTTGTTGCCCCTGCTAATGTTTCACCGTGAGATTGAGAAATTCATTAAGTATTGTTGTCCATTTGAATTTTTTTTATAGGTGAGATTTGAAATTTAAAAGTGCAATAGATTTGTTTTAAAATTTTAAGAAAAAAATAAAATTAAAAATCTCATACTATTCCACAAGTTAAAAAAATTAAAATAATACTTAATTTGACAACCAACAAATGATATTGTAATTTTTCTAGAAGAGTTGATTAAACAATTATGGATCACGGAAGTTTACAACCCACAAACTCATTATTATTATTTTCTTTTATTTATTTTTAAGCTCCTTTAACCTTAACTTAATAATACAAAATTAAATTAATAAAAATATACTTATAGTATATAATTCTAAGAATTAATACATTAACCCTAACTTCCCATTATTACCAATTCAGTGAATATCTTTAAAATAAAATAAAAATATAATAATAAAATATATTATATTTATTAACTAATAAACTGAATTTAATTTGATATAATAATAAAATAATTTAATATTTCATTATAAATCTAATTATAAAATCATGATTAGACAATTTTCTATATATAAATATTCCCCTTGGATATTATTATTATTCTTAATCACTTTTGACCAATAGTTTTTTTTTTTAATGATTATAAATTGTATTTATATAATAATTAATAATAATTTATTGAACCCTAATTATATCTCAAATATAATAATAAAATATGTTTATTAACTAATTAAACTAAATTAAATTTATTATAATGATTTAATAAATTATTTTCCCTTTTTTAGTCAAATTAGCTGTTATTCCTTAACGACTAGTTTGATCCTCTCTCCATCTTTTTAAATCTGTCTCTTTGATCTGATTTCTCATCTTGCCTTGAAGATAAACCAAACTGATTGGTTCGAAACATGTCAACAATACATGATCATATGTAATTATCACCAAAAACATTTTCTTACAAATTATAGATCACAAAAGCTATAAAAAAAAATTGTTCCAAATTTAAGAATAGCTCCCATCAACTGATTAAACACTAAAAACCCAAAAATTAAAAAAATCTCACTCTGAGGCTTCAACATTGTTTATTTTTAATAAAATGTAACATTATATATAATTTTAAAAAAAAATTAATAATAAACTTTTATTATTTAAAGTTTATACATTGGTTACATTGTGAATTTGTGATATCTGGCTCGACTAATCTGTAAACACTGTTTTAACAGTGAAAAGTTTCACCTATTTCATCCTTCATCGCCTTGAGAGGCGTTGTAAATCAATATCACTGTAACTATGACTCGCTACTTAGCGTTTTGCACTGTAACCCTCTTCGTTGCTTTGATTTATTCCTCAGCCTAAATCTCAATCTCGAGTGTAAATTCCTCAAAATATAAATCCCTTTTTATTTCTTACTATATATCACACTTTCAGTCTTCTTGACTTATTAAGCCATCTCACCTATATCTCTTTGACCATAGAAACAAGATTTTGAAGAATCAAACCTAGATTCTTTCTTCTTTCTTAAGATCTATTTCCCTACCATCTGCCACACTTCCAATCTTCTTGACCTATTAAGCCATCTCACCTATACTCACCTTGGAGCACTTATTTCTCTTCTCTTTGACCATAGAAACAAGATTTTGAAGAATCAGACTTAAATTATTTCTCCTTTCTTAAGGTCTGATAAACTGCATTGATCTTAACCGACGGTAACCACCACCATCATCAATATTATATTTAATTAGATTTTAAAATTTAATATGATTGTTATATTTTAATATTAATTTTGATTCTTATTTTAGTTAAAATAGTATAATTTAAATGATTTAATAATTTTATTACTATCGTTTTATAGTAATATTATGATTTTATTATTTCTTTGGGATTGTTTATTTAGAAAATCATGTAAACATGTTATGTGCAATATTATGAGGTTTTTGGTTAGATGTCATAATTAACTCAGGTTTATTTTAGGGGCAATTTTTGTGCACTTAGTGGTTATTGAGATAGCGAATGGAATCAATCCCATATCACTCTGTACGAGACCACCTTAATTGTCAATTCCACTATCACACAATAATAATATGACGTATTATTATTGATGTGATTTTTAATATCATGATTTTAATAATCATTTTGATTTTCATTTGAGCCAACACAGATAGTGTTTTACGGTTTTCTATTTTATACATTATTTATTTATTAGACACATTGTCCTCTTATGTTATTTGACTCTTAACGTAATTAAGGATCTAATCAATGATAATAAATATTAACATATTCAACCTGACTAGATAATTTTTCAAAGAAATTTTAATAAAATATATATTTTTTTATTTTATTAGTAGGTAAATCAATTTTCTAGTTAATAAATATAGTGACCTCAATCTAGACTCAACCTAATTATTTACCAACTTAGGTCCATTTTAAATACGGATCTATCAAGCGCAAATAGAGATCAAAACTCTCATGGTGTAAACCTCTTTTTCAAGTGCAAAACTTGAGGAAAAGTTTGCACTCAAGATATTTGATCCATCTCAATGCTTGATAGATCTTGAAATTAAAATAAATTTAATATTATTTAATAATTTTAATTTTAATTTTATGCAAATTCATTAAGTAAAAATGTTTAACATAGCATAACATTACAAATCAGGATCATAGTGCATTCAAAGAAGAACATAAATCACTTATGATAAAATAGTGGAGGAAGTGATGCATTTAATGCACACATGATGGAGAGAGTGATCACCCCATGTGAATATGATGGAGGAAATGGAGAAACAATGCAGTCAACTATGGAGACTTATGTCCACATGTACGACACAGTGTTGGAGTGGGCCTAGGATATGGAAGCCTCATATCTATATAATGAAGGTGAAGGCATAATGGAAGGCATGATTTGGATTATTCATTTCTTGATCTGTTTATATCTAGATTTGTCTTAGGAAATTTCTATGCATTCTTGAGTTGTTTAGCTAAGATTGAAGTGTTGTTTAGCACAGGGTGTTCCTGAGCTAGAATCCCTCCTCTTTCATCGAGTAGGTCTAGAAAGAGGGTTGTACTACATTCCTTATCTGGCATTGGTGCCATCTTCAGGAGGTTGTTTCTAGCATTCAGCTAGGAAACCGGTGGAGGATTCATTCTACCACTTTGTTCTTCACATTCAGTATTCTAGGAGCAGCAGATATATATCTGGAATTTAGGACATTGGGTTTTACCTCCATGCAGCAGCAATCCCTTAAGGATTGTGCAGTCCAATCCTATAGATCTATTAGAAGAAGGAATTTTCTAATATTTCAGCTGGAAATCCTGTGAGGGATCATTTCCTCAAATTAGATCTATTGTTTCCATCACTCTGGAGATAATTTGACAAATCCAGTAGTAGGCTATTGAGCCTCCCTCTCTTACAACGCAGTTTTCTGAAGCTTTTGTTCATCCAACAACTATTTTTAGTGGAAGAGATTGGAGGGGCTAGATCTTGAGATTTTAGCCTAAGGATCTAGATAAGGGATTAGCCCTTCTTGCATAGATCTGATTATGCATCATTGCAGCTATCATATCATTAGATCTAGCTTTAGATATGCATACCCAACAGTATATATGTGAATCCCTAAGAGGGTGGTTTTATTATATTGACAGATCTAAGAAACCCTTTCAGTGTTATCTCAGATATCCATCATAGAGCCCGGATCTCTGTTTCCAGCATCATCGGAGCTCCCATTCTGCGTAGATCTGAATTTCTATCTTTCAGGCAGTTGTAGTCCCAATAGTTGTAGTAGGGACAACAAAACTTACCTTCCAGCAGTTTAGCAGATATGCAGTTCCTCTTGTGGGAATATTGCAGGGTCATTCCAGGCCATCCCTTTGGCTTGAGTGTCTCATATTTTTAGCACTGTTGTAATTTCTTCTAAACCTCCTATATAATAAAATGGATCAACTATTTCTATGCATTCTGATGTGTATTTAGATTTATTTTTTACTTTGCTACAGTTCTTATATTGTGTTTCAGTATTACTACATTCTCCCTTTTGGGATATTACAGGATCTTTGAGGATCCAATTTCCTCTATATTTTATGAAGGAAACATTATTGCGTCCCAAATTCAGCAGTAGCTCTAAAATTATCATAAGTGGAGAGAGAGACAGCGTGGGATGGACAATTTGATCCATCATGTTCAGATATGCAGCCCACCTACTTTGCAAAAGCCTAAGGTGGAGGAGATATTTCATGAGTTTCCATGTTGGAGGGTGACTCATTTTGTATGGATGATAGCTGGGGGATGGAGGCTTCACATGGGAATGATAGTTACCAATATATTTCAGATTTCATGCCTCGATAAGGCCTCTAGACAACACATTGTTGCCTCAATGGGTATTTTACTTCTTCATGATGATAGCTATTTGGGATGGTCACCAAAATCTAACTTGCATACTTGGGAGGGGAAACTTGGAGATTTATTGATGAGACAACATCTTGTTCCTTGGGGAAGTTTATCATATGAAGATGCTATAGGATGAGGAGAGGAGACTCTTCAGTTCTATACTTGCTTGAGGAAAAGCAACATTTTTTAGGGGAGGACTATAATATTCCTAAATTAGCATGCAACTAATTGGAATATTAATTTTTCTCTTATCATTTAGTTAGATGAATAAATGGGTAGGGAGGTCCATAAATCTCTTTAGTACGAATAAAATCCCTCTTAATGTGAAAAGGGATCATCTTCATAGCTGGATAAAGCACCCTCATGTGTGAACAAGGGCTAATGGATGTGGACAAGGTCAAGCTTGACCAAGTCAATAGCGTTGGTATGGAGGGAGTGGATCATCAATAAGAGATAGTGCAGTGTGAATGGGAGGAAGTCTCTATGATAGTGGAAACCCTAATGAGTGGGACCCAAGGTGAGAAGGCTCACATTTTTTATAAGGAGGGCAAGGCAGCCATAGAGAATTATGTTATTGATTATTGATTATGTAGTCTGTATGACTTCTTGCATCCTTTAGCTATTTAGTTGAGCTTGCAGTGTTGTTTAGCACAGGGTGTTCCAGAGCGAGAATCCCACCTCTTCCCTTGAGATAGCCTCTAGGAAGAGTATTGTATTATCATTTCCAAATTCTATCATTCTGGCCAAGCTTTAGTCTTCAGCTACAGCGCAATGTCTGTTCATATTTGTGTTGTGTTGTAGGGTGTTGCAATGGAGGGTTGAGAAACCCACTTTCTGAGCTAGTTTTTCAAGGGAGGAAGCATTCTTCTCATTGGGAGATCAACAAGGGAGGCTCTTATGATTTATTTCACAACTTGGCATCAGGCCAACCTATTCCCATCACCTACAACACAGATTTCCTCTTTGACTGTGTTATTTTAGTGAGCATTTGTTGTGGAGGTTTCAGTGCTTGTTTTGGAGAGTGAGATCTTCAGTGTTTGGATAAGCTTTTCACTTGAAGGATCTATTGGAGGAGATCTATTCATTTAGATATCATTTTCAGCCATTTCCATCTAGTTATTCAGTTGCAACTACTAATTTAGCCCTAGGGCTGCATTATGGCATTTTGGTATTTTGAGTATTTTTGAAAACCCTTCCCGGGTTGTCTTGGAAATGTGTTTGGGAACCTAGATCTTCATTCCCAACATTATTTGAGCTATAGAACAACAAATCCACCTTGTTATATATTTCTGTAGTAGTTTATGCCCTAAAACTATGTTGTCATGGCTCATGGCATTTGTATGGCAGTTATTTCTCATGTATTGACATATCTCTTTAAACTTAATTTGACAACCAACAAATGATATTGTGATTTTTCCGAAAGAGTTGATTAAATAATTATGGATCACACAAATTTACAACCAACAAACTTATTATTATTATTTTCTTTTATTTATTTATTTATTTACTTTATTTATTTATTTATTTTTAAGCTCCTTCAACCTTCACTTAATAATACAAAATTAAATTAATAAAAATATACTTATAGTATATAATTCTAAGAATTAATACATTAATCCTAACTTCCCATTATTACCAATTTAACAAATATCTTTAAAATAATATAAAAATATAATAATAAAATAATTCAATATTATATGATAAATCTAATTATAAAATCATGATTAGACAATTTTCTTTATATAAATATTCCCCTTGGATATTATTATTATTCTTAATCACTTTTGACCAATAGTTTTTTTTTTAATGATTACAAATTGTATTTATATAATAATTAATAATAATTTATTGAACCCAAATTATATCTAAAATATAATAATAAAATATGTTTATTAACTAATTAAACTAAATTAAATTTATTATAATGATTTAATAAATAATTTTCCCTCTTTTAGTTAAATTAGTTGTTATTCCTTAACGACTAGTTTGATCCTCTCTCCATCTTTTTAAATCCGTCTCTTTGATCTGATTTCTCATCTTGTCCTGAAGATAAACCAAACTAATTGGTTTGAAACATGTCAACAATACATGATCATATGTAATTATCACCAAAAACATTTTCTTACAAATTATAGATCACAAAAGCTAAAAAAAAAAAAAATGTTCCAAGTTTAACAATAGCTCCCATTAAGAAAATATGATTAAACACTAAAAACCCAAAAAATTAAAAAAATCTCAATCTGAGGCTTCAACATTGTTTATTTTGAATAAATTATAACATTACATATAATTTTTTAAATTATTTTTTAAAGTTTATACATTAGTTACATTGTGAATATGTGATATCTGGCTCAACTAATCTGTAAACATTGTTTTAATAGTGCAAATTTTCACCTATTCCACCCTTCGTCGCCTTGAGAGGCATTGTAAATCGTTGTCACTGTCACTGTGGCTCGGTGCTTAGCATTTTGCATTGTAACCCTCTTCGTTGCTTTGATTTATTCCTCATCCTAAATCTCAATCTCGAGTGTAAATTCCTCAAAATATAGATCCCTTTTTATTTCTTACTATCTATCACACTTTCAATCTTCTTGACTTATTAAGCCATCTCACCTATATCTCTTTAACCATAGAAACAAGATTTTGAAGAATCAAACTTAGATTCTTTCTTCTTTCTTAAGATCTATTTCCCTACCATCTGCCACACTTCCAATCTTCTTGACCTACTAAGCCATCTCACTTATAGCGACCTTGGAGCACTTATTTCTCTTCTCTTTGACCATAGAAACAGGATTTTGAAGAATCAGACTTAAATTCTTTCTCCTTTCTTAAGGTTCGATAAACTGCATTGATCTTAACTGACGATAACCACCACCATCATCAATATTATATTTAATTAGATTTTAAATTTTAATATGATTGTTATATTTTAATATTTATTTTGATTATTATTTTAGTTAAAATAATATAATTTAAATGATTTAAGAATTTTATTACTATCTTTTTAGAGTAATATTATGATTTTATTATTTCTTTGGGATTGTTTATTTGGTAAATCATGTAAACATGTTATGTACATTATTATGAGGTTTTTGGTTAGATGTGATAATTAACCCAAGTTTATTTTAGGGGCAATTGTTGTGCACTTAGTGGTTATTGAGATAGCGAATGGAATCAATCTCATATCACTTTGTACGAGACCACCTTAATTGTCAATTCCACTATCACACAATAATAATATGATGTATTATTATTGATGTGATTTTTAATATCATGATTTTAATAATCATTTTGATTTTCATTTGAGCCAACACAAATAGTGTTTTACGGTTTTCTATTTTATACACTATTTATTTATTAGACACATTGTCCTCTTATGTTATTTAACTCTTAACGTAATGAAGGATCTAATCAATGATAAGAAATATTAACAAATTCAACTTGTCTAGATAATTTTTCAAAGAAATTTTAATAAAATATATAATTTTTTATTTTATTAGTAGATAAATCATTTTTCTATTTAATAAATATAGTGACCTCAATCTAGACTCAACCTAATTATTTACCAACTTAGGTCCATTTTAACTATGGATCTATCAAGCGCAAAGAGAGATCAAAATTCTCATGGTGCAAACCTCTTTTTCAACTGCAAAACTTGAGGAAAAGTTTTCACTCAAGAGATTTGATCCATCTCAATGCTTGATAGATCTTGAAATTAAAATAAATTTAATATTATTTAATAATTTTAATTTTAATTTTATGCAAATTGATTAAGTAAAAACGTTTAACAGAGCATAACATTACAACATCACTAAACTTAACTAAGAACGCTTACAATTATAATTTTTAAATATAATAGTGAGATAATAAAACTTATTTACATAAAATTTCAAGCAAAACTATTTTGAAGAAAATATTTTAAAGGCTTAAACCCTAAAACATAAATCTAACATTGATTTTTACTATAAAACCCAAAAATCCTAAATAATAATACTTATTACTCAAACTGTACCATATCTAAATTATGACACTAATTAATCAAACTATCCCATATCTAAATTATTACGTAGATTTAAGCCAAATTAAATTTGACTCAACAAATAGGGAATGCTAAATAATTTTGAGAATGAATTGTATTAGTTGATTCGAAACATCAACCAAAACTTATGATATGATTAATCCAAAAAACATTCTATTTAACATTATAGATCACAAAAATTTAAGATTTAATTTATTGAAAAATAACCTACTTTACACCAAGCATATTGAGATTATTTGCAAGGACAAGCCCAATCTAAAATTGATTATACTTTGGTCCCATTAATTAATTGTGAAACTAAGGTAAGAACACGTTTTTCGTCGGAGTGAGACTTTCTATCATGGATGTAAAGTTTAATGGTGACGAGGGTCCAGCAAAGAGACTTTTGATAGTTATCTTAAAACAAAAATCTACTAACATTATCCGATATGATATGCAAAGAGACTTTTGATAGTTATCTTAAAACAAAAATCTACAAACATTATCCCATCTGATAATAAGGGAAATAATTACTCCTAAATTGGTCACAAGTATGTATCACGGGGTTCACCAATGAACTTTTCATTGGGATTTGAATAATCCTGGACTACTTGGACCTTCTCTTCATGGAAGAACTATAATTTTACAAGGAGAGGTGATTTAGAGAAATAAGTAGATTTAATCATGGTTCTTTAAAAATAAATAAATTATAGATTATGGCTATATTTAATATTTTCATATTGGTCAAAACAATGGGAAAGGATTTTTTTTTGAAAGAGATGACTTCAATTTATTAAAATTTAATGTATTTAATTGGTTGGTAAAAAAATTTGCGGATTTGAGATCCATAATGACTTTATTTACAATATACTAACAAATTTAGACTTGAATGAACAAAGGGGATAAGATATTCTTTTTCGTTTCAAAATGACTATGTCGAGGGTATATGTCTAATCAATAATTGAGTGATAAAGAATGAAAATAGTAACTTCAAAAGAGCGTAAATAAATTTCCCTATACTTAAGGAAAGAACAAATCAATTTATTGAGAGAGTGATGATAAATTTATTTTTGGTCACAGAGAAAACAAAGCATATCTATGAATGACATGTTTTCATTGAGAGAATGTCAATAAGTTTCCCTCTAGTCAAAATCATATTCATAATTGGCATGTTTTTAATGATTGCATTAAGCTCATTTACCACTAAATAAAGCTTGCCCCCTTAATAAAGATGGATAGTTTACAAAATTCAAACACAACAAATTATAAAGTAATGTTAGAATACCTAATATGTGTAAGAGGTGTTTGAGACACTCAAGGTAACATGAAAGAGAAATGTATTATATGTGCTTGATTAGCTAATTTTTTGGTTTGGTAACATATAAAGTTATATATATATGTAGGTGAGGTTTGAATTCAATTATGCCAACAAACTCAAGATTGTGTCCTTTTTATGTGTTGGTGTTGGAAGGTGATTTTTGTGTTTTAACTCTAAGTATATATAATTTTTTTTTAATTATGATAAACAACTAATAAGTCATATTTATCCACCCATTTCTATTTCTTAAGGTGTTGTTAGGTTACATAACTCTCTTTTTCATATTCTACTACATAAAAGTTGTATCACTTATTTGCATCAAAAGGGGGTCGATTTTTGTTATAAATATTATTAGATTTATGTTTTCCTAACATTTGAGTTGTCATTAGATTATTATATATATTACATGTTTATGATGCTATGATCTCCATAACCCCAACACTGATTAAACCCATGGGTGAAGCTAGTGAAACCAATATACGACCTTAGATGAAGATACAATGGAACAATCAAAGTATGTCATCATTTAAGGGTAATAATTTGGAGCATGCATTAGCAAAGACAATCATGCATAGGATAAGGTGTATTAATTGCTTTTAATGTGTGTGGTCAATGTGATTTTTTATGAGGTGTGGATTCCAACATACATTAAGTAAAACATGGAAACTTAACCATAGAAGATGTTATATTACCATGTTTATATGGGGCTAACTAGATATACCAATAAGTTGATGAGTTCTTGTTATGAACCATGCACCTAAAAAATGATAAGCCTACAATTACAATCCACTTTAAGGGGGGAATCTCCATTTACAATGAATACAATGTATAATACTAGATTTTATGATCCTAAGATTAGCTCTCGTTGATGTATATAGAGGAGAGAAAGGAACCATTAAAATTAAATGGTACAATGAAATATTCTAGCTAACCTCCTAATATAACAAATAAATTAATAATGAATGCTTAAAAGGGCCTTAATGTAGGGGCCTACCAACCTTAAAAGCTCTAGTCTACAAGTTTGATGTTCTTATTACATCATTATATCTTTCATGAGTGAGAGACTATATATATATATATAGTTTCATTCATGTGAGAATAAGAAATGGTTGATATGTCTTGTTTTACACATATAGCTACAAACTATATGTTTTGTAGTGGTCATGTGTGATTGTTGATACAAACACTTTGAACTAAGTTGAAACATTTTTGGTCCAAAATCATCTATATTCAAGTTAAAGGATATATTGATGATGGATTGGGAGGGAATAATACAACCAAAGCTTGTGGTCAAAGAAAAGAAGGTTGTAAGCCAAACCTTGCATCAATTTTTCTTTTATGAACTATTGAGTGTGGAAACTTGAATAAATTTTGTTGAACAACCAGTTGGAATTTAATGTTTGGGAAATAGAGGTTGGTTATGACACTATCCCTAGTGTTTTTTCATGTAGCATGGACATGTGTAGAAATGTGAGAATATTTTGAATTGATTTGCTTTTTATTTGGAGACCTTAAGACTTATTTGATGCATTGTGGTATCAAATATGCTTTATAATTTTTTGATATGGGATTGAAGACTACGTGTGAATTCTTAGAAATCTGTAATTTTGAAAAATTTGAGGAATGTTTTGGCTCCCTCGAATTTGGGTACATTGGTTCATTATTATTTGAATAAAAAATTGAGATAATTTGGTGTAAGTATGATTAATTGGAGGAAAACTTGGTTCTCTCACGGTGACTCTAATATGTGACAAAGATGAAGAAATAGTTAGAGTTATGTACTAAGATGGGATATACAAATACCATTCCAAAATGGTTGAGACGAAAGAAGTAATGTAGGGCTTGAGTTCAAGGAAGTGTAAAATACATGGTTAGTTGTCACTCATGTGTATCAAGTCTTGGAATCAACAACAAATTACCCATAATCATGCTTAGAATATAGAGAGGGAATGGTATTCATAGTTGCATGCCATGTCCACCTTCAACATAATCATGAAATGTATATAGTTTGGATTATCAACAATCATGAAATTAAAAGGAATGGAAATTTTTCAAAGAAACATTTAGGGAAAAATAAAGCATTCATGATGAAAACTAGGATTTGTTACTTGAAAACAAAAAACTAGGTTAAAATAATTAAAAAACAATCAAAGTGCTCATGATTTTATCGCTAGAATGTTGTAGGGTATGTTGGATTATTAAAGGCCCTATGGAAATCAACTTGGGGTTATAATGTTGTTTGTATATTAATTTCCAACATATACACAATGACCTTAACACTCAAAGGAATGAAGAGTTTTGGAGCAGGGAATGAATATTGTTAAGGAGTAAGCATGAATCATGGAAGGAAATGAAGAAAATTATTGGCAAAGTTAAAAAAAATCATTACAACTTAAGAAATTAAATAATTTTGAAAAAATAATAAAAATTAAAAAAATTTATGTTGAACAGTAATAATTTGTTTGAGAGAGTAGGAAGAGTTGATTTTTATAAAACATATTTTATTTGGAAAATTTTTGGAACATCAAGATGAGTCAATTTTCTACATATGGAAATAAAATTTAAGGTTTCACTTCAATTAGCAGTAAGGGGGATCCCAAGAAAAAATTTCATGGAGAGAAAATTAATAATAGCATCAATATATTCATTGAAGAAATCTCTAGATTATCCACAGCGTTATAAAACAATGGTCGATGTTTCGAATCCAATCGGGGATCCATATTCAGGACAAGAATTGAATGAAGAACGAAAAAGGGACCAAATGTGAAGGTTAAATAGTGACAAAGAGAGAATAAGAGGTTTCATGGGTTCACTTGGATATTCTATGACCTTACATCATATTGAAAAAAAAAAGAGAACAAGGAAAAGGTTTTGGAGACTCCCCAACATTTTGTATAAAATAGAATGATTTACTAGAAAATGTATTCTTTCTTGAAGTTATTTATAATAGGGGATGCAGAGAGAACCCGCAAAATTTTGAGATCAATATTTTGGAAAATAAAATCAATGGGACTCATATTCCAAGTTGAATGAGGGGAAAAACATTACAATGAGATACACTTGTGGTTAATTGTTTATTGGCTATGGAAATTTGCATTGGAAAGAGGAAAAATGAAATAAATGTAAAAATCTTATTATTACAAGCTAGCAAAGACATGAGGAAAAATGAAAAAAGAAATAAAAGAAAATGAAAGAGATTCCACTTCAGCACGTGGGGAAGAGGAAGAGACAAGAAAAGGAGAAAAATAGTAAAAGCATATGAATACAAGGGAAAATGAAGGAAAAGTGTTACGGAAAATTTTTACCAGAGAAATCTGATTACTTTTAACCCAATAGATCAAATAATGATCTACCCAAATACGTGTATGGTCATGAAAAATATCAAAAAGTAAAACCCCAATCCTTTTCTATGCAAACAAATACATTTAACACTTTCACATGATAAGATGGAGATGAGAAGCTAAAACCTAGTATCCTTGCAGATCATTGAAGTCTCTTGAGTCTGTTGCAGAGGAAGCACACTTGCACATGAATATCTCATTCCACTTGCAATAAAATAAGATCCTACACACAACACCAATAAACAAGAAAACAATGGCCTTTCCGTAAAGGGTATATCAACTTAAAACCAACATTTGCAAGCATAAAACATATTCAAAACATGGACATAGAAAAGGAACACGTATTTATTAATCCAAAATTAAAGTACACCAAATGTATGCCTTCCAGAAAAGTAGATCCTCTCCTCAAGTTTGTAGCATGGTCTCCTCTCCCAATACAACATATCTCTCGTGCTATAATTTGGATACTAGATATACCCCCCTTTTCTCTTGGTGAGATTATATAGGATCATTCTATCCTCCATGAGAATGTATCTATGTACCTAGGGGCTTGAGAAGTTATGAAACTTATGCAATGATGGACCCCTACACAACTCATACACAAGTGGGTCAATTTGATCTCCTTGGGAATGGAAAATTCTAGAAATTTTTTCACAATTATGAGTTTTTTTATCAATTATCTCAATTATGAAATAATTATTATATAATAATTACAATATTTTGGAAAATTAATTATGAGAAATAACTCAATCATGTAATTCCACCATTTTATCATGGGATAAATCTCACATAAGTAAAATAAAAGGTGAAAGGGGATGCATTATAGGCAACAACTGAGGTAAGTTGATGTCGAGTCTCTCTTACTATAATGGAGTGAAAAATAGGGTTATAAAAGATGTCCCCCTAATGCATGAGGTCAAAAGGGAAAATTATGGCCAAAATGCATTACAATAACACTCAAATCTCAAAATGGGTGGAAGAAGTGAAGACTATGAAGTTGGATTAGAGGAATCTGCTGGTAACATCCCCGAGGTGGTCATACAATTCTCGGTCATAAAGAGATACTTAACATGGCCTCCGAACATACACTGCAGATCCATGAGATGAAATTCTAGGACATGGCCACAAAAAATACATGTTGGATCCATGTGACTCAACAAATATGGCATAGCCACCAAAAAATACAACATGGATATATGTCACAATATACATCATTATGACTATGGACACATAACAAACAAATAGGTTTCTTAGATGGCCCTCAAAATACATATATGATACATAACACCAATGTGACCTAGGAGGGATGCTATATAAGAGTGAGGTGTCCATAACCCATGGTATTCAACATAACGTTGATGGTACGAATCTACATCATGTCAATAGTTGAGTTGATGTCGAGAATGGTAGAAACCTCCTCATTACTATCAAATGAGGTAAACTAGTAACAGACACAAGCGAATCCACTAATGAGGAAAAAGGACCCTAAGGTACATAGTAAATTACAATAAGTGTGAATAAAATGAGTTGACATCGAACACCATTGAAATTAACCAATCAGTATCCAATGATGTAAACCCAATATCGATCACGAGGATACATGCCACTGAGGTATGCAAGCTCCAAGGTACTACTGGTTCCTAGATCAAGCTCTTGGATAATGAGCTAAATTCAATAGGAGAAGATCCATAAAAGGAGGGCTTTGATGTATCCCCCATCAATCGACATGGAACAGACAAGGATGATGTGATGTATAGATGAAGTCATGAAATGATGAAGTACAACTGACATATGGATGGCCGACACAAAAAGGTCAATGGGCTGCTACAGATGGCTGAGATAGGCTAAGACTTCCCTTGAACACATAGCGACATGAAACAAGAGATAATTGGTAGCATGAATAATGAGCACCATGTCATATCATGCGATGAAACAAGAGACACCAAAGATGCTCCATATGATTGGAAGAGTAACTTGTCGGAGGAGTAGATATACTCATATGTATGGTACGAATCCAATTCAAGCTAAAATCCAACTGTGAGAAAATGAAACTAACATGTGTCATGTTTTCGTTTGATGACTAATGGAGATAAATTCTCCCTCGCTTCTCTTTTTATAATTTCTTATTTCGTAAAGTTGTCCCCAAAGCTTGAAAAATAGATAAAACTATACAAGGGAGAACCTTGTAGCCATAATATACTAGAGTATTGCTTTTTCTTAACTAGTCTATCCCACTATAGAAAAGGGTTAAAATTATACTACATAAACGACCCTTCAAGTACTTTAACGACTGTGAAGGAGAAAATTTCACTCATCAATCTCTTCTAAATTAAGGAGTCTGAAAAGAGCTTAAAGGAAACTCCTCGTGGAGGAATGAGTGGTATAGACTATAACAACTGGTTCTCATAATGATGGAACTTCTCATGACATAATGAGGACAAGGGGTGGGTTAATAGGACCACTCATTGTAGTGGTTCCTCCAAGAAATGGTAAAACACCAAGTGAAAGAACATGATAGGCCAAACAGATGATGACGATGGAATGAATAAACCAAGGCTTATCGTGCAAAAGTAGGCTGATAAAATGTAGCAATCACAAGGGATAAAGATAGTGGAATCCTCATAGGGTATCACCAGAAATATGATGAATAATAGGACATGAGGCTCAGATACCAGGTCATGGCGGGTAAGAAGGAGGGGTTTCGAAAATAGGATAAAATAACTGCATGGGTACCAGGACAACATAGAGGTGCTAGCTAGGGTATCCATGATTAGATAATATCTACTGCTAAGTGATTATGTGCATAAAAGAGAGTGGCTAAAGCCACAACTTGACATGGTCTAACATAAGGCATAAATGGCACTAATGGTCAAAATGCAATGGAGACGGAAAAAATGAACTACCCATATATGCCAGGTTCAAGAGAAACAAACCTAAGTTCTAATGGATGTCACAATGGAGACGCCACCCTGTCCTATAAAAACTATCTAGAAATACTAGACCCATGTTGATCAAATCACATAATGAAAGAAATAAACATGTATGAGGTAAAAAATGACCATATTTTTCTATTTTTTGAGTTTTATAATTTTTCTTTTGGATTTTTGGCATAAAATAGGCTTGAAAAAACTCACATCACACACCGAACCAAAAGAAGGTGAACATTATCACACACACTCATATGTACAATATGTATAAGCACAACATAGTCTAATAGGTCATGTCAAAGTGTGCCCATGGCCAAGCATGGGCAAAGGGTTTCTATGCATGAACTCATGGAGGGTGGGGGGACCATATTTCTCAATAATGTGGGGCCATGCCAAAGGAAGTCAAATTTCCCAGTCTAGAAAGTTTGATAATGCCAGAGATATTCTAACATAGTTACACTCTCTAAATTAACCTGAGGACATAAGGGGGGATTAAGACATAAAGGAGGTACACGATGCTTCTCAACATGTGGTAAGGAGTTGGAAAATTCATTGGAAAGTTTGGTAGTAGAAGACCAAGACTTGACTCGGTCCAAGGGTGGGAATTCCAAGGAGGGACGAGGAGGTGCCCCCTGAATCATTCCAAGATTTATGTTTCCAAGCTCTAATTGTTCTGAATCAGGGAGACTAGAGGCAAAAAGAGGCATGATATCCCCAAGGTTATCAATGGGTAGATCCATGACATCCAAGTTGACTAGTCAAGGGGGTTTGTCATTAAGGGAGTCAAGTGGAACATGTGGACGAAAGACCCGTGTGGTAAAAGGAACTTGGTTATACTCCATATTGGGATGGAGTTTCTAACTAGCATCAAGAGGTATTGACGGGTTTGCTAGAGAGGAAAAATCATCCACAAAAACTAGATGAGGATGCTCACTGTCTTGATCAACTTCCATAGGATTAGGAGACACCACTCAAGGATTAAGAGGCTTATGGGATCCACAGGTGTCAGAAGAGATCATAGGCATACGAGATTTAGAAGAGAAGGAATGAATGTCTGGAGATGGTAATTGAGTAAATACCCAAATAAGAGATGATATTTTAAACAAGCCTATGCCAACACTCTCATACTGATCAAGGTTATCTCCCATAAGTGGTACTAAATTCCTCGTAGTCAAAATAAGGGCCTATGGCATGAAATAGTCAATCTGGTCAATGGTAACAAAATTTCCTTCATGAGGAAATCAAAGGACAAAAAATAAATATGAGACAAAAAAGGTCATGGCATAGAACCAACGACAACCAAGGATCATGTTATAATCCAAAGGAATGTCGATGACTTCAACATCGATATAAACAATTCCCCCCCTCCCCCCCGCGGCCCCCAACTTAATGGAAAGCTTGGGAAGAACCCCCTCAGGCACAAATTTATGTCCATAAAAGGCTTGAAGAGTAGTATTGTATGTGGCGAGTGCTGGAGAGCCAAGAGCCTTCCAGCATGATTCTTACATGACATCAGTGGAAGAGCCTTGATCCACCAGAGCGTAATGAATATTCTTAATGAAAATGGACACAATCATATAAAAAAAGATCTAGTGGGAAAGTTAAAAGGTAGCCTTTTCAAAATTGAACTTGATGAGGTTTGTGTCAGAATGATCTACTCCACCAATCGTACAAAACAAGGCCTTGTACTATTGGGGACAACTTTGCAAAACCTCAAGGGAAGACATGACGCAAGGAGCCTAGGAAAGATCTTCAACAATACTATGATGTTGAGCGACCCAACGAAAGGGATTGTGTGTTGTATTATGAACAACACCCTTGGGGGTGTAATACACAAGTTCCAAAAGCTTATCTAATGTGAGAGGTCTATTGGAAGTAGGTGGAGTGGGTGAGTCCTTAGGAGAATAACTCAACTCAGGAACATTATAATATTTGGAGTGTGTGGTCACATTCATGTCTTCTTTCCACATACAAATGGATGAACTATTGGTGGGGTTGAAAAATGGCTCCTTTTTGTCCCCTTACGGAGGTGGAGGGGGTTGTGCAACCATTTTTTTTTTAGGTTGCGTAGGAAATGGATGAGTTGAAACAACAAGCTGTTGCTTAGATTTTGGTGGTGCAAGGACCCTATGAACTTCAGTCATCTAAGGGAATTTTTGAGTAATGTGTTCAACTTGAAAAATTTTACAAGGTAATCTAATATTTTGACAACGCTCACTTATTCCCCCTCCTTTATTTTGAGGATTTGGTTGAGCTTCTTGAGAAGTTTGATTTTCTTGTTTATTCTTTTTATTGTTTTTTTTACCACCAACTTGTTAGTTGTTCTTAGGTGCTATGTAATTATGAGAAGAAGTTGATTTAGAAGATCCATATGCACTTGTTATGGCTTGCAATGTAACAATCAATTGCCCAAGTTTAGCAGGAATTTGGCTCATGGAATCAGAGACAGACCCAATCATACCATCAACATGTGAGCTGGGAGTAGGTTTCGGTGGGTCAATGGAAGGCCCAGGAGCATTAAGAAGAAAATCATAAAGTGTACTTGACTATAAGTAAATAAAATCCATTAGTTGGGATGCAAATATGACTTTCTCCTCATTAATTACTCAAGACATAGATTCACATCCTTGGAAATCTAAGGTCTTAGAGATAAAATGAATGATTTGCGTAAAACCTCATATGGAAGCTAAGTCCTAATCAAACTCTTGCAATGATGCCTCTTGAATATGGTTAAAGATTGGGGTGGCATCATATTTTTTAAATTTTGACAAGAGGTTGGAATCGATATAATAATTTGTGGGTAGCTGGAAGTGTGTCAAGAATTTTTGATCCAAAGATGAAAAATCACTGTAGGATGCAGTATCCAATTCAATGTACCATTTTGCAGCATCCCTAGTTAAAGTACGTTGGAACAAGAAAATATTAATCGAATCGTCCACTAAAGAGTTAGATGAACACCATAGGTGACACATGGTGATATGAGTGGATGGATTCTCTCTCAGCTTTCCTTCAAATTTGGGTATATTGGAAGGAAATTTCACAGGCATAGGGGCCCACCAGGGGTCATGGTGAATGGGGTCATTGATAAAATTATCAAAATACGGTAAATTAAGAGAATATATAAATGGATTATGAAGTTGAATAAATAGATCATAGGTAGGAGGATCCCCTGATGAACCTTGTGGTCCACCCATATAGGGATTATGATGCATGGTTTTCTAGTTAAGGTATGGGTTCACCCCAACGTATGAATTTTGTGGGACAGGATGACTAGTGAAAGGATTCTCCCCCCCAGGGTATGTGCCCCCAGAGAGAAAATGACCCCCAAGAGCATGATTTATCACATGGTGCTACTCGACAGGAAAATATATACCAGCTTTTGCAATAGCACCGACATAAGGAGAATAACTTGTATTAGCGACGACACTAGAAACATGGTTTCCCCCAAGTAAACTATCCCCTATAGGAAAAGTATTGGTAGGTGGCATCTCTCCAAAAAATGAATTATAACAGGTTTGTGACATGCTGGAAGTGACAGTTCCTCCAAACTTACTAGGAACAATTAATGATCTCTCCCCCCCCCCCCAAAAAAAAAATTTATGGAAGAGACCATGCCTGATGAAGGAAGATTAATCATAGGTTGAGAAAAGTAAGGGTTATAGACTCCTAATCCTATAGGTTGAATAGGGTTAGCATCCATATATGACATAGAATAGTTGGGCATGTAAACACTAGGGAAATTTGTGGTAGTCATAGAATAAACTGGTTGAATGCCCCATGAAGACATGAGAGGTGTGGACGGAGGAGGAGGTAGAACCGCACTAAGTGGTGGAAATGATGACATGGTAGTTGAAACTGTCAATGCATAGGGTAAACATGTATCAAAATACGCCATACAATAGAAAACTGAAAATGGTAAAAAGGTATAAGTAGGTGTAGAACTGCCAGGATTCAACCGCAACAAATCAGGTCCTAGTGGATCATTCAAAAGTGGATTGGTAGGAGATTTAGAATCACATGTCAATGTTTCAATGGAAATAAGATCACTACTAGAAGGACTAGGTATAGATTCCAAAACTATGTGTTGATCTAAGTCTTGAGAATCGACTAACACTCTCCATGTAGGAGTGAAAATTCCACCTCGTTTAGGAGGAAAACCGCGAAGGCATCGTGACTAACAACGAATATGTTCAGCCAACATGAAAAAACATAGTTTAACAAAATTATGTTAGTGAAAACAACCTAAGGCCAAGAATACAGACTTAGAATAAACATCACACACTAGAAAATTCCTAAGTTGTATTCAAACAAGAAAATCAAATAGAAATAAGCTAGTGGTGGGAAAATTATATTAACAACCTACTTCCCATTCCTTTTAGCTGCAAACTTAGTGAAAGTGCCCTTATTAGTCGTGGGGCACCCTCCTAGAGGACTAAGAGAGTATGAATAATATCCTTCTTAGGTACGAAGAAGGCGAATCCGACCTTGCACTTGTGTATGAGCCATAAGAATATAGGCCACTAACGTTGCCACCAACAATAATATGTCCTAGGTGAATAGTTTTAAGACAAATTAACATGAAAGGATAGGACACTTAGTCCAGAGAGCTAAGACTGAAACACCCTTGAGAGTTTCCTCCCATGTGCTACAACAAAATTATAATAACATCATTTATAATATGTGAAAATTTTGCAATCCGTGCCACCAGAAACTAAGTGAAATGGGGTATGTCACCTCTCCCATCCAAAGTGTGACCTCATGATTTACCATCACGTTAGAAGGGATTCCCAGACCACACTACTGCAAGTGGATTTGTCTCCCTAGCACAAGCTACTCATTTTTTTTTGTAGTCTTGGACCAGCTGATGCACACACCTATCTCCAAGACCACAACATAAGCTATTATTGGTGTACTACCAGTAAAATTAAAAGGACGAATATAGTTGATTTTATTATCACATTAATTTTAAGTGGTTACTTTTTACATAGTTGGGATGCAGCGTGAAACTTAGATGGTGTGAATGACTCTTTTTAGTAACATCGATGCAATTATATGCAAATCCTTCTTTTCATTTCGACGAATGCTAACTATAGAAGGGTAAGATTTTATCACAACACACCAATGCCTATTATAGTGCACCTCTCACTAAATTATTAAATGAAAAAACCCCAAATTCATAGATATTTTGACCCAAAAACCAAACCAAAAATCAAAGAAACGAAAGAAAAGTCCCCAAGCTAGAACACAAAGCACTTCAACAGCGTCAAAGCTAGGAAAACAAATCCAATGGAATAAACACACTCAAATAAATCCAAAATAAAGCCAAAAGTGAAAGAAGGAAGGAAATGTCAACAATCTAGGGTTGGAGCACAATGGCTCAAAAAATTCCAATGTTATACAAAAGTCAAAACCAGACCCTAGAGGAAGGAAGACCTAAATAATATTAAATTAGTGTGATAAGAAGCAATGAAAACACACTCAAATAAAATTTTCTAGATGACAAATGTAAAACCACACATAATACCAAAAATTGTGATAAAAGTAAAAAATAAAGGGAAGGGATCAATTGGAAACAAGTGAAAAAACCACACAAAGGCCAAAAGGATCCAAAATTAGGCTACAAAACAAATCTAAATAGTTACTGAAAGAATCCAACTAGACTTGAAAATGAGATCTAGAGACAATAATACAAGCCTCCACCAAAGCACCAAAATATATTCAAGAAAACCTTGAAAGAAAAAAGCTATGGAATAACCCAAATAAACCAATCATAAATGGCTTCAGATCAAATAGAGACCAAAATTTAGCAACAAAAAAAATCATAGATCTAATATATCTCCAATAGATTGGAAAGAAACAAGAGGATACATGTCCAAAAAAAGTCAAAAACCTCTCTGAAAAGAACAAATTCAATCCAACGAAATCAAGAGCCAAAAACATATCTAGACGAGAACCAATCAACAAACATAAATCCAACATAGATCCAAAGCAGAGACAAATATTTTTAGAGAGAATTTTTATTTTCAAGGCTAAAAGGCCAATCACAGAGATAAGCTGTGAAAAAATTGACTGTTTGCTGGCTAGTAATAGCAAGGTAGCAACCAACAAGACACAATCAAAATAAGGAAGTTTTATGCCAACAACTAGAGGAAAAATTCGATTAGCTAATTTCAATAGACCATAAAATCTTCATACAGAGTCCATTTTCATTGGTTTTGTTTCTAGTTTTTGTACAAAATTATGAGAGGAATCCAAATCTGTGGTCAAATTAGTCAAATTATGTATAGGAATATAAATAATTTTATTTTAAATGCACGATATGTTATTCTATGATATATAAAACAAAACAAAAAACTCGAGAAATAAGATAAGATCAAATATGAAGTAAGTAAAACCAATGGAGATAAAAATGAATCCAAAAAACCACAAACTAAATGGGAACACAAGAAAACAAAAAAAAAGATTAAGAATAAGAGGAGATCTAAAAACAATGAGGTCAACCTCTCATTGAAAGCACCATTTCTGTTATGGGAAAATTTTACGAGAGCAAGTTGATTAGTTTTAACCCAGTAGATCAAAGAATTATCTGCTCTAATTTGTTTGCGATCATGAAAAATATCAAATAATCAAACCCAAATCCTTTGCTATGCAAACACATACATTCAACACTTGCACGTGATAATACGGCGATCAGAAGATGCAACCTGGTATCCTCACAGATCAATGAATTATATTGATTATAATGCAGAGGAAGCACACTTACACTTTAATATATCATTCCACCTATAATAAAATAAGACCCTACACACAACACCACCAAACAAGCAAACAATGGCTTTTCCATAGAGGGTCCATCAGCTTAAAACCAACATATGAAGAATAAAAAATATTCAAAACATGGAAATAGAAAATGAACATGTATCTATTAATCCAAAATGAAAGTACAACAATTGTATAACTCCCAGCAAAGGAGATCATATCCTCAATCTTGTAGCATGGTTTCCTCTCCCAATACAACAGAACTCTCACATTATAGTTTGGATAATATATCTAGCCCCCTTTCCTCTTGGTGAGATTGTATAGGCTCATTCTAACCTCCAAGAGAATGTATATAGATACCAAGGGGATTGAAAAGTTAGGAAACTTCTACAATAATGAACCCTTAGCCAAATCATACTCAAGTGGGTCAAGTTCATCTCCTTGGGAATGGAAAAATCTAGAAAACTTTTTCACAATTATGATTTTTTTCTCAATTATCTCAATTATGAAATAATTATTATCTCATAATTATAATATTTTGGAAAATTAATTATAATGAATAACTAAATCATGTACTTCAACCCTTTTATCATGGGATAAATCTCACGTAATTAAAAGAAAAGCTAAAAGGGGATGAATTCTAGAAAACAACTGAGGTGAGTTGATTTTGGGTCTCTCTTACTATAATGGAGTGTAAAATAGGGTTATTAAAAAAAGGAAAAGGAAAAGAAAAGAAATTTGAAATAGAACATACTATCATTCATCCTTGGGGAAAAATGAGAGAGAACAATAGAGCACAAGGAAGACAAGCAAGGAAAGAAATAAGCACAAGAGGAATTCATGTGGCAACCAAGAGGAAGGTTTGGACAATAGAAATCAAGGGAAAAAATAACTATGGATTGTATGAAATAATGTGCATGTTTTATTACCTTGTTGGGATTTGAATGCATGGTTCATGCATTTATTTGTTGGTCAATTTTGTTGTCATTGACATGGGATTTGCATGGATTGACAATCATGTACAACCTTGCCTTATGCCATTTCCTAGATAACCATGATGTAGTGGGTTCCCTGTCTAGTTGAGCTATGGATTATCAATAGATTTTGGATCCTGGTTGAGGTGGTCTCAAGAAAATCCCAAGGGTTGAGGGTGGAGATTGTTTTCTCTGGAAGCTCTTGACATATGGGTGGGGACAAGAAAATTCCTTTGGGCTATGGTGAACGAATTTTAAGGCATCCAAGCTTGTATTGGTTTTGGTTATTTCTGGACTCGATATTAGGTGAAATCACTTGGTATGAGGGTACTAGACGTGGTTTCCTATGGATTCTATGCATGGATATGTTTTGGTTTATCCCATGTTATCCCACAGTCATGCTTGAAATATGGCATGCGGGTGATTGGATGGAAGGAAGTTTTGGTTAAGCTCGATCTATGGTCAAGTGGTATGTGTAAGTCCATAACTTGGTTGGAACTATGCATATGTTATTATGTGTTATTATTTAATGAGATCAACGAGTATAAATTTTGATTTAATGTGTAGATTATGTGACTAGTTTTTCATGGCTTCATTCTAGTTAAATTCTTGTTACATGCTTGGTAAATTTATTACTGTATGATGTGCTCTTGTTATTGATATGTTCCATGGTTTGTCAAGACCTTGGGTAATTTATATGAATGCATGAGATAATATGTGTTTCTTGCAGCTAGTATGAGATGAAACAAGCCTTCTTGATGAACTTCCAATAAAACTTATGAAACAATGAACAAATATGTATTCATGCCTCACAATTACCTTATTCACAAAGTGTTTGTATAAATGATTCACATGTGTTGGAAAAGTTTTGATCAAGAAAATTACCCGGAACAAATCATATAGATACATTAGCATTGTTAACAAAGTTTTGGAGAATTGTGGGTAATTAGCCTGTAGGCTAGCCCTAAAATTATTAAAGAGGGTCTATGGCCGCACCCTTAAAGTTGGTAAATTTTAGCTCAGGCCACACTGAGGATGGGTTATCCATGCGGTTTGATGTCTCTAACTACTTTGATAGGTTTGCATGCGTGCAAATGGGTTGTAATCTAGGTCAATAGGAGGCCACATCTTAGGGAAATGTTCACTAGTGGAAATAGATTACTAGCAATGTGATCATGTACCCTAAGTGTTGAAATAAGTTTTTGAAAAGTGGACCCCATTTCCATAACTGAATCTTGGAATTTGGGTTATGCAAGTAACTCTTAGTTCATGTTTACCCTAGTAAGATTGTAAAAGTGGGTAAATGTGGGGTGGGGTGTTACAAAGCGGTATCAAACAATACAAGGAAAAGACCCTCTAGCGGATGTTTTTGAGGAAGCCCTTATAAAAATAGCCCAGATATACGTTTGTAGCGGAGGTCTCTAGAGGAGGTTGGCGGGTGGAGGTTTTTGCGAATGTTTTTTTTGCGGTGCGTTTCTCACCATAAAACTCACCAGTGCATTTTATGCAAAATCCACTAGTGCGTACTATAAATTGGCACGCCAAGACACCATGCTCTCCGTACAAACCCGCCTGGTGCATCTAAGTACTCCAACCCACTGGTGCTCTACATAAAAATTGGCCCGGTGTGTCTCCATAATCCAGGGCATCGTAACGATATGTGGTGCGCCATTGATAAAACTACTTGGTGTGTCTCAAAACTGATCACACTGAAAAAGGGATAATTTAAAAAGAATTATCGGCTATAAAAACCTCATTTTTACTCGTTCAGTGCTCTAGACCTCTCAAGCACCGATGTGAGTTTGTCTTCTATGAGGTGCCCTGCCATCGATTCTCCCATTGCCCGCATTGCTGTCATCCATTGCACACTGTTTGGAGGTCAAAATTCTCAAAATTGTGGGTAAATTTCCTTTTTTCAATTCCTTAGAAAATATGCCTCGTCAATGTGCAAATGTACAGGTAATATAGTTGTTTCTCAATAACTAAAATTTTTAGCGGATTAAAATTTTAAATTAACTCAAAATTAACCATTTAAAAAAAAAAATATGTGTGGTGCATTCGAGCCATTTGGCTTGCACCGTTTACGGTGCTTCCTGTAAATTGACAGGCCGCACCGTGAATAGTGTTAACGAAAACTGCACTAGGTTCTGGTGCGGTATCGAAAAAATGTGCATCGATAAAATTTAAAAAATAACACGACGGTGTGGTTGTTTACACGACTGCACCATTGACTATGTAATGTTGTTTGGAGGGCGGTACGTTGACCAAACTAATCGCCTTGGGGCGGATATTTTTGTCAACGCACCGCCTGCCCAATAACATTACATAGTCAACGGTGTGGTCATTTACAGGAGCACACCGTTGACTATGTACTTGCTATTGGGTAGTGTGTTTACCAAACTATCTACCCTGGGGTGGTTAGTTTGTTTAACCCACCGTAAAAAAATATTTCCTAGTTGCGTGGTGCGCAAACATTTTTCATGCACATCGAGCGCGGTGCATGATAAAGTAGTACACAATGGTAACGATGTGTCACTATTTTTTTGAGCGCACCAAGTATTTTCTTTCAATAAAAAATTATATAAATATATTTGTAAATTCATTTATCATTTAGTAAAAAAATTTATTTAATATGTGAATCATTCCACAACGTTAATGGAGAGAGCAAAGAGAATAACAAGAACATATGGAGGACCGTTATAAAGTGATTCAGCTATGGGAGGTGTTGTGGATAATCTGCATATCCTTTTTTATTCTATTTTGAAAATTGAAAAATAGCAAAAAAATCTGAAATTTCAAAAAGCATATGCTATAGTATAATGTATTTATATTGTATCATAAAAAATGAAATGTTTCTTCGAGCTCGCTGCAGATTAAAGTTTATTGTTAAGCTTTACTTGAATGTATGTTACTTCATGTTTAAGGTTCGAGCAACTCTCCGAACGGGAGTAGTGATCGTTTAAGATTGAAATCGGATGAGTCAATGCGGGGGCGCAAAGAGCTCATTAATTACCAAATACAATGCCCCCACAGTTGACTGGTTTGACCGCGAGTGAGCCGTGATCAACGGCTTAGATTCATTGCGGGGAGTGCAAGTCGAAGTTCACCACTGTACTCTAGGAGCCCCCACAGTGATGTCATAAAGCGAGGTGGAAGACAGTTGTACCCCACGTCAGTGGTTTTACACATCATCTTGGTCATTTAATATGGGTTTTACGCAACTATTAAATAATTTCGTATCCCGTTTTAAAATCACTTGTAGTTCTTTTCCTTTTGAGCCGTGTCGCCGTCACCTTTCCGTTCACCATCCGTTTTCCGTTAAGCCATGGCAAAACGAGTCTCTCTGTCTGGTTCGTCAAGCCTCAATTCCCTCATGGACAGTGAAAAAGACGTCCAGGATACCATGTCTTCTGTCAATCATCCCTTATTGTATCATCAAGTGACCCTAAACGCTGAGAAATCCCCAGTCTTTTCCTCCATGAAGAATTCCGGTATACTATCCGCCTGTATCCCAAAAGCCCATTTATTTCCCGAGTTTATCTCATGGCTAATCTCTTCAATGTATCCTCGTAAGTGCTTCATAATGAATTCGCAAGGAAAAAACGTTTTGCAGGTATCGACGCAGTTAATTCGCTAAGCATTATGCTTTCCTAAAAACGAGTCACCACTGTAATTCTCTGAAGATTCATTGACTCGTTATTTTGAGGACCTTTCAAATGAAGAATTTGATCAATGTATGTCCTACTTGAGATCAAATTCAAAGGAAGCTCGACTAGAAGGAGAAGAAATTAGTTTGGAAGTGTTCGATGCTAAGTATAGACCAATTCTGAGATGCATTGCAGAGATTTTGGGCAAATAAAATGACCATACAGTTGATAAATCAGTATTGGGAATGTACGCGCTGATGATGAAACTAGGGGTTGTTCTCGACATTCCATCTTTCTGGCAGGAGATTGTAAATTCTCAGTTGATGACCTTTCCTCTTATAGGTTTCTTTAAATTCCCGTCATTGATTGTGTATTTATTTTTATATCAAAATGTTGAAGAATTTATGAGCTTGGGGTTGAATATAGTTGATGTTAACAAGCAAAAGCAATCAGTTTTATTTTGGACTGACATGACTAGAAAAGAAGGAAATGAAGCAGGGTTATTTGAGTTTGCTAGTCATTATATGTCTATTGCTTATAGAATTTTTAATGGAGTTCCTTCTCCATGTTTTCTACCAAAAGCCTGGGAGTTTCTACAGTTAGGACCTAGTTGCAGATTCGGAGATTGGTTTGTGTTTGAAGAATATTCAGAGATAAGATTGTCTGGAGCTAGTATTGAGCCTTATAGGCTCCCGAGTTTTGTACCTATGCGACTTTTCGCCTTGGAATTCATAATACAAAGCCTTAATGTGGATCAGGTGCACTTTCTTCCCAAGAAGAAAGGTTTATGTATAAATTGCCTATGAGTGTCAGACCTTTCGTGGTCAATATGAGGCAAGATTTTGATGAAGTTTCTAAAATGTTGGAAGAGACACATTTTCTACTAGGAGAAAAATGGTCATATGATCCGCATGGAGTGATTTCCCATAGAAGAATTGAGAATGGATATTCTGCGTTTTCTCACGTAAGCAGACTTGATCAGGAGAAGCTGGCAAACCCAGGCGAATCAAATACATCAAAAAAGAGTATTCAAACACCTGTTATAACTGAAAGGGCAAATAAAAGAGGTATGGATGATGTTGTTGAAGTAGATGATGAAGAGACGAGAGAGGAAAAGAGAACTAAATTGGCTGAAGATCATTCTTCAAACTCACCTGGTTTTACCTTCCATATCAATGAAGAACAAAATGTCCCCTCTTCTCCTAGAGGCCATGAGCTTTACTCAAAGAAGATGCCTTCAGTCAAACAAATATTTACACAGATTGAAGAAAGAAATCAAAGAATAAAAGCTAATGTAGAGGCTTAGGTGGAGCATCATATAGTTGCTTATCAGACTAGGTTATTGACTGTAATGGACCTTGAAAAGGATCAATTCAGAATGGCTCTAACACATCCAACAGGGATGTCGCTTAGATCTTCTAGCAGTTTCAATGAGGTAAATATAACTATGGATGTTAAGAAGATCCCACTGTGGGATAAGATGAACCTTCATATGCAGATTGGACAGTTAATTGTTAATGATTTAACCAAGACCAATGCCACAACGGTTAAAACTAAAAACATGCTTGCAAAAGTTATCAAATAGTTCAGGATGGAGAAGGCCAATTCAAGGGCCTTATCAGTTCAAAACGAAGAGTTAAAAAAGATTATCATGAAGATTGGTGTGGATTCGAATGACAAGGTTATAGTGTAGAAGCTCATGAAGAGTGCAGAAATAGAGATATCCACCCTAAGAGGAAAGCTGAAGTTACCTACTGCAGAACAGTCAATGGCTGCAGAAGTAGCAGAGGTGGAAAAAGAGAAATAATAATTGCATCAGCAATTGTTGAAGAAAGATGAAGAATTGACTAAAGTAAATCAGACTGCTATTTTATTACAAAACCATATTGAAAATCATACTTGTACATTTGTTTTTCCTACAGGTAATGCAGACCCTCAAGCACAGATTGTTCAGCTCAGCACAGAATTGAAGATGGCAGAATGAGATCGAAAGCAGGCTCAATAAGAGTTAGAAACGACCACCAAGATCATGAGGGCACTAGAAGATAAAGCGGATGAGAATAAGAAGAAATTATAGAAGGCTGAAGATGAGATTAAATATCTCAAGGAGAAGTTAAAAGGTAATATCTCACTTATAAAAGCTAAAGATATCATTTGGGGTGAGATTATTTCAGAAACGAAGTCAAATTGGAATTCCCTGAATATAGTTGCTAAAGAGAAAAGCCTCATCTCAGAACATGAAAAGGAGATATTATCTGAAAAGCAGACGGCCATTAAAAGAGCAAATTGGGCTAGGAAGTTTATAAATTTTATCAATTCCAAATCAAACGAAGAATTAGAAGATATTGGAATATAAGACAGATTTTTTATGCTGAAGAAGTTAATAAGATGATAATTAAGAATGATCTTTGAAAGGTTGCAGAGAAAAGGTTATTGGGAATCAAGGAGACAGTAAAGAAGTTTGATATACCATTTGACAAATTGACCAGAACTGGTTTACCTTCATGCTGGACTGAGAAAGGAAATATCATGTCATGGAAGTTTTATGAAGATCAGTTAACATTAGCAAAAAGTAAGGCAGATAATAGGCACGAAAAGACACAGATCTTAAAAGGAGAAACTGTTTTTAACTTCTTGCATAGGCATTTCAATTTGCTATGGATGGTGAAGACTCTCCTTACAGGAAAACATACACACAATCAAATTGTGGCGTTCAGGATAGAATATCAAAGTTTCAAAAATTCTTCGACAACTCAAAATGAGCAATGGAAGAAGTGCAAGAAATTTTCAATGGACTCAACAAAAGAGGTCCCAACGGCTCAACCAAAAGTAGTCGTTGATTCAACAACCGCTTCAGGAGTAGCTGTTCTCATAGATTAGAAGCTTTCAAATTCTCATTATGTTATTTCTCAAAATCATGTAAATGTAATAGAACCTTTTTTAGGCATGTGCCTCCGTAACAGTTAGTAGTTTAAGCAGTTAGAATTAGTTAGGGCAGTTAGAATTAGTTTCATTACTGGAAATTTTCTTGTGATACTGTATTTAGAGACAATTTCAAGAAAGATGAAGGTTCTGAGTTTTTGAACCTTGAAGCCAATATTTTGTACTCAAGAATGAAAAATTAATGAAGAAGTATGCAAGTTTCTACCATTTGTTTATGTTGAAAATTTTTCCTGTTTACATGATGTTTTCCTTTCTATGACTAAAATGGAGTACGAGCTACAGGTCTCTTTATACATATGTATTTAAGATTTAAACAAACCTTAATAGGCGCTCCTCTATTTTAACTTTATCTTATTCTAATTCTTCATGATTTTAAAATGATATATTATGTTCTTGACAACATATCAGATTGAAATTCTCTTCTATTTTCCTCTGTTTTCCATTCAGCATAAATGATTAATAACATTGCAGAACATTCATTGATTTGATACTTGGGTGTTACATAATCACCGTTCAGGGTTTATAAGACAGAGGCATACATATAATCACTTGTGACACAAACAGATAATGTCTTAAGCACAATCCTTTTCACAGCTAAGGAATTGTCACTTGAGGTACAACATTAATTGGCGCCGTTGCCGGGGATGAAGATTTGAAGATTTTCCCTGGGTTTAGTTTACATTTCCTCTGGTTGTTCATAGAGGAGGAAATAATAAGCTATGTTTGTTTTAAAATAGCTCTGGCTCCTAAGAAACCTCACACGAGGTCGGATACCTCTCAGAAAAAAGTTCATGTTTTGTCTGATCCTGAGAAGCTCGTCTCAAAGAAGAGCCAGAAACCAAAAATAGTTGACACACCAGAAGTTACACTGCTTGCACCAGGCAGTAGTTCACGCACTTTCTCGTCCAAGAAAGTTTCCAAGAAACTCATTTTCTCGGAAGGAGAATCATCACCTTCATCCATTCATTTTCAAGAACCTACGTTAGAAGAGCAATATTTGGAGTTTGTGTCTTTCCCTTTTACAGAAACTCAGCCCCATACAGCTGCCATCTTTTCTGCAATCGTTCATACTCCAACTCCTATATCAGTTGTTCCACCTCATTCATCCCCACCTACAACTGGTATTCATTTTACCCCCGCTCAAGGAGCAGTTAATCCGGGCATAAACATGGCGGCCCCTGCTTTCTTGATGAATAGATATGCACCATTAAATATAGCCCAACCACTGCATGATATGCCTCAGGAGTATCTCAAGTTACTCCCTAGATTTACTGGTGAAGATGAAATCACTGCAGAACAACACTTGCCCCTGTTTTGCACATTTGTTGAGAATTTAAATGTTGAACATTTGGACGTTGTAATGAGACTTTTTGTTCAGTCTCTAAGTGGAGAGGCAAGGAAATGGTTTAAAGGATTGCCCAATGGTTCCATAAATTATTGGGATGGACTAGAAAGACGTTTCATCGAGATATGGGGTGAAAAAATGGATCATGGTTATTCTTTAACGGAATTCAATGCAATAAAGAAGAAACCTGATGAAAATATGAATGATTTCGTGAAAAGATTTAACAAATTGTATAATAGTTTTCCTTTGGAAATGAAACCCCCTCAAATTGGAGCAAGGGTTTTTTTTGCTGGTGATTTTGAACTAGATTTTAGTTTTACATTGAGAGAAAGAAGGTCCCCTACTTTGGAGCAGATTCAAACTGATGCTCTAGAAATTGAGGCTAATATGTCTGCTGCTGGTAAAGTTAAAGATAAAGGAAAGGCCAAAGAAGAATATTCATCACAAGATCAGAGAATTGATGATATGACTAAAGTCATAAAAAAATTTGTCTAACAAATTAGTGAAGTTGGAAATAGATAGTAATAAGCCTGCAAAACAAAACAGAGGGGTTTTTAATCCCCAATTTAAAAAACAGCCCTTGCAGATTTTACAAAGAGAAAGAAAAGATCAAGACCAGGTGCAAGCACCTTTGTATATACAGGAAACTCCCTCTCGTTCAGCAGATGATGATGATGAGAAAGAGGATGATGTTCGAATTTCTACTGTCTACATGGAAGACGATGAAACAGAAGAAGAAGCTGAGGAAGAAGGAGTGGAAGAAAATGATATTTTGTTTGATCAAGAAGAGATGGATGATTACTGTAGACAGTTCATAGACTTCATGCAATCCGAGTTGCATAAAAAATATGATTTAAGGTAAAAAAAGAGGCTAAGAACTCAAGACAGTGAGGAAAAAGAACCTGAATCAATACCTGCTCCAATGGAGACTCCACTATAGGAAAATTAGATTAAGAAAATAGATAAGGGGAAGAAGCCCATGAATGAAGAAAAAGAAAAGGAAAAACAGCAAGTTGAGGCTTCTCAAACGAGGATTAAATATCCTAATATTTTGGAGAAAGTTGTTACTGTTTCTAATCAAGCTCTAAATTCCAAGAAAGATCAAGAAGAACCTGAAAAGTTGACAAAACAAAATCAAACTTTAAGTTTGTCGAAAGAGTTGGAGAAAGTGAAAATTCAAATACCTCTTCTTGAATTAATCAAAACACCCGGTTACAAGAAGGAGATTGCAGAATTTATCAATTTATCTCAGTTTGATGAAGTGGGTGATATCGTAAATCTACAAGAAGAAAAACCAGTGGTTACTTTTGGGCTTCATGCTGAAGAGGTAGATTCATCTGTCCCTCATTTTTATATATCACTTATGTTACATGGATTTTTTTTGCATAATTGTATGTTAGATTCTGGCGCATCCCACAATTTGATGCCATTATGTGTGATGAAAGAGTTGAATTTGGAAATCACTAAGCCATACCGAGACCTTTATTCTTTTGATTCAAAAATGGTGAAGTGTGTGGGTCTTATTAAGGATATGGTTGTTACATTGGCTCAAATCCCATCCAAGAGCATTATGATGGATGTGGTAGTTGTAGATATTCCAGCCAGATTTGGTATGCTATTATCTAGATCGTGGGGGGCAAAGCTTGGAGGAGTTTTGAACCTAGATTTTACATATGCTATAATTCTTGTTTTTAATGGGGAAGAAAGAAGGTTGTATAGAGGAACTAGGTTTTAAAAAAACTGCTACCAAGAAAGATGCAAGTAATTCACCTATTTATGGGCAAGAGAAGGAGGATCTCTCCTGTTTCATGCTGCATGAAGATGCAGAATTTGCTGAAGAATCACAAGGGCAGCTCCCTTCAGCTATTGTACATAAGGAGTTGCATTCCAACAAGCTTTGGAAGTGTTATTTTGATGGTGCGTTTTCTAAAGAAGGCACTGGAGCTGGTTTCATTTTTGTATCTCCGGAAGGTAACCTTATGCCTTTTTCTTTCAAATTGGAGTTTGAGTCCACTAATAATGTAGCGGAATATGAAGCGTTAATTATTAGTCTGCAAATAGCTAAGAAAATGGGAATTCAGTCTATGAATGTGTTTGGGGATTCTGAATTAATCATAAGACAAGTAAATAATTTGTGTCAAACTAAACATCCCAGATTAAGAGCATATAGGAATGAGGTATGGGATTTAATTGAAAACTACTTTGAAGCTTTCAATTTATAGTTTGTTCCAAGGGAAGAGAACAGAATGGTTGATTCTTTAGCAGTTGTAGCCAGTACATTCAAGCCTCCAATCAATCCGAGACTAAGATATGAAATTGAGATGAGATATAGACCTTCAATCCCTGACAATATCAAACATTGGCAGGTTTTTGAAGACGATGAACAGATTAAGAAATTTTTGTTGATGATTGAAGATTTTGAAGATCATCATATTTATTTGGAAACTGATGAAAATAATTTGGCTAGTAAGACTCTGAAAAAGAACATTGGTGATCAGGAGATTATTCAGTTGAAAGACAATGTTTTGCCAAGAGGCTTGGTGCCTCTCGAAAGACTGTTTAATGCAAATGATGTGGCTGTAAATCAGGAGAAAGAAGATCAAGATGAGAATGTGGAAGATTGTAATTTAGGAACTCAACATGAGCCTAAAATGATTAAATTGTTCAAAGGAGTCCCGAAGAACTATAAATAAAGGTACATAGATCTGTTCAAACAATTTAATGATGTATTTGCTTGGTCTTATGATGATTTGAAAATGTATGATAAGAGTATTATACAACATTAAATTCCATTGAAAGATGCAGTCAAACCGCATAAACAGAAACTCAGACAAATAAATCCATTATTGTTGGCTCCACTTGAAAAGGAGGTAAAGAAATTATTGCAGGCTAAAATAATTGTTCCTCTCAGATATTCAGATTGGGTCTCCAATCTTGCACCAGTCCGAAAGAAAAATGGAGAGATAAGGTTGTGCGTAGATTTCAGGAACTTGAATAGGACTTCATTGAAAGATAATTACCCTTTGCCGAAGATGGATTTTGTCTTACAAAAGGTGACTGGAGCTTGTATATTATCTATGGTGGATGGTTTTTCAGGGTATAACCAAGTTGCTGTGGAGAAGGGAGATCAAAAGAAAACTTCTTTCACTACGCCCTGGGGAATGTTCATGTATGCTAGGATGCCATTTGGCCTAATGAATGCAAGAGCCACATTCCAAAGAGCGATGGATATTGCATTTGTAGGAGATGAGTTTGTGGTTATTTATCTGGATGATGTCACAATTTTTTCAAATTCTGATGAGGAACATCTACAGCATTTGCAGAAAGCCTTCCTGAAGTTTAGGAAGTATGGGTTATTGCTGAATCCTAAAAAATATTTGTTTGCTCTGGAGGAGGGTAAACTACTGGGACATATTGTTTCCAAACAAGGAGTGAAGATTGATCTAGCAAGGGTCGAAGAAATATAGTCAATTCCACTGCCCCGAAGTAAGAAAGATATTCAGAGGTTTCTTGGAAAAATTAATTTTCTAAGAAGGTTTGTTCCTAATTACACAGAGATCGTCAAGAAAATAACAGATATGCTGAAAAAGGATGCTGAGGTGAAGTGGGACAAAGAAGAAAGGGAATATTTTCAAATGATTAAAGAAGCTTTAAAGGAAGCGCCTATTCTAATTAGTCCAGATTATTTGAAGCCATTTCAAATTTTCTCATTTGCATCTGCTTCAACAATTACTGCTGTGTTATTACAGAGAAATGAAGAAAAGTATGAACAACCTGTAGCATATTTCAGTAAAGTGCTCCAAGATGCAGAATTGAAATATAATATATTGGAGAAACAAGTCTATGCTCTGGTGAAAGCATTGAAAGCATTCAGAACCTATATCCTTCATTCTCAAATCCTGGCATACGTTCCTAATTCTGCTGTAAAAGATGTTTTAGTACAGAGCGATGTAGAAGGAAAAAGGGGCAAATGGATTGCTAAAATCCAAGAATACGACCTGGATGTTAAACCAACCAAATTGGTCAAAGGATTGGGATTGACCAAATTATTAACAGAGTCAAATTTCCAATCACTGGGAATTAATTTGTTGGCCCCTGTAGAGGAAGTCGATGGAGAAACATGTGATAATCAGCCAAAGCCAGCAATTAAATATAAATTCCTCTGCTCAGATTGGTACAAGGATATTGTTCATTATTTATTCTTTCTTTCTTGTCCTCCTTCAATAGATAGAACTAAATACAGAGCTTTAAAACTTAAGGCTCAACCTTATGTCATAATTGAAGCAAAGCTATATTGGAAAGATCCTGCTGGTGTATTATTGCTATGTTTGACAGAGGAGGAAGTTTCAGAAGTAATTAAATAATATCATGAATGTTTGTGCGAGGGTCACTACAGTTGGAAGGTAACTGCTCACAAAGTTTTTAAATCAAGTTTCTATTGGCCATCTGTGTTTGCTGATGTTCATAAAACAATCAGAATTTGTAAAAAATTCCAGGTGTTTGTAGAAAAGAAAAAGTTAGCTCCTTTACCTCTTCTCCTTGTTTTTTTCGAAGAACCTTTCAGACAATGGGGATTGGATTTCATTGGAGAAATCAATCCACCATCCAGTGGGAAATTTAAGTGGATCCTTACTGCTATAGATTATTTTACAAAGTGGGTGGAGGCAATCCCCACCAGGAAGGCAAATTATTTGGCCGTTATGAAGTTTCTAGAAGAAAATATCTTTAGCAGGTTTGGATGTCCAATAAAGATTGTGACAGAAAATGCCCAAGTTTTCAGCTCACTTAGGTTTATTAATTTTTGTCAGACTTATAGTGTAATATTGTCTCATTCTATAGCTTATCATCCATAGGGAAACAGATTGGCAGAATCTTCTAATAAAACGCTAGTAAAAAATTTGAAGAAGACAATAAATGAAAATCAGAAGGATTGGGATTCAAAGCTAGTTTTTGCTCTATGGGCAACAAGGATGACCACTAGGAGGTCCACTGGCAAGTCTCCTTATGAGCTCGTATATGGTACTCAGGCATTGTTTCCCACCTAGTTGGTGAAACCTGTGATTTCCTTCCTTCAAGATGCTCAAGCAGAACCTAATGCCATGATTAGAAGAATGAATAATTTAATGGAGCTAAGTGAAAGCAGAAATAAAGTTTGGGATAATTTTCTTACTTATCAGTAGAAAATGAAGACAATATTTGACAGGAAAGCAAAATAAATCATGTTTTAGAAGGGAGACCTGGTATTGAGGTGGGATACCCGAAGGGAAGACAAAGGGAAACACGGAAAATTTGATCCCTTGTGGTATGGTCCGTTCAAAATCAATGAAGTCAGGTTGAATAATACTTTCATGCTGGAAAATCTTGAAGGAGAAGTACTAGATATGCCTGTGAATGGGCAATATCTAAAGCATTATTTCCAGCATTAAGAGCTATTTCACCATCATTGTATATATCCGGTGTGATCATTGTACATTTTCCATCAAGCAATGTTTGACTCCATGCCCGAAGTGAAGGCACTGATCTGCAGGTTCTTAGTGTTTCGTGGAAAAAAAAATATCCCTAGGTGGAGCCAGATGTTGTGGATCATCTACATATCCTTTTTTATTCTATTTTGAAAATTGAAAAATAGCAAAAAAATCTGAAATTTCAAAAAGCATATGCTATAGTATAATGTATTTATAATGTATCATAAAAAATGAAATGTTTCTTCGAGCTCGCTGCAGATTAAAGTTTATCGTTAAGATTTATTTGAATGTATGTTACTTCATGTTTAAGGTTCGAGAAACTCTCTGAGCGGGAGTAGTGATCGTTTAAGATTGAAATCGGATGAGTCAATGCGAGGGCACAAAGAGCTCGTTAATTAACAAATACAATGCCCCCGCAGTTGACTGGTTTGACCACGGGTGAGCCGTGATCAATGACTTGGATTCATTGCGGGGGGTGCAAGTCGAAGTTCACCGCCGTACTCCAGGAGCCCCCGCAGTGATGTCATAAAGCGAGGTGGAAGACGGTTTCACCCCACGTCAGTGGCTTTACACGTCATCTTGGTCATTTAATATGGGTTTTCCGCAACTATTAATAATTTCGTATCCCGTTTTCAAATCACTTGCAGTTCTTTTCCTTTTGAGCCGTGTCGCCGTCACCTTTCCGTTCGCCATCCGTTGTCCGTTAAGCCATGGCAAAACGAGTCTCTCTGTCTGGTTTGTCAAGCCTCAATTCCCTCATGGACAGTGAAAAAGACGTCCAGGATACCATGTCTTCTGTAAATCATCCCTTATTGTATCATCAAGTGACCCTAAACGCTGAGAAATCCCCAGTTTTTTCCACCATGAAGAATTCCGGTATACTGCCCACCTGTATCCCAAAAGCCCATTTCTTTCCCAAGTTTATCTCATGGCTGGTCTCTTCAATGTATCCTGGTAAGTGCTTCATAATGAATTCGCAGGGAGAAAACGTTTTACAGGTATCGACGCAGTTAATTCGCCAAGCATTATGCTTTCCTAAAAACGAGTCACCACTGCAATTCTCTGAAGATTCATTGGCTCGTTATTTTGAGGACCTTTAAAATGAAGAATTTGATCAATGTATGTCCTACTTGAGATCAAATTCAAAGAAAGCTCTACTAGAAGGAGAAGAATTTAGTTTGGAAGTGTTTGATGCTGAGTATAGACCAATTATGAGCTGCATTGCAGAGATTTTGGGCAAAGACAATGACCATACAGTTGATAAATCAGTATTGGGAATGTACGCGCTGATGATGAAACCAGGGGTTGTTCTCGACATTCCATCTTTCTGGCAGGAGATTGTAAATTCTCAGTTGATGACCTTTCCTCTTACAGGTTTCTTTAAATTCCCGTCATTGATTGTGTATTTATTTTTATATCAAAATGTCGAAGAATTTATGAGCTTGGGGTTGAATATAGTTGATGTTAACAAGCAAAAGCAATCAGTTTTATTTTGGACTGAAATGACTAGAAAAGAAGGAAATGAAGCAGGGTTATTTGACTTTACTAGTCATTATATGTCTATTGCTTATATAATTTTGAATGGAGTTCCTCCTCCATGTTTTCTACCAAAAGCCCGGGAGTTTCTACAGTTAGGACCTAGTTGTAGATTCGGAGATTGGTTTGTGTTTGAAGAAAATTCAGAGATAAGATTGTATGGAGCTAGTATTGAGCCTTATAGGCTCCCGACTTTTGTACCTATGCGGCTTTTCGCCTTGGAATTCATAAGACAGAGCCTTAATGTGGATCAGGTGCACTTTCTTCCCAAGAAGAAAGGTTTTATGTATAAATTGCCTATGAGTGTGGGACCTTTCGTGGTCAATATGAGGCAAGCTTTTGATGAAGTTTCTAAAATGTTGGAAGAGACACATTTGCTACTAGAAGAAAAATGGTCATATGATCCGCATGGAGTGATTTCCCAGAGAAGAATTGAGAATGGATATTCTGCGTTTTCTCACGTAAGCATACCTGATCAGGAGAAGCTGGCAAACCCAGGCGAATCAAATATATAAAAAACGAGTATTCAAACACCTGTTATAACTGAAAGGGCAAATAAAAGAGGTAGGGATGATGTTGTTGAAGTAGATGATGAAGAGCCGAGAGAGGAAAAGAGAACTAAATTGGCTGAAGATCATTCTTCAAACTCACCTGGTTTTACCTTCCATATCAATAAAGAACAAATGTCCCCTCTTCTCCTAGAGGCCATGCGCTTTACTCAGAGAAGATGCCTTCAGTCAAAAAAATATTTACATAGATTGAAGAAAGAAATCAGAGAATAAAAGCTAATGTAGAGGCTCAGGCGGAGCATCATATAGCTTCTGATTAGACTAGGTTGTTGACTGTAATGGACCTTGAAAAGGATCAATTCAGAATGGCTCTAACACATCCAACAGGGATGTCCCTTGGATCTTCAAGCAGTTTCAATGAGGTAAATATAACTATGGATGTTAAGAAGATCCCACTGTGGGATAAGATGAACCTTCATATGCAGACTGGACAGTTAATTGTTAATGATTTAACCAAGACTAATGCCACAGCGGTTAAAGCTGAAAACATGCTTGCAAAAGTTATCAAACAGTTCAGGATGGAGAAGGCCAATTCAAGGGCCTTATCAGTTCAAAACGAAGAGTTAAAAAAGATTATCATGAAGATTGGTGTGGATCCGAATGACAAGGCTGCAGTGCAGAAGCTCATGAAGAGTGCAGAAATAGAGATATCCACCCTAAAAAGAAAGCTGAAGTTACCTGCTGCAGAACATTCAATGGCTGCAGAAGTAGCAGAGGTGGAAAAAGAGAAAGAAGAATTGCGTCAGCAATTGTTGCAGAAAGATGAAGAATTGACTAAAGTAAAGCAGACTGCTATTTCATTACAAAACCATATTGAAAATCATACTTGTACATTTGTTTTTCCTACAGGTAATGCAGACCCTCAAGCACAGATTTTTCAGCTCAGCACAGAATTGAAGATGGCAGAATGAGATCGAAATCAGGCTCAATAAGAGTTAGAAATGGCCACCAAGATCATGCAGGCACTAGAAGATAAAGCAGATGAGAATAAGCAGAAATTATAGAAGGCTGAAGATGAAATTAAAGATCTCAAGGAGAAGTTAAAAGGTAATATCTCACTTATAAAAGCTAAAGATATCATTTGGGGTGAGATTATTTCAGAAATGAAGTCAAATTGGAATTCCCTGAATATAGTTTCTAAAGAGAAAATCCTTATCTCAGAACATGAAGAGGAGATATTATCTGAAAAGCAAATGACCATTAAAAGAGAAAATTGGGCTAGGAAGTTTATAAATTTTATCAATTCCAAATCAGACGAAGAATTAGAAGGTATTGGAATACAAGACAGATGTTTTTATGCTGAATAAGTTAATAAGATGATAATTAAGAATGATCTTCGGAAGGCTGCAGAGAAAAGGTTACTGGGAATCAAGGAGAAAATAAAGAAGTTTGATATATCATTTGACAAATTGACCAGAACTGGTTTACCTTCATGCTGGACTGAGAAAGGAAATATCATGTCATGGAAGTTTTATGAAGATCAGTTAACATTAGCAAAAATTAAGGCAGATAATAGGCACGAAAAGACACAGATCTTAAAAGGAGAAACTGTGTTTAACTTCTTGCATAGGCATTTCAATTTGCTATGGATGGTGAAGACTCTCTTTACAGGAAAACCTACACACAGTCAAATTGTGGCGTTCAGGATAGAATATCAAAGTTTCAAAAATTCTTCGACAACTCAAAATGAGCAATGGAAGAAGTGCAAGAAATGTTCAATGGACTCAAAAAAAGAGGTCCCAACGGCTCAACCAAAAGTAGCCATTGATTCAACAACCGCTTCAGGAGCAACTATTCTCATAGATGAGAAGCTTTCAAATTCTCATTATGTTATTTCTCAAAATCATGTGAATGTAATAGAACCTTTTTTAGGCATGTACCTCCGTAACAGTCAGTAGTTTAAGCAGTTAGAATTAGTTAGGGCAGTTAGAATCAGTTTCATTACTGGGAACTGTCTTGTGATACTGTATTTAGAGACAATTTCAAGAAAGATGAAGGTTCCGATTTTTTGAACCTTGAAGCCAAAATTTTGTACTCAAGAATGAAAAATTAATGAAGAAGTATGCAAGTTTCTACCATTTGTTTATGTTGAAAATTTTTCCTGCTTACATGATGTTTTCCTTTCTATGACTAAAATGGAGTACGAGCTGCAGGTTTCTTTATAAATATGTATTTAAGAGTTAAACAAACCTTAATAGGTGCTCCTCTGTTTTAACTTTATCTTATTCTAATTCTTCAGGATTTTAAAATGATAGATTCTGTTCTTGACAGCATATCAGATTGAAATTCTCTTCTATTTTCTTTTGTTTTCCATTCATCATAAATGATAAATAGCATTGCAGAACGTTCATTGATTTGATACTTGGGTGTTACATAATCACCGTTCAGGGTTTATAAGACAGAGGCATACATATAATCACTTGTGACACAAACAGATAATGTCTTAAGCACAATCCTTTTCACAGCTAAGGAATTGTCACTTGAGGTACAACAGGAGGCACGGGAGAGGGAGAGAATTTTGTACCCTCACCCTATTACGACAGCCACTTAGTTGCTCCTAAGGGAGGTAGGCCTCCTTAAGTTCTATGAGGAGGTTACATCCCTAAAGGGCCATAGGGGTTATTGGGAAAATTGATCTACAGGTGGGATGCCCACCAACAGGCTTTATGGGTCAATCCTGGCCAGTGGTACAAGCCCACTAAGGAGGAAATCTATTTTATTACTGGCCTATCTAGGAGATGGAATGATTTTCCCTAGTTCCTAGATGTCCTCATCGGTTATGCAACAGGGAGTGAGTTGGCGTACTCCCAGCGATAAATTAGGGATGATATAGTTTCTCCTGTATATTTTCAAGTGTCTGATGGTCAATTACACATTGCTTCATTTGGTCTAGAGGAGGTGATGTGCCTCTCAATACTACAAATGACCATTTCACACTATACCGGTGACGAGAAATGCATTAGTTTCCTACTTTTATTTTATGTTGATTCTTTATTCCAGATGCCACGACTCGTGATATGTTCTGTGATTTTTTTGTGGCAGTTTTGTACAAAATTAGATAGATTTCGTTCTCAGGTACATGGGAGGTTTACCTTCCCTGTTGCTTCAGAGTTATTTTGTTTATTTTTTGAGAGGTTTCCAAAGACGAGGCCTATTTTTGTTCGGCTGCCTTGTAGGCCAATGTTGCATGTACGGATGCAGATTTTGGGCCAAATGATACCCAAGAGGGGTCTACCCTTCTCATTAGGGGAATTTTGAGGTTTAAAATGGGCCTCCTAAGGAAATTATAAAATAATAATGGAAATAATAAAATAAGATTTGATTAAATCATCAAATTTTAGAGGGAAAAAAGGAAAAACTACTTTTTCAACTCGTGCAATCACGTTTTTCATATATTTCTCATTTTTTGTGTAGTAGGGTCCATTGAAAGTATGAAACATGGGCACTCCTTTGATGAGGAATTAAATTTTGCATCCAACGAGTACTCCCACTCGAAATTTGAGTAAAAACTTTGGGAGATAAGTTGAAAATATGAGTTGAAAAAGTAGTTTTATTATTTTATTATTTTTTAATCTATTTACCCTTTTACTTAAAAAATGGTGAATCACACACCATGGTTGACATCATCATCTTGAATCCTATTGGTTCTTATAAATTTTATTTTGGTTTTGAATTTTTCATAGGAGGCCCATTTTAGACCTCAAAATTCCTCTAATGTTCTGACCATGATATCTACTGATGCACTGGAGTTGCTAGATAATGCAGATGATCACTCGTTCTTGATGGTGCCGTGTTCGTACGTCGGTTTGGATTGGCGAGAGTGTACCAACATCCTCTTCACATAGGATGAGCCACCAGATGTGAGAGGTAATATTAGTGTTTTATTTAAATTAATATAGCTTCATTTTACTGTCTTAATTAATGAATTAGAATAAAAATTATTGTAACACATTCTTTAACTTGTCTTATTAAATTGTTTAATGATATTGTCTAATTATTGTTGTGTACTATATATTTTTTAGATATTGGCACATTCGTTAGGGACATGATTCCACCCCCACCGGATGATCTGGGTGTAGATCATGACGCAAAGATGGTGGAGGTGGCGGATCAGGGTGACATACCTTATCCTCAGGTGTAGATGCCCGTGAGGGTGTGGTGTAGGGCAGACATCCGATTCAGGATGGAGTTCAGAGACTGACTGTGTCAACTCTTGGTTGATGAGGGAGTCCTCCCTACTATGATCAAAGAGATATAGATTTATCGTAGGCTCAAAGAGCTTTGGAGAGACATGCCCCATGATATGATGACCCTTATGCATCATATCATTGGAGCTTCCAGAGTACTGGAGGTTAGGAGGTGTAGGCATTATGGAGATGCACAACAGAGCAGCTCATCTAATGATCATGATCATGAGGGGAGTACTCCAACTCCTCCCCCACCTCACGCCAGAGATCATGAGAAACCATCATCGAGTCCTGGTCAGCAGGCATCTTCTGAGTAGTCTGCACCATCTCATCAGGCACCTAGTCTTATGTAGACACAACCATTGACTAAGCAGGCTGCACCATCAACAACTCATCAGCAGGAAGTTCCTGAGCATGCACCATCTGATCAACAGGCACCTCTGGAGTAGGTACGTCATCCATCTGAGCACCAGGCTACACCATCGACTGAGCAGGCCTCAACTAGTACTAGTATTGATGTAGTACCACATGATATTTGACACTTATATGCAGCTATATTAAATCTATATATTTTTTACATTATACAACTATATATATATATATATATATATATATATATATATATAGAGAGAGAGAGAGAGAGAGAGAGAGAGAGAGAGAGAGAGTGCATGTATTTTATGTTCATGTTGATGTACTTAATTTACATGTTGGTGTTCATCATGATGTGTATATTGTCAGGTCATGTTAGATATGTTCATTTAATGTGCTTGCAGATAGATGTGTATGTGACAGTAGTTATTTGACATGAGATGTATATTTGATGTTTGTGTTGTGATTATGTTATACAATGCTTGTGTTTTGTTAGATGATTATGATCACGATGATTAGATGATGTTAACAAAATGTGTATTTTAGAATATGATGTTTGTACAATGATTATCAATATCGTGATATTTATTTTTAATATTAAATTATGATATTTATTAAATATTATGTATTGGTAATTATAAAATTGTGTAATTGTAATTGTAAGTAAAATTGTAACTATAATTGTAATTTTATGTAAAATATTTGTAAAATTGTAATTGTAATTGCAATTGTATGTATTGTCATGATTCAATTTTATTAAAATTGTAAAATTTGTAAAATTGTAAATTAATTGTCAATTTTGAACCATAGCTACCATAAGTAAATTGTATACCATAAATATTTTTAAATTACCATAATTGTAAAATTTTAAATTTGTAAATTTGTATGAATATAAATAATTGTAAAATAATAAATCTAGAATAATATGAATTTTTGTAACATAATAAAGTTTAGAAAATAATGCAAATAAATTCATGTTTATAATTATCATTATTTTATTAAGATCTTACATACAAAAAATAAAAATATACATTAATACATTCTTTAAAATTTTTAAGATATCATTCACACACATTTAAAGGAATCAAGTAGTTGTATTATTTTAGGAACTGACATAAAAAAAGAACTTGATAAAGTGCATTGTTTTCGAGATCAACATAATTGAAAATGATCAAGTGAAATGATTTTAACATTAACACAATGCAAACAATTTAATTCAAAATACATATTATAATGTTTCAAAAAAAGAGTCTTAGTTATAAGGTTAAGTCCTCTTCTTCATGAAAACCCATCTTAAAAAGTATAAATGATGAAATAACACATGTAACATATCACTCTCTATTCTCATGATCACCCTAATTATCTTCCATCTTGCTTGGCATGATAAAACTATTGTTCTAAAAAATATGTTTTTATCTAGGGTCATGTCTCAATACGAACCACCAATCCCTATCTAACACATCTGGGTAAAAAAACATCTAGTTGTAGTGTTTGGGGAAAACATAAGGCTACTTAGCTTCATCCCACATCTTTCTAGAGTTTATACATATCAGCCTACTATCGCGATCTTCATTTACATTATTCTAATCAAAGGTGTCCCACCACTTGCACCTAAAAATAACACATTGTAAATAATAGAAGTCCACTTCAATGATCTCTTGTATCTTTCTAATGTAACCTAACGTCCCTCGTAATAGGTTTTGATCATGGTGGCTAGCTCGATTATATCGATCGAACTCAAATTCAACTCCATAGTATTGTGTCATGTGTCCATCATCAGAATTTTCTGTGTGAAAATGGTGTCCATATGCCCACATAGATGGGAACAAATGCACCTATAAAAAATTTAAAAAATCGTAGTGTCATGTGTCTTATAATAACCCAAATGTTAAAATATGAAATATAGATGTTACATTTCAAAGGTGCATTATTAAGTTTAAAATGCACATAAATAGATTATTATTGAGTTGCTGCACCCAATCCCTACGTTTAGCACATCCTCTTTAGCACGCGGGTAACGACCGGTTGCACCGTATTTCTCTTTTACTTGGTCAACAACCCAACTGTTGGGGCATATAATTTACATATTTTATTTTAAATGATCGGGATAAGGCACACTTCTACCATTGAACCATCTGAATTCTTTCCTGTCACTATCCCATTTCATCCTCTTTTATTCATACAATGCGACCCACATTTGTGTCACTTTGGAATTTTAAAGAATGAATTTATTGATTGCTTCAATTTCTTCATTCTTCTATGAAATCAAATCAAAATATAGTACATATGAGATCAAAATATACATTATGTCTAAGTTCAACGTGAATATTTACTTTGTGTAAATTTGAAAAATTATAAGTCGCTTACTCTTTATCAAGCGCCTTTTTCAATTCATTTCAAGAAGCTCCCCTTCTATTTTGTCTTCATCCCTTTCATTGTCCCAAATCATCGCACCTGGTCTGTTGTCGATCTGCTTGATGTACTCACTGGCATAATAGAAAGAATCATATGATATGTACCCCTCTGCCATAGACCCCTCAGGCTTTTCCCTTTATTGAACAAAACCTTTAAATTTCTTCATGTACCTCTCTAAGAAGAACATCCAATGACAAGAAACCACCCCAACTAATTCAACCTCATCTACTAGGCAGATTATTAGATGAGCTTGCAAGTCCATGAAACTTGTCGGCAGTTCCTTCTTAAACATACAAACAATCTCAACTATTTCTTGACACCAATGTGTAATGCTAGCCACATGAATCTCCTTTGATGTTATCCAACATAGTACACATGCAGATAATTTAGATATGGCGTGTCATAGGTCTTGGGGGAAGTCATGTTTCACACACCCACGCACGAAAAAAGGATAATTATACTGCAAATATATAAACACATGTAATAATATACAAAATTAGTTATGTTTTATGATCCCTCCATGGGATAAAATTTATTAATAAAACAAATAATAAAATCATTCTTTTGAAATTATATGTACTCTTAGAAGATTCAAATGGTCATGCAATTTCAACCCCGAATAATGGTCATCCATGGTGAAGAAATTCCGTAGTGAAGACCTATATGAAGATGGAACCCTCACACCCATTATAAATTCCTTTGCCAAAGAAATATAATATTTTTTAAAAATCTATGGGACATCACCTTCTTTGAAATAACAACTAGAGGGACCAGCTGCCTCTGATCCTGTACTTTCTAATCATCTTAGCCAATGTTTATTTTTATTTTTTGAATTAATAATATATTTCCTAACAACCAATGTGTCACTTTGTTTCGATGATATGTTCCTCCATAAATAATATGAAACATTTTTAAATATATGCATGGGATATAATAAGTGGGTAATCTTAGGATGCTCCCAATATGGGAGGTTATAAAAGATATATTTCTTTTTCATCCCAATGGGAAATTTCTCAACATAGGTGTTGAAGAATACTGGATCATCGAATATAGGCTCCCCATTTGAATCAAACATTTCTATGAACTCCTTCTCCTTCTCTCTATCATATGATCTAAGCCATTCAGCTGGTGTCATTATTACAGGCCTTTGGGTTCTCTCTCATTTACCATTGAAAGAGGATGTTGCTCTTCTGTAAGGGTGTTCTTTTAGGAGGAATACCCTGGAGCAGTCATACACTGGCTTTCATAGGTCGTTGGACCATCTAGCTTTCAAAGAAGGTCCACAACATTTACATCCATAATACCATTTTGTTACAAGACCTGTGAAATTATTGTATACAATATTCATGGCACATTAAAGAATATCATGAAGATCAAAACAATTACAATGAATTAAATAACTAATATGCGAAAGAATATTGTTACAGATATAAACAAATCAATAAACATGTAATTTTCCATAGAAAACTCCTAAGCCTGGATAATCATGTGTCGTGTAAGAACATATGCCATACAATGTAAAAATCATCTATGCTGTGATGGGTCTTAATACATTGTATACATTTATCCCATCCCATAATTCCTTCAATTCATCTATGAGTGGTTGTAAGTAGACATCCATATTCTTAAATTTTGTTCTACCAGGGACTATGAGAGTCAATATAAGATGTTCATTCTTCATAGAAAACCATGGGGGATATTGTTATTTATCACTACTACAGGCCAAACATAATATTTGGCGTTCTCGAGGGAATATGGGTTAACGCCATCCATGGCTATGCTGAGTCGTAGACTTCATACTTCATCCTTGAATTTTTCGGGCCATGTATCCTCTATATGCTTCATGGCTATTGAATCTGTTGGGATTCATAGAACTCCAACTCACTTCTATGTGAGGCATGCCATCCTTGCAACATATCTAATTATTTTTAATGAAATAGACTTTGAATCCTTAGGATTATAGGCATGTGCCTCAATATCTAAAAAGGAGGACCACATGATCACCCTTATTTTTTTATTTATCATACTTTTCATGCCCACATTTCAGACATATCTCTTTGTCTGCATATTCTCCTCTATATAGAATATAATCATTTGGACATGCATGATATGATATGTACTCAACACCCAACATTTTCAACAATTTCTTTGCCTCTTTGTAGCTACCAGACAAGACATTATCACTTGGAAGAACCTTATCTTTGAATAACCTGTAGTTGGCCATGTACAATATTAAATGTACATTAATGCTAATAATTATTAACATTCATAAAATTGACCAGTTAATGTTCATTGTGTGATTACATTTCTCAAAATATAAGGGACTTTATGGTCAATTACCTCAAAATTTCCAAGAAACATGCATTTGACAAGTCAAAATTTTCTTTCAATTTGTATAGTAACATCATTGTCCCCAACTGGGTAGACTTTGACTGACCACCAAGTCCAAAGAGAGGGGTTGTGAAGCAAATTTAAGGCTTTCGAAAAAGGTATCAACGATATGAGCATCATCCCCTAGCTGATCATCGTTTTGGAATGCATCTAACAACATTGTCTCCATGGCAGTCATATCCCTTAAATAATCATCCATACCAACCTCTATTTGATTGCCTCGAGTTCTAGCTTTTGAATAACTACTATTGCTGTAGTCATTCCTAATTGGTGAATCTAGACATAGTGGAAATTGAATAGGTGGTTGATTCAACCATTATTGGTATCATTCCTCTCCTAGTTTTTCTCTTAAGTTAGCCTTCTCTTGGTTTTACGTTGTCGTGGGGTGAAACGGAAGATGGTATGTAGGTCGCTCATCATCACTAGAATCCTAATAATTTCAAAAAATATATTTGAACATGATTAGTACAAAATCGATGATATCAATTACTAAGCACGTCGACAATGCATGCTTAATTGGTTGACATTGAAATGATTACATTAATATACCAAACAATTATTATTACCATCATTGTCTCAGGATTGTGGCTAGAAGATGGCATGTTACAATTGGCAGGGTGAAGCAACTGTCCATTTTCATCTACCAACTGCGCCTTGCGGTATGCTGCTCCTGATAAGATCTTCCAATGTTTTGGAGATGTTTGACTATTTTGTGCATTTGAACTCGATTATGAATCTGCATGAACCTACAAATTTGTATACAGTAATTTTATTCAGTTGATTGACATGTATAAAAAATAAATTCAATTTGATAATGAAAATATAAATAAAATATGAAGTAATTATGTCTCGATATGGATAGAGAGAACTCTGTGATGGACTTTGAGAAATATTATGGAATTAGATGGATTTTGAAGAATTTTCCATTTGATATAATTATGAGATTTTCTCCCTACATTTGAGAAAAATCAAAAATAAATTTTGGTGTACATACCTAAAAGTAATTTCGGTGCCTTAAAAATAGACTTATTGTTATCGGTGCTAATGTATTGTTAACCACATCGATGCATTTTAGTTATTGTGCACCAGTATGATTTTATTAATAGATGCACTGGTGCTGTTAGTTAACAGCCACACCAAATATCGGGGAAAAAAAAGTGCAACTTTATATTTTTGAAGTGAAAAAAAATGGTGAATTGAAAAATGGCTGGAAAATTATGTTTGGAAATCTAATTTCATAAAAAAATTCTTTCAATATTAAAATTTATTCATTATATCATTATTTTTGCAAAACTTTTCAGGGAGGGATTTGCACAAGAGACATACTTGGAGCAAGAGAGCACGAGAGCACTGTGGAGTAGCAAAATACTTTCGAACAACAACACTATTTAGAGAATCATAATTTGAAACATCTGGTGATTCACACAAAAACCCTGTAGTATAGTGAAATTATTAAATTTTATTGTAATAATTAGTTTTTTTACAGTTTTTGTTAGATTTAACACATGCATAGTAAAAATTTTAAATTTTACTATGCATTTTCAAAAAAAAAATCTCTTCTTACATTAAACCCTTGCTTCTTCTTGTTATGTGGCTTCACAGTTAGGGATTTTCATTTTAGATTTATAGGGTTTGTATTGCTATATATATATATATATATATATATATATATATATATATATATATATATATATATATATATATGACATCTAACCTACAGGACTACTTCCAGAATCGGATCCCAATCCATGTCAACCCTTGCACGATTTAAAAAAAAAACATATGTTTTTTTTAATTGGTGCACACTATTTAAAATAGCACACCTATGCACTACTATAGTATAGCGCACCGGGCACATATGGAAAAAAACACTATTTGATACAAAAAAAAAATTTTAATTTATATTTGTGTTTATTTGTGCGCTAGTTAACATATAATGCACCAGGTATCCTTGTTGACAAACAACACCGTACACTGTTTCTACTGTATTGGCAGTGCATTTATAAGAACCTACTGCACCGCATTCAGTGTGTACTTTGAGAAAGGCACACCATTTTCGATAATATATATATATATATATATATATATATATATATATATATATATATATTGCCTGAAAAGTATGTGATTTATTTATAAAATATATTAATGAATGGTAGAGGTTTCATATTGATAAATAAATGGCTGACGAGAGTTCAAGTAACAAAAACACTGATAGCACATCCAGAAAAGAAAAAAAGAAAAGTTCTTTGTAAATTATTTACAAAAATATTATTTTTGAACTATATGTAAGTTTAACTAATATGTATTGTTTAGTGTGTATCATGCAGAGCCACAAAATGACAAATCTTGATAAGATTATTTCTGATCTAAGACCAAAAGAGCATAAAATCTTGATAGAAAAATTGCAGAAGGATGAATCAAGTGAATGAAAAAATCCTATCGATCCAATATGAGTTTCTTTTTTTAATTTTCATTAATAATATAGTTAAAAATATTAGATAACATGTTTCAAACAATATATTAATTCAGATATGTTTAATGTTCTACAGGGACCAACAATGAAGAAAATGAATGTTGTTCTAAGAAAAGAAACAAAATAGAACATGCAAATGAAAATGAATTTCTCCTTAGCTCATATGGAGTGGTGCTGGAGGTTAACGAAAGGGGGGAAAAATTTTACAAAACTTTGAGGGATCTAGTGGAACGAAGGTATATACTTTCTTTCCATGTACAATACAAAAATCAATCCAATGATTCTAAGAACCAAATTTTATTTAAACTACAGGATGATTTTCTAAAGAATTGGCCAATGAGACATGTCATACTTTTAATAGAAAAAACATACAAAAACAAGAAATAAGGATTGAAAAAGTAATATTCCTTTAAATTTTTTTCTAGAATTATATGTATATATTACTACAAATAAATCATTTATAAATATCACTTTTGTTGTATTTACTTTTCATATATCAGTATAAAAATTAAATAGTTTATTGTCATGTTACATTTTCAAGAATATTATGAAAATCTCAAAGGATGAATGGGTTGATATCAGAAATATGCCAGTAGGAATGTCCAAAAAGGTGTACAACGAAATGGTCAAAGAAATGGACATAATTGCATCGCACAAGGAGCCATTTCAACAACAATGTGCTTCAAATGTAATATGTAATCATTGAATTTTTCAATTAGGTACGATAAATAAACAATTTAGCATTAAATATTAATTTTCAAGTATTTTGTTGCAGTAAAGAAAAGAAAATGGAACCCATTCAACACATAAAACAGGATGACAAGGAAGAAAAGGGTTGATATCTATGTTTGTGAGTAATTGTTACTTCTCTATAACAACTTAACTAGATTTCATTTTTGTATATTTTAAGTTGTTTTACAACAATCATCATTGAATGTCTTCAAACAAGTGCTAACATACAAAGAAGAACCATCAGAAGAATTGATTGACATTGGGTTAAATATGGGTTGTTAGTATATGTTGGCATATCATAAATTAATTGTGGAATTTATAAGCATCTATCTTGTTTTAATTATCTCCGTCTATAATTAATAGAACAAACAAATATTTTATATTAAATCTATGATTTTTTATGGGGTATAAAACTTGCAGGAAACAAAGTATGGAACTGCACCAACAAATGAATTGTTGAGAGATGGCATGAAATTTGGTTTTGAAATAATGTGATGAATTATTGGATCTCTTCCCTCCTAAGGAGAAGCCTTAAACACCAAATCTATGCTACAAGTCTCAAGATAGAGACCTTAACCCTTCCTTCTCTATTCATTTCAAAAAAAAAAAACTGCCTTAAATCAATTATACATAAAAATGGAAGGATTAATTTCAGAGTTTGCACCATATGGAAGAACTAAGCTTGATTAATGGAAAATATGAGCATACCAACTCTCTAATTCTCAAAACTATGTGCTCATTTACTGTCAGTCTCTACTAGATGTGTGAGAATGTTGGAAGTGCAAACAAGAATAATTTTTCTGGAACAGGAATTACACTTTTAGAACAAGAACTGAACCATTGGTTTAGGAACAGGAGCTAAACGGTGGGAGCAAGAACTTCTATAAACACAACAAGTCGTTTTCATTCACGTAGTATGCAAAAAAACTTCTCAAAGATCACTTCAGAACTCCTCAACCACGGATCATATTGGAAAATCACTCGCAAGTTACAAAATAGACCCGACTCTGCACAAAATCCAGATGGAGGAATTTCATAATTGATCTTCCTTTGATTATAAATTTAACGGAGATTTATATGATGGTTTTCTGTTACGAATTCCCTTCATCTGCTACTCATCTACTTGCTATGAGTGTGACACTCTTGCAATATTTTCATTGCTGGGTTTATTAAATTCTGTTCCCATTAAACTCTGTGTATAAACCTTTAAATACACTTACCTTTCTCATGATCCCCTTCAACAATTTCTTTTCAGTTAGCTACGCAGTGAATTATTGCTCCAATATTCTAGAAGAGAATATGCACAACGTATTAACACAGGCTTCTTCAAAGGATTTTAAATTTGGTGTCAATTAAATTCTATAAAAAAGCTTTGACTTACCTCACACCACTCTTTAAATAGAGCTTTGATCCACCTCTTAATTGGATCTCAATAGAACTTCAATCCATATCCAATCGATCTACATCCTTCATTATTTTGGCTTCACCAATGAAATGAAATCGAATTGGAAACATGGTTTAATTTTATTTCTCAGGCTTTAGCGTATTTCATCTGTACACCACATTTTGTTCACTCTGCGCACTCTCTGAGTTTTAATTTGATTATGTGTCCTCTGCAAACAATGTTTCAATCCTTATTGCACATGGTTCAATTGGATTTGTATTCAGTCATCTCCACATGAATGTGAATAGATTGATTCTTCCTTAAACATTGAATCCACACACACTGTGTCATCACACAATTCATGTTTATTTGCTGAAAAAACGTCCAAACAATGATTTCATCAATGTTTCTCAACACAGAGTAGTCCTATCACAACAAATTATCAATTCGTTGCAATTTTAAACTCTGTCTTCTACATGCATCTTATGTGCACAATGATCTTGACAACACTTTCTTAACATAGATTTCACCATTTGAATTCCATCATGTTCCTGTACTCAAAAAATTCATCCAATATTCAGAGATATATACTATTTCATAATGAACAAAATTTCACAGAGTCTATACATATACCATTCGAAACAAAATGTTCCTTTTTCTGTATTAATCAAATGCACACATAAATTACATAGATTTACATCTAGTATTCTATACCTTCTTGATCTTGATTACATATTAATCTTCCCCTCTCTCTCTGGCCTAGTTTTCTTCATTTGAATTGGCCTCCTCTAATGCCTTCAAGGCTTAAAAATATATACAAAAGGATTCTAGAACCAATTCTGGTTCAATCCACATTCTACTCAACCATATCCTATAAATCCTCTAAATCCACTTTTGACTCGACTAAATCCCTATTCTAGGATTTCCTAATCCCTATGATCTTTATGAGATCTTCCCAACCCTAATATGTCTCGTATTCTCAATTATTTGAGAATATTTACATTAAAACTTCACATGCCTATTTATCACTAAAATCATTTAAAAATATACAAAATTCATATTAATAAATTAAATTATTAAAAAAAAAACATTAGACCCCCTAATTCAACCAAATTACAATGATTTTTCGAGCCAGATGCTCCTGCATCAGACTCCCAAATTTGAAAACATTCATGATCTCCTGATCATGTGTTTCATATGATGGTGGAAACCTCTAGGGTCCCAAAACTTAGTTTGTAATTGTCCAAATGCTCTACACCTTTGCTGCTATTGTATGTATGTTATCTTCTGGTTCATCTTCTTTCCTTAAATCAAATCCAAGTTTTGATTGATCTTCCCTTTTGATGTCAGCTTTATCCATTTGAAATGGTTCATAATTAAGTTCCACAATTCATCAATAACATAATCAATTTCTGTTGCTCCCTGCAGTCCTTGATTGCTTTCATTAACATCTTCCTCTGTAATTTCAATTTGCTACTTCTTCTCTTCAAATTTAATTTCAAGAAGTAAATTGTCGGTCATTTTTCTGACTGCATACTCATCCACCTTTTCTTCTCCGTTAGCCAATACATCAGAAAGTTGGAAACTAACACATATCATTATCTCAATCAAAGTTTGAGACACTCCTTCATTTATGACTACAATCACGCTCTCATACTCTAGTTCTTTCAACAAATACTCCAACAACTCAATTTCTCTTTGACACCTCAAAAGTACTTCATCATGATGTTGTTTATAGTATTCAATGTATTCTTCTTCTTTCTTAACATATTTTAATAGATGTCCTTCCTCTTCATTAAGTCATATCACTGTCTTCTCTTTGTCCTGAGACAAATTTGCCTTGCCTCCTTCTTCAACACACTTTGCATCATTGTTTTTCTATAAGCCCTCTTCAAGAGCTATCCTTGCCCTGTATTTTGCATTTGCATTCTCTTGCAATTGTTCTTCATCAATAAAATTAGTCAAAATCATTGGCTTACCTCTTTGAGACAATGTTCCTTCACTCTTCATCAAAATAAGATATGTTCCATGACAACTTCATATGTCTGTCTTCTCCCATTTAGTAGCTCTTCAATGAACTTCTTCTGTTTCAACCATTCAAAGCCTTCTTCATCTGAGAGGTTTTCTTCATAATATTTTACTTCAAGATATTAATTCATCTTGAAGACATATTCAAAATTTTGCCTATCTCTTGCATTACCTGCAATGATACACAAATTATCAGTTTAAAAAACATAAGACCTTGCAGTCTCACTTAATGATTCAGCCATTAGGTCTTCATTAGGGGAATTTTGAGGTCTAAAATGGGCCTCCTAAGAAAAATGTACAACCAAAATAAACTTTATGATAACCAATAGGATTCAAGATGATGATGTCAATAATGGGGGATGATTCACCATTTTTTAAGTAAAACGGTAAAAAAATTCAAAAATTCAAAAATAATAAAACTACTTTTTCAACTCGTATTTTCAACTTATCTCCAAAATTTTTACTCAAATTTCGAGTGGGAGTAATCGTTGGATGAAAAATTTAATTCCTCATACAAGAAGTACCCATGTTGCATACTTTTGATGGACCCTGCTACGCTAAACATTAGAAATACATGAAAAAACATGAATGCAATCATTTTTTTCATATATTTCTCATTTTTCATGTAGTGGGGTCCATTGAAAGTATGAAACATGAGTACGCCTTTGATGAGGAATTAATTTTTTCATCCAACAAGTACTCCCACTCGAAATTTTAGTAAAAAATTTGGTAGATAAGTTGAAAATATGAGTTGAAAAAGTAGTTTTTTCTTTTTTCCCTCTAAAATTTGATGATGTCACCAAATCTTATTTTATTATTTCCACTATTATTTTATAATTTCCTGAGGCCCATTTTAGATCGCAAAATTCCCCTAATTCTTGCTTCTCTTAATCCTTCAATTGATTCAGAAGATCCTATTTATTTTCATTTCTTTCGAAAAACATTGGGCCATGTTTTGGTTAACATACCAAAACTTCCTCCTCATACTCATTTAATATGAGTAACTCTTCCTTCAGTTGAGCATTCAAATATATATGCCCCCACTTTACTTGCAATCTATGCCATTTGAATTTTCTTCTCATAATCCAACCATACCTGTAGTCTTCCTTATTCCTTTGTAACATATCCATCAATAACTCAAGATGGAATTTCATCTTAGTTTTTTCTCTGTCAATATCATCTTGACTCATTCTCATGCCATTTTCGTTGGCTTCTTCCTTCTCCTTTCTATGGCTTCTCCCTAAACTTCTACAATGAATATCAAGATTCATCTTCTCCTCCTTTGTGAACTTCATATTTTTCACTCGTGGAATGCACCTAAGCCTCCCTTTTCAAAAAGTCTCCATACTTGCCTTTGATATCTCATCAAGCTTTTCTCCTTAATATTGATCTATGGTTCTCTCCCTTGGAACCATCTTCTGAGCAAATCTCTTGCTCCTCTTTGCCTCTGCAGCTTCCACTTCCTTTGAGAAATTCCACTTGTCCGCTCTATCCAACCTTTAGCTGGAAAATTTAGGTTTTTCGCCACTTTCCTTCAAAGTATCCACTTACTTTGTCTTCAAGAACATAACTAGTCCTTCTTCTTACATCTTCTCTTGCTTTTATTTTTTCTGAGATATTCCCTCTTTGTCTGGAACCTAAAATATGCAACAAAATCTTTAAACCCAAAGTTAAAAATAAAAACATACCATATCACCTTCCATATCTCTAAATGATCTTGTTCCACCATTCATCTACACTTTCAATGGAATATTCAATGTTCATTTGCCTCTGCAAATTCTCCTTAAGAGTATCAATTACTCTCCATATTCTGCCACACTTTATCTCTCTGTGCCTGCTACTTGCCAAATTTAAAATCTGATCCTTTCTTCCTAAAATCACAATTGTATTCTTCATATACAACCTCAAAAGCATAACTCTACTCTAGTTTTTCCCCAAAATATATTTTACAAGCTCTGATGCCACTTGATGAATAATCAGATATCTTCCCTCCTAAGTAGCAGCCTTAAACACCAAGGCTATGCTACAAGTATCAATATAGAGACCTTAACCCTTCCTTCTCTATTCATTTTAAAACAAAATTTCCTTAAATCACTTATACATAAACATGGAAGGATTAATTTTAGAGTTTACGCTATATGGAAGAACTAAGCGTGATTAATGGAACACATGAGCATGTCAACTCTCTAATGCTCAAAACCATGTGCTCATTTACATGCAGTCTCTGTTGGATGTGTGAGAACGTTGGAGGTGCGAACAAGAATCCTTCTACCGAAACAAGAATTACACTTTTGGAACAGGAGTTGAACCACTGGTTTAGGAACAAGAACTAAACTACGGGAGTAGGAACTTCTGTGAACATAGCAAGTCGTTTTCATTCATGAGGTCTACAAAAAAAATGCTCAAAGATCACTTCGAAAATCCTCAACCAAGGATATTTTTGGAAAATGGTTTGCGAGTTACCAGATAGACCCAAGTCTTCACAAAACCTAGATGGCAGAATTTCAAAATTCGTCTTCCTTTGATCAAAAATTTTACCGCAAGTTGGATGACGATTTTCCCTTACGAATTCCCTTCATCTACTACTCATATGCTTACTATGAGCGTGACACTCTTGCAATATTTTAAATGATGGGTTTATTAAATTTCATTCCCATTAAACTATGTGTATAAACCTTTAAATAGAATTACCTTTCTCACTGATCCCATTCAGCAATTTATTTTCATCTAGCTACGTAGTGAATTATTGCTCCAATATTCTAGAAGAGAAACACACACTGTATTAACACACATGCTTCTTCAAAGGATTTTAAATTCGGTGTCAATTAAATTCTATACAAAATCTTTGACTTACCTCATGCCACTCTTTAAACAGAGCTTCGATCCACCCTTAATTAGATCTCAACATAATTTCAATCCATATCAAATCGATCTGCGTCCTTCATTTTTTTTTTCTAAGTAAAAGTAATCTATTAACAAAAGGAGTAAATTACAGCGGGCCGAGGCCTGATCATTACCGAGTGGTGTGGCATTTGAAACACAAAACCATAGTTTGAAGACTGCCCTGCAGGAGGGAAACCAGTCTGAAATAGTTCATTTGAAAAGTCTCGCGCAGGGGAACCAGGGAATTGGAGTATTGGAGACCATAACTAAGCAAAAAAATGGATGCATGTTTAGTGACAGTAGGAAACACATAAACAAGCCCGTGAGGATGGGTAGAAACAGAGCAAAAAAAACCAGAGTGAAGAGGAGGAACTACTCATCAGGAGGTTCGTAGAAAACTTTGCACCAGAGTTCATCTGGTTCCCCGTCAGCATTGTACAGGTCAGCAATCGAATGGATCACCTTCTCGGAAGGTGGAGGAGTAACCTGCGCCTCGCTCGCTTGCACCACGTCTTGCCTCACAGAAGGTTGACCCACCACATCCTTGTTCTCCTGGTCCTGCGTGGCCTTGCCCATCTAACCCTGCAAGTCCTAACTATCAGGATGCTTCAACCCAGCAATCTGTGCCGAATCCTGAGCCGTCGAGAGGCTACACTCCGCCGGGCGAGAACTGGGAACAATTTCCTGAGGCTCTTCATGAAAGACGACCATAATTGAGGCAGTCACCTGGGGTTGATTAAGGGTACTGTTAAAGGAAAAATGTGTGGTGTGGGTTTGAGTAGGAGGAGCTGAAGGAGTGGGGGAAGCAAGGCGACGACTCGAGTGGAGAAGGCGTCCTCTAAGAAGGTTGTCAGAATGGGAGGTGGACGTAGAGGAGGTGCCAGAGGTGGAGGGAGAGCGTCGAATTTGGCGCCTCGTGGAGCCTCTTCTGCAGCGCATTCTCTGCCTGAGGCACGGCATAGTCACAATCAAGACAGTAGGGCAGGGAGGCAAAAGATGGACAGAAGACTGAGGCGAGAGGGGCAACAGGGTGACAGAAGCAAGCTTGCAGGAACCAGCGTGGGAGAAGTGAAGATTTTATCCAAAATCCAAACAACAATTGAGACAACTCCTCTTACTAGTTACAGTGCGAACATTTGAAAGCCCTGCACCTGGAGCTCACCACAGATTCACTGGCGGGGGAATTCTGTTCAGACCATAGGGACGCTCCATAATAACAACCCAATCAACCGTGCAACTGTGAATCGACTGTAATAAACCACCATAAGTATAAACTGGAGGCTGAGCCATGTCGCAGCATGCGAATGTGTATCGAGGAGCTGGATTATGGTTGATACGAGCACCAGGAGTAAATGGCATTAAACGTTGAACAGACGAATTTAAGAGCTGAATGATAGTATACTTGCGGGTGGGCAAGTGGCTTCCCCTTATGCCACACCCCCATCCCATCACGTTAAACACTAACAGCTGCACCCGCATCCAGGAGATCTGTGTCCTTCATTAGTTCGACTTCAACAATGAAATTAAATCGAATTGGCAACAAATTTTAATTTTATTTCTCAAGCTTTAGCGTATTTCAACTGCACACATAATTCTGTTCACTCCAGGCATTCTTTGAGTTTTAATTTGATTCTGCGTCCTTTGTAAATAGTGTTTCAATCCTTCATGTGGACAGTTAAATTGGATTTGTCTTCGATCAGCTCCACAAGAATGTGAATAGATCGATTCTTCCTTAAAAATTGAATCCACACACACTGTGTCATCACAAAATTCATGTTTATTTGCTGAACAAACCTCCAAACAACAATTTCATCAATGTTGCTCAACGTAGAGCAATCCTCTCACAACAAATTCTCAATTTGTTCCATTTTTAAACTCTACCTTCTACATGCATCCTATGTGCAAAATCTGTTCTTGTGCACAATGATTTTGACAAAACTTTCCTTAACATAGATTTCACCATTTGAATTCCATCATGTTCCTGTACTCAAACAATTCATCCAATATGCAGATATATATACTATTTCATAATGAACAAAATTCACACTGTCTATCCATATACCATTTGAAACAGAATGTTCATTTTTCTATATTAATCAAATGCACACATAAGTTACATATATTCACATAAGGTATTCTATACCTTCTTGATCTTGATTACATTTAGTAATCTTCCCCTCTCTCTCTAACCTAGTTTTCTTCATTTGAATTGGACTCCTCTAATGCCTTCAAGGCTTACAAATATATACAAAAGGATTCTACAACCAATTCTACTTTATATCCACAATCTACTCAACCATATCCTAAAAATCCTCTAGATCCACTTTTGACTCAACTAAATCCCTATTCTAGGATTTCCTAATCCCTATGATCTTTATGAGATCTTCACAACTCTAATATCTCTCGTATTCACAATTATTTGAGAATATTTACATTAAAACATCACACACCTATTTCTCACTAAAATAATTTAAAAATATATAAAATTCCTATTAATAAATTAAATTATTTAAAAAAAAACATTAAACTCCCTAAGTTAACCAAACTGCAATGATTTTTGAGCCAGATGCTCCTGCATCAAAATGTGTATAGTTCACGAGTCAATCCTTGCTATGGTACATCTCTTTTCGATTTACATTGATTTATATTGTTTAATATTGCAATTTTCATTATTCTCACCAATGTATATACACTCATTACACCTTATTTTTATGTTTGTAGATGTACTTTGAAGAAGAGGAAAACAATCAACACAATAAACAAAACATTCCTCCAAATAACCCAAGTCATGGAAGTAGCTCGAGCAGTGAAATAAGTTTCAACGAAGAATTATGACCAATATGTTTGGATATCAAAGCAAGGCGTTGTATTTTTTGAAATATTTGTTTATGAAATCAGACATTTTTTTTAATGTAATGGACATAGTGTCCTAATTAAAAGACAAAGGGATACCAATAACGGTCCCATTTTATAGCTTGGAAACCTAATATACAAAACTTTTCAAAGAAAAAATGGATTGCATTAGGGTTTTCACTTCCATATTTGTTGTGGACGCCACCACTGAAGCTAAGGTTACAGCTCCAGACCTAGCTACTCCTTGCTCCATCGTCAAGGCCAACAATCAGCGCGCGACTGCAATGGCTACTGCTTCCTGCCAAGAGGAGCCCCTATCCTGGTCGATTTCTCCTCAAAGAGCTACGAATGTCGCTATTGATGTGGGAGCCCTCGGCTCTGCTGCCGTCGACAGAGAATCTCACAAAGCCACACGCTCTCTCGCTCCTGCGGTGTTAGCTCCAGAGGGAGCTGGCGATGACATCAAATATGCAATCATGGTCTGGTCTCTTGAAGCAGTTCCCCATAATGTAGTTGGAGCCACCACCTATGCCTCTTTGCAACCAGGCCTTTCAGATCTGCTCGTTGGATGCACAGAGGAGTCTCAACCGATTAGCACTGGCAGGCAGAAGTCCTTCCTCACCAGGAAAATAGATCAGGCAAGAACCATCAATCTGGCTTCCACTTTGATTAATAGTAGCCAGGGTTTCTCAGATCTATTCTCTCCTGCCTTTGAAATACAGATCTCTCTTCTCTCAAGCAGATCCATGCTTATTTGGGTCCACTCAGTAGATAGATTTCAGACACTCTTGCATGCCCTTGAGCTTAGGATGGGGATTCCCACAGCACTTCAACGACTTCTTTATGGAGGTAAACAACTTGATGCCTCTTTCCCCCTTTCATTCTACAACATAGAAAGAGATGCTACTTTAGTTGTATCCCTTTGTTTGAGAGGAGGAGCCATAGGAAATCCCTCTTCTGCTCCAGGTTTCTCCTACAAGGATGATGTCCATGCACAACCCAAAAAAGATGCCCAACCCCCTGAGGCCCCCAAGCCTTTTCTGGTTGATAAATTAGAGGATGTCTCTTCCATTGAGATCTCTCATCCAGATCTAGCAGATAAGAATCAAAAATTTGCAGAAATCGCTATCATTTGCAAATTCAATGGACTGTGGCCTTGCACAAAGGAAATCTATGAGTGGATCTACAACAACTGGACCCACCACTGCAAGATCAACTTCTGCTCAAAGGGTTTATTCATAGTATTGTTTGAGTGCATCTTGGACTATTAAGAGGCCCTAATAGAAGGCCCATGGTTTTGGGGAACAACAAGACTATTCATCACCCCTTGGTTCCCTAATTTTGACCCAGCAACAATAGTCATTACCAGGACCCCTGTCTAGGTCTGGATTCCCAATTTACCTGCCCATTTATGGCACATTTCAGTCTATTAAGGAATAGGAAACACCCTAGGCCGTTATCTGACTACAGATCACTTTCGGGAGTCCCAAGGCCTGTAAAAATATTGTAGAATATGTGCGGAAATACACATAATTAAAGGTCTACCCGACCAAATTAATCTCAAGATAGGTGACTTCGTATGGACACAGATCCTGGATGATGAGAATACTTCCTTCCGCTGCCACCATTGTCACCAAACAGGGCACCTTCAGAACTCTTACCCCACATTCCTTGAAAAAAAGGGAAAACAATTTAAAATCAAAATCCAAAAGATGGATACCATGCAGTCTACCTCCCATGGATGACTCTGAGTCCTCGAGTTCAGAGGATGAGGAGAATGATGCAGAAATGGAACATGCACCGCAAACGAATGATTTATCCTCAGATGTTCCTGAAGATCCTCCAGACACTACGATATCTCAAAAACTCACTCATGAGTCTCCTCCTCTGATACAAATAAGGAGAATCCCTCCACAGTCAAAACCAGTCTACAAGTGGTTCTTGACCATCCACACCAAGCTAGATGGGTAAAAGTTATCAAAAAGAAAGGGAAAAAACCTCGCATGGATGTTTCTACCCATTCTAGGTAGAATCCAACTGATATCTTCCAGTTCTCTATGTCACGCTTCATATCTATTTAGCTTGTTTCTCTTACTCTCTTCGGGACTGAGGTTGATAGTTCATCATTTTCGGTTGGCCCGTTTTTTGCTTCTCCTGTTTGTATTCTCACCTTGTACCATATTTTCGCTTAATAGAATTATTTTTACTCAGGAAAAAAAAACAATGGTCCCATTTTGTATGACAAAGAGTGTCTTATATATATATATATATATATATATATAAAATAAAATATGTTTTAATTTATTCTATTGCGTTCTCCATTGTCACTATGAAATGTTACACCACTGATTAAATATATGGATGATGAGTTATTATAATGAAGAGATGAAAAATCTGATGATATGATATAACAAATTAATCCAAACATCACATTCGAATGCACTAATACAAATTTAATTGATATGAATATTGTTATAAGATATGTGTCGAATTTTGATGAATAATGAATTTAAAAAATCACAATAATTGCACTATCATAGGTCAATGTTTCTAAAAAATAGAAAATGAACACCAGTGCGTGTTAGTTACTATGCATCGGTGCGTTTCTACAACCTATGGGCACCGCACAAATACCAATAACAATTAGAATGCCTGGTGCACTTTATCGACGACTACCACCCGAGTGGTCAGATAGGCATTGTATGCACTGGTATGGTTTTTCTTTAACGCGCCGGTTCATTTTTATAAATTTACAACCCGATGCTTTTTAAAAGCTAAATGGCCTGGTGTGTTTTTACACCTTAACGACACCGGTGCATGCACCTTCCATTGGCCCAATGTGTCTTTGTGGGTGACACACACCGGGATGTTGCTAAATGCCTCGGGCCATCTAGAATTTGTTTTCCACCTCGGTGCTTGGTATAGTTACATTACCAGTGAGTACATGGTTAAACATTCTAGTGCATACATGGTTAAATGCACCAGTGCATTCAGACATGATTAACGCATTGATGAGAAAAACATCTGTAAAAACCTCTGACCACCTAGGTTTTTTTAGTTGTGTTGAAGTTCCGTTAGAAGCTCCATCAAAAAATCCATTACCAAAAACAAATGTTGTAGTAAATGTTTTTTTGACAAATTTGACCAATTTAGAACACTAAAAACCTCCTTTATAACCTTTGCTAAAGGGTGTTTTCCTTGTAGTGAAAGCAAGTTCATAGCACTAGACCTCAGTTTAAATGCAAATCAGTTATGAAAATATATATATGTTATTGTGCATGCATGACAATTATTTTATTTTTATTACTATTATATCCATGTACATGATGTTGTTACAATTTTGGTGTCATTATTTTGATTCAGGTATGAACTTATATGCTCTTGATATTATTATGTATTGTAATAATCTGGGTCGACTTTGGTAGATGCAATAGCCTCATCAGAAACGAATTGAGGTAGTGAGTTTTATTATTCCTTTTATTTGGTTTATCTAATAGTGGTATTTTGCAGGAAAATATAAGGCCAATAGATGAAGAGAAGAATGGTTGAGTATAGTTGATATGGCTCCTTGTACAGTCTAGAACAGAAATCAGTGGGATGGGAGAAATTAGTTGGGTAATAGGGAGAGGGAGACTCTCCTGGTCTAGAAAATACATTAAGAAGCCTAAAGGAAGAGCTAAAAAGTTGTAAAAATTATAAAGAGTAGTTGATTGAAGCTTAGGAAAGGCTTGAAAAAGCTCAAGAAAAGAAAGCTGAGGTTAATGCGATTATTCTTCAAAATCTCTCTGATTTATAGAAGCTTGGACAACTGGGAACTAGTTCTGGAGGTAGACAATAAGATAAGACTAATGGAGCAGATAGAAGTCAATATTAGAAAAGGTATAGGATGGACACGGATGATACATTAAAGAGTGGAATATTCTTGGATCCACCTGAGAGGAGGGATAGTACACATGTATTTTATTCTAGCACTACTTCTAGGAGACATCACCACCAACATCGTCATAAGAGGAGTGGGAAGGATTATTATCCAAAGGAATTAAATAAATCCAAGCCTCCTACTTTTATGGTCTAGGTGGATATTGGTGGTCACCTGCCTATTCGACTTGGACCCCCACCGCTATTCTTTTTAGTTTCCTTAATTGTAGTGGAATTTACTATTTTTGGTAGCTTTTCGGGTCTTAAACTTCTGGAGTCGTTTTGAAGACTCACATGATGTTTTTTTGGAAAATGGAAAAACCTAACACTTTTGATAGGCTTTGTATTAAATCATTGTAGTCCTCACATAAATATTTCTAACTAGGTATCATAAGCATCAAATGGAGATTGTGTGCCAAATTTGTGACCCTGAGAAGTTGGTATACCAACTAACCCCAACTGAGCCCACAAAAATTTGACGCTTCCTCTCCTAGGGTTAGGTTTTTGAATGTTTAGGGTTTTCCCTTGTTTATCAATAATAAAAATGTCTGCGAGCCTCATTGTAACATAGTTCGAAAGGCATGTAGCCATCATACATCTCTTCTTAGAGATAAGCTACCACCGCCTTAGCTAGTCTATTTTAACCACATTTTTAATAAAAAAAAAATAAATTTTTATTCTATAATTAATCAATTTATTATTTAATATTAATTCTTAACTAACTTTCTAATGACCAGTTCTTAACAACTAGTCTTAATGGCTAGTTCTTAACGCCTATTTCCAGGCAATGATGCATCTCCACTATTTATTCATTAAGATTGATTAACTTCTCCACCTTGTTCTGAGGATGAACCACATTAATTGGTTCGAAACGTCGACCAAATCCTAATGATGTGATTAATCTGAAAGACATTCATCTACATTAGATATTATAAAATATATTTGCATACACCTAATTTTTAATTTGTAATAATAGACGTAAATTTTGTTAATATTATACTAGCATAAAAACATAATTATGTGGTTGATATACATGGATTGATACAATTTTCACCCTTCCAATATGTCAAATTTTTGTTGAACCTTAAAGAGAGACTTGGCAAGTTAGAGATTTTACTCCACCAAATTTGTTATTTTCTATAATATTTGTTATTAGTTGAATTATTAGATGGATTTTAAAAGAAATATTTGGTAAGTTAGAGATATTAATCCACCAAGTTTTTTATTTGTTAAATTTTTTGTAGTCATATAATTTATTTGTTTATTTTTCTGAAAAAAATCACATAGTAGTTTTTAAGACGACATGTTTCAAACAACTTACTATGGCTCATCATCGGGAAAAATATGGAAAATATCATCAAGTGAACCACAATAAGTGGTTCACTTGATCACATTGTCCATCTTTGTCCTGATGATGAACCATAGTAAGTGGTTCAAAATGTGTCTTCCTAAAAAATACTATGTGATTTATTCGAAAGAAAATTTGTATAAATCATGAATCACAAACTCTGAATTATGAGGATTTTGTTTTTAGTTATTCGAAATTATAATAATAATCTAATTTTAAGGACATGGCCAAGCCATGCACCAAATTGATGAATGATATCCCCTTGTTTATGGGAGAAGGGACCCAAAACATCCTTTTTTATAGGACAATAGATCCACCTTTGCATAATGATTTGACTACTAAATTCTACGAAGGTGTACATACTCTAACCCCCTCTTGATTTAAACATGTGACCCCCTTGTCTACATCCCTATTGATTTGAACATGTGACTCCCTTGTCTAACCCCCCTCTTGATTTTAACATGTGATCTTCTTGTTTATGAGAAGAGGGATATACCTTCACACAATGATTTGACTACTAAATTCTACAAAGATGTACATACTCTACCCATCTCTAGATTTGAACCTGTGACTTGTTATGAGGAAGCACATGTTCTTAAGCAGTAAGCCCACTCAAATAAATGTGATAACATGAAGTCTAAACAAGGACACGCCAAGAATATGCCAACAATTTTAATTATGAGCCATCATATCAAAGAGGTTTCTATGATCTAACACCTTTTAGTAGGGGGAAATGTAATTAAAAAAGTCCAACTTTTTAATTAGAAAATGATCTCATATTTGTCTTTAGTAATGAAATTTCTATAGATTGCTACCATCTTTATATAAGAAATTTAAATTATTTAATAATTTAAATTTGATGATGAAGTTTAATTTATTTATTTAATTATTTTTTGTTGACTTGATTTATGGAGATTTGAACTTTGAATTTCATTAATTACATAATACTTTATAACATGACTATCACCCATTAAACTGTTTCGTAGAAAACTTATTTAATTTTTAAATTTTTATTATTATTTATAATTATTGAAAATAAATTTATATAAAAATTATTTTTATTAAATATTTTTTTATATATAATTTTATTTATGAAATCAAAATTATATAGCAATGATAATGTCACTGATAATAATAATAAAAGACATGAATTTAATTCCCTTTTTTTTTATATCAGTATAGTGCAATTATATTTCATTAAAATATTTAATTTAATAAGTATAATTATTATTTTTAATTATTAAAAAATATATGAAATTTAATTTTGTTAATGGTATTCGAAACAAGAAAAAAATACATGAATATAAAATTGAAATGATTTATGTCTCAATATAATTTAATTATATTTCAATCCATTATAAAAAAATTTAAATTTAAATTGTTATTTTTAATTATTAAAAAATCATACCAAATTTAAAATTATTAAATACAATTTCTTACCTTATAATTATAATACTGTAAATAATAATAATAACAATAACAATAATGTGCACGAATAGGAAGGAAATGATGATTTAACTCATAATAATAACAATAATGTGCATGAATAGGAAGCCACGGTTAACATCATGAAATACGAGAGTCGGAACCCAATGAAAACAACTCACATAAATTTATTAGGGTACAAGTACGGATAATTTGTTTAAGTAAGCATATGATATCATCTAATGGCTATTGAGAGTAATAATTCCACCTCATCTTAGGTAATAATATTGTGCATCTTATCTAATATATTTTTAATTAAAAAATATTATTTTTTTAATTTAATTGATTTTTATATTATTTAAGAGGTTAGTTTTTTATAAAATAAATTATATATATATATATATATATATATATATATATATATATATATATTAAAAATAATAAATTGAATATAAATTTTATATTGATAATAATGATGATGGTGGTGGTTAATGTCTACTGAGACCAATTTTTGGTGTATCGGACTTAAAGAAAAGAGTTATTTAGTTTGATTTAAGATTTTATTCCTATGCTCAAAAAGCTTGGAGAGAAGCCTCCCGAGTTTACTATAATTTTGACATCTTAAAAGGCGAAGAAGGTTAGTATTGCAACAAAGATTATGAAATTAAGCTCTAATGTGGTTGTACGTGGGGCACTCTAAGAAGAAGTGATTTTCATCCTCGATGTTCATATTCTCACAGAGATGGCATATCCTTTCCATCCATGGTATTTTAGGAACTGTCCAATGACCTGTTTCACTATGGAGCCCATGAGAGTTCATTCTAATGTTGGCTATATTAATTTTCTTCTTTGAGCTATTAAAACAGATAGATACTTTTGATCTTCTAAGGTGGGGTTGATGACCTCCTTATAATATCTTAATTTTCTTTTAGCTACTATATCTTTCTCACACCACATTTTTTCTTTGAACTTAGAAGTAACAATTTTTTTAATGTTATTAATGTTTTGCAATGCAACATTCTCGTCGATCTCCCAATGGTTTAACTAGGCCCTGGTGTCTTTATACCAACCTTGTTTAAGCCTTAGGTGGTTTTGGCTAGAATTTAAAGCTAGCTTAGGAAGTCTATGGTCTCATATGCTATTGAGCTTATGCTTGTACAACAGAAGCCTAGTCATAGCTAGGCTCTCGATAGGGGAAAGACCCACTTCTTTAAGGAGAATAGGATAGGGTGTATTGCTTTTAATTTTAAGGTTATAAGTTATAAAACACTTATGGATTTGCTGAATCTTACTCCAGGATTCTCTAGAGATGCTGCAACCCCAAACCTCACATCCATATAAGATAACAGGAGTGACTAAAGTTTCAAAGAGGAACTTCTTTGTATCCCACATTACGAGGTTTTCCGTTTTACAATTATTTTCAAGACCAAAATAAGCTTTCCACCCCCCATTAATCCTTTTCTGAATTCTATAGTTCCAGTTGAGCTTGTGATGAATATCAATTCCTAGGTACTCGTAAGAAGACACTTCCTCCAAGTTACTATTGTCATACATAAAATTATAGTAATTTAGGATATTTTAATAAATCAAAATTATAAAATTTACAATTGATGATACCAAATAAATCTAGGGATGGATTTGAGTTTGTAACTTTAATATTTTATTTTATAATTTTGTTTTGTAATGTGAATTTTGATTCAATCTTCCATTTTTAACCTTAATATGGATGTGAATTAAATTAATTATATTTTATATTATAAATATAAAAATCATAATATTGACTTATTTTAATAAATAATATTTTTATATTAGTGATTTTATTTTTGGATATTTTTATTATATATGGATTGAAGATATTGTTTAATATTTTGGGTAAACATTCCATTCATTTTCACGGACTAAACAAAATATAATGATTGGAAAGAAGTGCACATAGCATTATAAAAGTGTAAAAAAAGAAAATTAAGATAATTAGGTCAAAAGGGACATAATTGAAAAGATAAACATTAGGATTATTATGTTAAAAAGAACATAATTTAGAATTCGAAAGACAGATAAATTAGTCAATAATAATGACATTATGGGAAAAAAATGCATTTTTAATTGATTTTTTTTACAAGATTAAATATTATAATAATGTGTATAGAAATAACAATTTGAACAATTTAATGTTTTAAAATTCCATCTAAATTGAAATATATTATTTAATTTCTTAAGAAATATTAAATAATATATAATTCAATGATTTAAAATAGGAAAAAATGAATTTAATAAATAACTGATTAAAGTAAATATATTTTGTTCTGATGATGAACCACACTGGTTGGTTTGAAATGCGTCAACAAAATATACTTCGATGTGATTATCACCGAAATATTTTATATGCATATCAAGAATGATCGAGGGAAAGAGAAGAAAGAATGGGAGAATAATATAGAAAAAACTGGAAAAAAAAAAAAGAAAAAAAAGAAAAGAAAAGAAAAAGGAAAAAAAAAAAAAAAAGAGTGGGGGAATTATATACTAGAGGCTTGGGAAAGGGGGAGGAATTAACAAAGATAAAGAAATGATAATTAAAATAATGATACAATAAAAATGGGAGGAATTGATAAAATGAAAGAAAAGTAAATGTGGCGGAAATAAATGAGACCATAGGTGGGAGGGTAGATCAAATATTAAGGTTGTGAATTAGATGAGGGTAGATCAAAGATTAATGTTGTGAATTAGAACCTTCCAAGAATGGCTTAACTTGTAGTCATCTTCATGTTTAAAGTTATTCATATGCTTTTCAATTTTGAAGGCTTCACGTATGATATGGGTGGAATAGAAAGGAGTGGGAGCTAGGATTTTAGTTTGGTCAAAGCATATGAGGTGTTTAGATTTGAAAGAGTGTTCAACAAGGGAAATTTTTGAAAAGTGATTATGATATATATCCACAATATGTTTTGTCAGATAGGATTTTACAGATCTACCCATTTGGGAAATATATGATTGTCTGCAAGAGTATGAAATTTTATAAACTCTAGGGTTCACAAATAGATCCAATTGATCTTGGATATTTGAATAATTGCTTTAAAATCTTGAAGGGTTTGAACATAGTTTTATTATTTTTCTTGGCTAATATTTTAGAGACGTGAACAGTGGTTCCTTTTATACAAGGAAGTGAAATCATAGATCTAGTGGGGAGGCTTGGAGGTTTCTTACAAGAAGGGATTCAAAATGCCTAGTAAGCCTTATTCATTTGGATGGAGGGATAACCATTTGTTTTTAAGCGCTCTAATAAGATGAGATTTATATTTAAAGAGGAACAAGGAATCATAGATGTGAATGACTCTAGAAAAGAGGGTTTTTAATATGGTATATTTCTTGGCAGGATGGTGATGGGAGTGGGCATGGAGGTACCAATCAATATGGGTCATATTTGGCACACTTTGTGAGAAAGTGAACCATCAAGGCCATTTGACATCAACACATCCATAAAATGTAAAGAAGAGTTTTCTTCTCATTCCATGGTTAATTAATATGTGAAGGGAAAAGCTATTGATTTGGTTCAAGAAGCCTTGGAGGGTAGGAATCCATTAAGACCAGATAATAAAGGTATCATCCACAAACTGTTCCCAACATTTTGGCTTATGCTACCAAGACTTGATGGATTTAACTTCAAAATGTTCCATAAAGATATTTTTAATTACTAGAGATAATGAGGATCCCATTATGGTGCATGGATTTTATAAAGTTCATGCTCCCATGAACATTCTTATACTGCCCAAATTGGTACATCCGTAAAATCCCATCTAAAGTAACACATTGCCAATATGTATCATAATCGCATTTTGAAATATTCCCTTGTTGAAAACTCCTTCTAATATAAATACCTCATATGCTTTAACCAAGCTAAAATCATCACCCCACTCCCTTCTATTCCACCCAAATCATCAGTGAAACCTTCTAAATAAAAAAGAATTTGAATAACTTTAATTGTGAAGATATATACAAGTTAAGCTATTCTTTGGAAAATTATAATTCACAACCTTAATATTTTATTTGTTCCTTCCCTCCATGACCCATGGTCTCAATTATATTTCTGCATAATTTACTTTTCTTTCATTTTATCAATTTCTCCCCTTTCTTATTAGTATTTTAATTATCATTTCTTTATATTTCATTAATCTCCCTCCCCAAACCTTTAGCATATAATTCCTCAACATTTTGGAATTTTTTCTTATTATTCTCTCATCCTTTCTTCTCTTTCCCTCAATACTTGGTGATATATTTATTTAATTATTTCTCTTATTATTTACTTTAATTATTTATATATTAAATTAAAAAAAATCATATTTTAAATCATTGAATTATTTATTATTAAATATTTCTTAAAAATTGAATTAAATAATTTTCAATTTATGTGGAATTTTAAAAAATTTATTTTTGAAATTTTTATTTTGATATATATTTTTATAATATTTAATCTTGCCAAAATTATTTTTGATTAGAAATATGTTTTTTCACAACAATCATGTTTATTGACTAATTTACCATTGTAGATTGAATTCTAACATTCCTTTTGGCCCAACAATCCAAACGTTTTTTCTTTCTTTTCCATACAACTTTATAATCCTTCATTCTTTTCCATGCATCTTTATAATCCTATGTGCACTCATTTCTAACCCTTATGCTATTTTTGGTCCATTGGGATGGGTGGAGCATCTACCCTAAATGTTGGACACTATCCTCAATCCACATACATATGTGCAAAAAACATTACTCAGATTAGAAGCATACATTCTCTTACTTTTAGATTATTTATTAAAATTTCAAAATTTTTTATTTAATTTTACACTTGAACTTTTAAATAAAATTATATTTACATTATAAATATGAAAATCATAAAAATAAATTATTGTTTTAATAAAAATTACTTTTAATTCTTTTATTAAATATTCCAAAATTTAAAACCACTTAAATGTTAATCATTTATATTAGTTTTATATGTAGAAGTGGCCTCTAATTTTTAGGGTTTTTTTGTAATTTGGGTGGAAATATTTATTTTATGAAGAATTTGATTTTACATTGATAGAAAGCATGTCCAAAAAAATTACATGGGAACTCAAAAAATAATAGATCATCAATAAATTTTTCCCAGTGTTTGACATTGAGCCAAAAAAGAGAACCAAACACACTAACATCATTCTGATTACTTAACCCTTCAAATCTCCATGCAATTGATATATTGGCTTGGAAAAAGAGAAGGAAAAAACCATAAGCATATAAATTCTGATATGCCATAAGAGTCACAGAGGATTATTGGCTTGAGGATTCTTGACCCAAGTTTGAAGGTTAGGTTAACCAACAAAACCCTCTTACTACTGGCCCTTTCGGCAGCGACCTTCTTGCGCAAGTCAAAATCTCACCCGAAGCAGTATGGGGGGTTGCTAGAACCAGGTTTCCACACCCTGAGAGAGAATTAAATGATGTTAGTGCCCTTAGATCTAAAACAACCGTGAACATACCTCCGCAAAAGAAGCCCTAACCAGTAAACCCTTATCAGACAGATTTAGGTCAATTATATAGAATATGTTGCACACAGGTTAAAACAAAGTCTGAAATCCAAGTAACAACCCTTAACAGATAGTATTAGAACCCAATAATACTAGATCCATTCAATAATCATTCATCTAAAGCCAGAAATAGTTGCGCAGTTGATTTGAAAATAGATAAGACAACAATCAGAAGTAACATGCATAAACAATCATAAAGTAAATAATAAATGCATTTTGCACTCAGATATCAACCAAAATAGTTCTTCATTCATAAATAGTTCATATATTCCTTACAAAACCTTTAGTTCACCCACGTACAAAGGTAGTGGGGTCCGCACATAGCAGGACTAAGGTCTCTGTGCACATAGCCAACATGAGCCTTTTAACCCAGAAAAATCCACTAGAATATCAAAATATATTCATATCTCTTATCAATAACATTATGCCCTCTATCAACTTGATCTAGACTCCTATTTATAATTTTAGCCTGCGCTCATCTAAGGTCCACAAAACATGGTTTGTAGCACCTAATTCTACCCTTTTTACCCATTACAAATCATGAGGGGATTTGAACCACCCCAAAGCCCCTTGAATTGTGCTACACACAACTAAACTTACAAAATATTTACAAAAATATATAAAAAATGTATCAAAGTACGGTTCTTGGGGACCCCGCTCCAACAGGCCCCTAACACAATCTTGTGACTCGTCCCAAGTCACAGTGGCACTGGGTTCTTCATATTATTCTGCAACTCTTCGATGGAAGCAACAAAAGGCACCAAGATGCCCGCACTCCGATCTGCTTTGTTGTGCACACTATCTACTAACTTCTATGAAGTCGGCCCTTCTGCAGTAAGGTTGACACTCTACAAGGTTTGATTTAGGGTCTTAACTACAACATCTAGATCCCGAGACAACTTCATTGCCTCGTTTTCCCACAGCTTCATATGGTCGGTTACAATTTGCTTCTTTCAACGGAGTTCCTCGACCTCATCTCATAGAACCTGACTGGTCTGTAGGTGGGTCATGCGCTGGGCAGGAATGAAAGTAGGTAAGGCTTCTTGTAGATCGTTGAATGTAATATCCCAAAAGGGAGAATGCAGTAATACTTAAACAAAATATAAGAACTCCAGCAAGATAAACAATAAATCTCAATACAACATCAGAATTTACAAAGAAGCTGAGCCATTTTACTATATTGGTGAAGATTCAGTTACACCATGTACAAAATGTGAGTAGATCTAGCCAAAAATATGGGCTTGAATCACCTAGAATACATACTACAATAGGTATAGTGTAACTGAAGAGGTACTAAAGCAAATACTACGTTGTCCCTTCAGTAGAATATGAACATATGGCTGCAGGATGAAAATGAAAATGCAGATCTACTCAAATCTAGAGCTCAAATGATACCAAGATTCAAGATCTAGCCAATGTGATGGATTCCCAAGATAACCCAGAAAGGATTTTCCAGATCTACAAATTTGGAAAATCACCCTCCTAGGATTTGATCCTTGATCTGCTGGGAAATAAAGATCTGAAGCTAGATCTGAAAGATATATGGCTGAAATATTTCACAAGATCAAGCTTGAAGGGTTGATCCCTTCTTTAGATCTACAAGCTAGAAGCTCTAGATCTAGCTTCTCAATCCTCCAATAATGATTACAACTATTGCAACACAAGTACCAATAGAAATTGCACTGTGAGGGAAAGAGAGGCCTTCTTCCTGCTGAAAAATGCTGCAATAAGATCTAGGCTAATGTAAATACTGATGGAAATGTGAGAGGATGATCCCTCATAGGATTACTAGTTGAAATGCTAGCAACTGCCTTCCTCCTTTTGGATCTGCAAATTAGACAACGTAATTCCTGAAGGAAATATTGCTGCTAGGAGGTCAATAACTTTTGGCCTGATGCCAGATTTGAAATGAAGCTCTGGGAATGTTGATCTATAAGCCCAAGGTGATAGGAATAAACCCTCACCATTTCTCCAACTGAAGCACTGAAGACAACTTCCACCTTCCAAACTGATCTTCATAAATTTGCAATTTTTGAATATGAATGTTCTGAAGAAAGTAGGAAAATAGATGTGGCACAAATGCCTGATGTAGAATGAAGTACAATACTCTTTCTAGAGCTACTCTAAGAAAAAGGTGGGATTCCCGACCAGAAACATCTTGTGCTAAACAACAGTTGCAATCTCTACTAAACAACCCGAGAAAGCAATGGAATGTCACATGACAATTACAGATCTGAAAATATCCTTACATCAAGAATAACCAGCATGCCTTCATCCTTTCCTTCATCTTCTTTATATAATGTTTGAGCATTCCAAAGCCTTGGCCCTCATCTATACTGCGCTGGGCATGTGGACAAGATCCTCTAAGTTTGACTGTGCTATTTGACCAAATCAACCATCATGTCTAGGTGCAATGTACACCCTCTCCATCATGTGTGCTTTGATTGCACAACATCCTCCATCACTTTATCATGAATGTCCCATGATATTCAATTTGACATCTTCAAGATCTTAGTTGACTGAATCAACCTCCATGATCTATCTCAGTTAATGAGACAACATCTCCATCCCATTCACATTAGTAGTTTCTCAACTACCTCATCATGTTGGTCTAGGCTTAATTAGTCCACATTCACACACAAAAAGTGGATATTTATTCATATTGAGGATTGTGGGTCCCTCCAACCTTTTATTTACTTAATTCATTAAGAAAATTAAGAACTCTAATATTCCAAATATCAGGTGAAAATTTGGGAATATTATAGTCCTCCCCAGCAAAATGTTGCTTGTCCTCAAGCAACTCAAAAGGTAGATGCAAAGCCATCCCTCCAAATGGCATCCACATAAGGAAGGCTTCCTCCATTTGCTGCAATGTGTTATGTATGTTTGGTTCCAAATTTGTCTGTCAAAAACATGTAGAATGACCTCTAACTGTATGGTTAGATGTCCTCCTTCCATCATGAAGTACCAAGTGAAAACCATATGGGTTCCAACTTCATCATTAATACATAAGATACATAAAATAAAGTAGCTCTTTCCACAAAGGAAAAGCTCCATCTCACAATACATCTCGTCATCCTATGTTTTATGAATTTTATTGAGCATTGATATGCTCTCTTCCTTAGCCCTGTTGGCCTTGTTGGATCCAAGCATCATTCCAAAATTATGCAAAATAAGAAGGGAAGGAGTTATATGGGTAGAAAAAGATGTCAAACCATATTATCCTAATAGCAACCACTAGAGTAAGGCCCTTTGCTGCCGTCCTCCATCTCCTCCATGTAATATGGACAAGCCAAAATCCCCCAAAAGCAACCAAAGCAACAAGAGATCTTATTGATTTCTCTCCTCCTCATGTGCATCATGAAGAAAAAACATACTAATTGACATATGGAATGTCACATCATCCCAATACAAAGAAACATCATCAATGCACATCATGAGAGCATCAGGCCAAGATTTACCCAATACCAAACACATAGCCATAAGAGATGTCATGTGGTGGCCAATCTCTCTCAAGTGAGAAAATGGACATGCCTTCTTTTGCTGCATTCTATCATTGATACACAAGGCATGAATCAAAAAAATATGAGCTATTGGGTGGTAACCATACTCACCCAAGAGAAACCAACGCAACCATGCTTCCTTTTTCATTTCATAAGTGTTCCTCAAGGAATGGATCAAAGAAATATGATCCTTTGGGCAGTGACAAGAACCTCCCAAGGGAAACCAACGTAACCAAGCTTGCTGGCCCATGTCATACATCTGAAAGTGGTCATGCAACCCCTTTTTTATCATCCTCATCCACTGACCCCAATATGGAAGATGAGTGATGTGCTACATAATCATGGTATCCTCCCATTGTAGAATACCATCTTCCCCAAACTGATGAAGAACTTTGCACTTCATGAAATGTTGAAGTGCACCTCCAGTGAGATCTCTTAATGAGAACTTATTCTCATCCATGGACTTCCAAAACCAAATAGGTTTCGGATCTACTGTAGGTATAAGTCTCTCTTTGAGCTGTGAGATGCTCATTGAGAAAGGGTCATTTAGAAAGGAGAAAATGTTTCTCATCTCAAGATGTCTACCATTGATCATCTTTACCTCCATTGCTTCATGAGTGAAGCTACCTTCAGAATGCTCCAATAATGATGGGACCCCCTAATATTCACAGCTACTAAGTGACAACACTGTAGATCTGCATGATAATATATGTCCTATCTCAAAGCAAGGCACAACATTGATCTCATAACTAGTTATTGTACATAGGATTATGCTCAATCCATTTTCTGAAATTCTACACTTCAACCCAAAGGGTTGAATATAGCTCAAAAATGATGAACTGGGATATTACTTAACCTCCTCCTTGATTAGATCAAGGGTCCTCTATGCTGTGATATGTTACTGCTTCAAATTAGCTCTGTGTTCTAACCCTTGTTTATGCATTGGCCCTGATGGCATGTCCCCACAAGTTTCAATAAGATATACTGAAACAATAGGTGATGAATGTGTATGCATACCTTGGATCAACTGATATGTGGGAACCTCTTGACAGAACGCAAGAGTTCCTCCAACCGGAACAATAGTGCCTCCAACTGTTGGTAAGAATGATGGCTGCTCTTCTCCAAGTGTACCAGTGCTAGAATACTACTCCTTTCCCTCATGCACCTCCTGAATCATGCATGGGACTCTATATGTTAAGAGCTCAAGACTATCTTGTAAAGATGCTAGTGTCTCTTCTCCAGATGCAAGTACTTTTGCAGCTGGTGGTGAATGTAGTGACTTCTTGTCCAGAGTGACAAGATTGAAATCCTCCTCCTTAGGAAATGTCACTTTGTGACACATATCTGGTTTTCTCACATCAAATTCCTTCCTCAACTTGTGAAAGAAATCTTAATATTTAGTCACCTTTTCATGCTCCATGTGACCAAATGACCAATCATTGGCTTCACTTAAAATATGAAGTGTTGCAATTTGAACAACCTCTCCTTCAGCTACAGGATGTAGCCTAAAAAATGCATCTAATTCTCTCTTCCAAGCCTTAATAGTGCTTGAGGAGGATCCCTCAAATGTAGGAAAATAGAATATATTATGACTCTTCATTCTATTGCTGGTATAGGATCCTATTTCTTCTTTGATTTTGAATCATTGTTGGAGAGTTAGCTTCTCCTTGAATGCTCTAGACTGTGATTTGTACTCTTCAAGATATAGATTGAGAGTCACATGAGTCTCAGGTTCATTCCTCTCTTCATTTCTACACCTTTCACCTTCTTCAAAGAAAGTGGGCATAGTGGATCTATGAGGATATTTAGGATTCTCCGGTTTTCTTCTTTGCTGATAGGAAGTGCTTGGACTTTCCTCATCACATATTCTTCTTGGATCTTCTTTCTGCCCTTCCTTCTTCATTGGATTGACCTCCTTGGAGAGATCTTGCATGGATATAAAGAAAGGAGTGGCAGAATTTTCATCCTCCATGATAGATCTCATCTATCTGCTTCTTCTTTTGATGTAAAAGATGAAGTGTCCACAAGATGAGCCAAAGATCATGCTCTGATACCACTGTAATATCCCAAAAGGGAGAATGCAGTAATACTTAAACAAAATATAAGAACTGCATCAAGATAAAAAATAAATCTCAAGATAACATCAGAATTTACAGAGAAGCTGAGCCATTTTATTATATTGGAGAAGATTCAGTTACACCATGTACAAAATATGAGTAGATCTAGCCAAAAAGATGGGCTAGAGTCACCCAGAAAACATATTACAATAGGTACAGCATAATTGAAGTGGTACTGAAGAAAATACTACATTGTCCCTTCAGCAGAATATGAACATATGGCTACAGGCTGAAAAGGAAAATGTAGATATACTCAAATATGGAGCTCAGATGATTCCAAGATTCAAGATTTGGCCAATGTGATGGATTCCCAAGATAACTCAGAAAGGATTTTCTAGATCTACAACTTTTGAAAATCACCCTCCTAGGATTTGATCCTTGATCTGCTAGGAAATACAGATCTGAAGCTAGATCTGAAAGATATATGGATGAAATATGTCACAAGATCAGATCTAAGCTTGAAGGGCTGATCCCTTCTTCAAATCTATAAGCTAGAATATCTAGATCTAGCTTCTCAATCCTCTAATAATGATTACAGTTGCTACAACACAACTGCCAATAGAAACTGCACTGTGAGGGAAATAGAGGCCTTCTTCCTACTGAAAAATGTTGCAATAAGATCTAGGCTGATGGAAATACTGATGGAAATGTGAAGGGATGATCCCTCTCATGATTAATAGCTGAAATGATAGCAACTTCCTTCCTCCTTTTGGATCTAAAAATTAGACAGCGTAATTCCTGAAGGAAATATTGCTGCTAGGAGGTCAATAAATTTTGGCCTGATGAAAAATATGAAATGAAACTCTGAGAATTTTGATCTATAAGCCCAAGGTTATAGGAATAAATCCTCACCAGTTCTCGAGCTGAAGTACTGAAGACAACTTCCACCTTCCAAATTGATCGTCAGAAATCTCCAATTTCTGAATATGAATGTTCTGCAGAAAGTAGGAAAAGAGATGTGGCATCAATGCCTGATGTAGAATGAAGTACAATACTCTTTCTAGAGCCACTCTAAGAAAGAGGTGGGATTCCTGACCAGGAACACCCTGTGCTAAACATCACTTTCAATATCTGCTAAATAGCCTGAGAAAGCAATGGAATGTCACATGACAATTACAGATCTAGAAAGATCCTTACATCAAGAATAACCATCATGCCTTCATCCTTGCCTTCATATTCTTTATATAATGTTTGAGCCTTCCCAAGCCTTGGCCCTCATCTAGACTACGTTGTGCAAGGACAAGATCTTCCAAGTTTGACTGCGTTGTTTGACCAAATTAACGATTATGTCTAGGTGCAATGTACTCCCTCTCCATCATGTGTGCTTTGATTGCACAACATCCTCGATCACTTTATCATGAATTTCCCATGATATTCTATTTGACATCTTCAAGATCTTAGTTAACTGAATCAACCTCCATGATCTATCTCAATTAATGAGACATCATCCCCAATCCCATTCACATTAGTAGTTTCTCAACTACCTCATCTGTAGATCTAGGCTTAATTAGTCCACATTCACACATAAAAGGTGGATATTTATTCATATTGAGGATTGTGGGTCCCTCCACCCTTTTATTTACTTAATTCATTAAGAAAATTAAGAACTCTAATATTTTGAATATCAGGTGAAAATTTGGGAATATTACATCGAATGCCTGCTCCTTGACACACAACTCCTAATTAATCTTCTTGACAAGTGGGTCTATTTGCACAGAGTTCTACAGTCCCATGTCTATCTTGAGGAGCTCATAGCCCTTGTCGACATTGGCTGAAATGCTCATGGATGCTTCTTTTATTAGGGTGGACGGTTGTGCACGCACCTCCGGGGGAGTCTCATGTTGTAGCTTAGCCTGTAATATGAAAATTTGATGTTCAAATTCCAGCTTCACAGTCTGCATTTCGGTTCGAGAAGCCTTTATTGTGAAAACTAGGCTTTCAATCTTGACTTGCGGTGCAACAGATGCTAGAATGACCACTTCAGGAAGATCATCGCATAGTCTGTCAGTTAGGTTCTCCAATTCCTCACATTAAGCCACAGTTGCCTGCTACGTTGTTTGTGCTTGGAGTGACTCTTTTGTTTTTGTTGCAACTATCTATTCAACTTCTCTTAACTGCTGCTGCACATGCGCCTCCCTGAACTATAGCTTGTCAGAAATAAATGTTTGGAGAGCGTGTAGCTTTCCACTAGGCATCTTTTCTATATCAATTCTGACTTCAAGGTAGGTTTTCACCTATGCACACAACTCCAACTGGTCCAATGTCACAGTTGTGCCTGGGAAGGGGAATATTTTGTTATCTGATGCTATGGTGATCATGGCTGTCATCAGGCTTGCTTGTGTCAGCCTCGCTTGATTTACGCTCGCTTGCAAGTTGTCCGCCTTTAGCTACAAAACCTGCAATCCAGTTTGTAAGGCCTCCACCACATCCTTGTATTTATCCTCCATGGTAGTCCATCTATCCCGTGAAACGGAAGTGACTACTTCTGCTATTTTATCCAGGTCCTCGTTTATCAGAGTGACCTTTTTGGCACCTCCAACTTTGGATCCCTTCTGCTTCTTACGCGAACCCTTCGAAGTTTCTGCACCACGCTTGGTGTCACGCGAATATTCGACACCATAACCATCTAATCCATTTAGGCCAATGAATTCCACGTCATCCTTGCCTCCCTGATCATGCTATGTATCCTTCTCTGCGTTAGGTTCCTTCTCACTGTCCTTCTGCGCATATATTTCTGCATCTTTGTCAATATGCAGTTCAACCCCTTTATCTTTTTCTCCTGGAGTTGTTTCTTTCCTTGAAGTCGAGGATGTAACAATATGAGTGGAGCCGAGCCCCACTTTCAAGGCTGCTGGCATGGTCGCAATGACCTAGTTGACCTCTGACTTTGTTACCATAAAAGGTAAATTATACCATACCGGATCACAGTGCACCCTGACCTACACATGGTGCATTATGACCTGAAAATCAGCGATGCACTCGTATTTTTCATAAACTGTTGGTGATAGTATTCAACGTGAGTGGATTGCAGTGGCTAGCTCTCCCTCAAACAGGACCCAAAAAATCTTGTTTTCTTTTACACACATGGGATCAGGGGAATCCTAGGGGAATCCCATAGATTGGCATAGCCCACCCCCTTGCATATGCCAGGCTCTAATTCTGGGAGGAATTCATCTGACAGAGTCTCCCATGCTATCGATGCGATAAGTAGCAACAACCAAGAGTAGAAAAATGGCTTCCCCAGCTCCTATACCTCGCGCACATTCTCCAAAAATTCTTCACACAGGAACTAGGACTAGTTGTAGTTGATCCCCTTCTCACATTGTCTCGCCAATGCAATTACGTGTGCGGGGACCTTCTTTGGTCGAAATTTTCTCACCAATTTTTAGCCTAGGACTAAGGTTCCTAGGCACAAAGTTGGGTCCGAAATTTTCTGTACTAGGGATTCTCTCTTATCCCGCCTGACCTTGAAATCTTTCTTGACTTTTGTTGCAACCTTCTGTTCATTGATTTTCCCAAATCCTACCATGGGATGTGGCCCCTTCTTAGGCATGCTAGTGATCCAGTGGATTAGAGTGACGTCGATTTGAATGCGGCCCTAGATCCATAGACACCCTTCATGAAATAATGCCAGCACTTTTCGAACGCAGATAGAAGTGATAGGGTATCATCAAAAATACGAAATCCTTAGCAAGTTTAGAATCTTGACATTTCCTAGCCCATGTGCCCATGGAATTGGCTCAACCTTCATTACATCATCAAAGAGGATCCTCTCCAAGTATTACTTTGGTGCTAACTCAGGGAATGTTTCTTCATTCACTAAGTCGTGGTCATCAAACTTGACACTTGATAGCTTGCCAAACACATCTTCAGAAAAAGGAACATCCTATGGGACCATAGGTGTCTGAAGGTAGTCCCTCACTGTGTCAACATTATTTGGGGTGTGCACAGATGTTTTAAGCAGCTTGAAATATGGCAGTCGCCATGAGATGGGCTCGACATGTGCAACCTCCTTAGTGGTCCTCATTGGTCTTTTCGAGGGGTCACCGATGGGTGACTTGTCCTTAGTGGCAAGACAAGGGGATGTCACGTTCCTCAGTGAAGTCCGCAGCTTCAAGGTGGACCACTTAGATACTTTTTCTTTGCCTCTAGATGGCATGGACATGAATTCTTCAACCTCAGGGATTACTTCATGGAAATTGTCCAATCCCGGCTTAGTTGATGCTGTGAGAGGCACAGGGTGCTCTTCAGAAGGTGCACTCTTTGAATTAGTGGCCGTCATTCTCAGGCAGAAAATAAATTCAAGATTATTTACATCACATGGGGTCTCTCGTCGAGACATATAATACTTACAAGTAGATTTACAACACAAATAACAGATAATCTTAGGGCACAATGTATTCAAAAAGAAAAGGAACCAATTGTGACTCGTGCCCTTCGTTTTATCAACAATCCAAGGTAAAAATGGTTGGATTATCATTAAATGCAACTTAACTCCATAAAAACGGTCAAAAATCCTGTAATATCGCTTAATTAAATGCATAAAAAATTGCTCCATCCAATGGTAAAATTACTTTTTCACCTAGTTTCACTGTTCTAACGGCTAGTTTCTTCTCCTGCGCATCACCCCTGCTTTCCTCTCGCACCTATCTGCGCTTTTCCTCAATGATGCGCGCATACCCTTTGATTCATATGCTTTGACCATATAGTCATTTGGTCAGCACCATATTTTAACTATAGGGCTTCAGACGGCTTCCATTGAAATGCTTAGGAATATTCTCACTGTATGGTGTGGCCAAGTGCACTACACCACCATTAGTGATTTCCTTCACAATGTATTTCCCCAGCCAATTTTTCCTTAAATTCCCTAGGTGGAACACAAACTAATTTTCATATAACAAGACCAAGTCTTCCTCCTTGAATACTTTTTATCTAATGTTCCTATCATGCAAGGCCTTTTCACATGCCTTATTCACTTGCTAATGGAAGTTAGTGATGAATTGATCTTCTTCTAAGGAAACCAATTGCACCAAAGGTTCTTCCATAATTTTAGGCTCAACCATATTAGTGGAAGCTACGATGCGCAAGCTTGGGACAATATATTCCATTCACATGATTGCTTCTTTCCCATAGACCATTCTGAAAGGTGTTTTCCCTGTCAACTTCTTGCATGTGGTCCTATAAGCCCATAACACAGAAGGGATGTGCATGTCCTAGTCATTCTGATTGGAATTACAGATATTTGTGAGCACATTCTCCAAGATTTTGTTGAAAGCTTCTACCGCACCATTTTCTTGTGGGTGATAAGGGGTACTCTTCTAGTGATGGATCTGAAATTCCTCTGTCAGAGCTTCAATGGTTTCATTAACGAAGTTCGTACCTCTATCGCTCATCAGTATCTTTGGGAATCTGACTCTAGTCAAATTATGTTAAAAAATGAAGTGCGCAGTAGTATCTGCAATACAGTGCTTAACTGACTTAGCTTCTGCCCATCTGGTTACATAATCATTGGCAGTGATGATAAAACACACTCCCATCTTCTTCCCTGGAGGGTTAATTGGTCCAACAAAATCTATATCCCATTTATCAAATTCCTGCACAACCATTTGTGATTGCAGGGAAATTTCATCTATGCATGAGGGATTCCCTGCTCTTTGACATGCATCACAGGCTCAACAGTATGTATGTGCATCACTATGCAGTGTGGGCCACCATAACCCAACACGCAACACCTTATGCACAATGGCTTTCCCAGCATAGTGGCCTCCTACCATCCCTCCATGAGCCTCAGCCAAGATATCTTTCCTCTCATGTTCCAACACATATCTTCTCAATACTTCATCTACTCCCAACTTATACAATTGACCTGCAATCAAGGTAAAATCAGCTGCATGTGCAACCAAATCCTTCTTCTTTTGTACTAAATATTCAGCAAGTGCACTTCTAGTAGTCAGGAGGTGAATAATATCAGAAAAGTGCTCATCAAACACCTTGATAGCAGAGAGGTACACATCAAGTAATCCTTCCACCAGAAATGGTTGGTTCTTCCCCATTTTCAATCCATGACAAATTATTAGGTCTAACACTTAGTCTTCCAGGCTTCACAATAATTTCAAAGTCATACTCCTGAAAGAATAGCAACCATCAATAGATCTCCCCCCCCACCCCTCTCAACATGGGCTTATTGAATAGGTATTTTAAGGAAGAATGGTTAGTGATCATCTTGAAGTTCCCTCCTAGCAGATAGTGCCTGTATTTTTGCAGAGCGTACACCACATCCAATCCTTCCCTTTCTGTGGTTGAGTAGTTTCACTCTACACTGGAGAGCTTCCTACTGGAAAAATCAACAGGGTGATCAATGTCTCCTTCTCCTTGTTGTGCTAAAACAACCCTGAGTGCTATACCATATGCATCCACATGTACATGAAAAACCTTTTACCAGTCTGGGAATATCAAGATAGTTGCAATACTGACCATTTTCTCCTTCAACAACTCAAAGATCTTCTGACATTCCTCATCCTAGAAAAATGAAACATTCTTCTTTAGCAACTTCTCCATTGGCACAATGATCGGAGCATACCATGATAACTGTGATCTTGGTTGGGTCTACCATCAATCCCTTCTGGCATACTATATTTCCCAACAAAATTCCAAAAGGTACGCAGAATATACATTTCTTTAGGTTAAGAGAAATATGGTGCTTTCTACAGGTCTCAAGCATCATGCGCAGGTCTGACACATGTTTCTTTACCAAACCAAACACTAACCAGTCATCAAAATATACCTCCAACAATTTATGCATGAATTATTTGAACACATGCATGACCATGTGGGAGAAGATCGCAGGTGCCTTTTTCAATATGAACGGCATGACAGTGTACTCGAAAGACCCCCAGTCTATTGCGAAGGTGTTCTTGCTGTGATCTTCAGGCGCAATTCTGATCTGATGATACCTAGAAAATTCATTAGTAAATGAATAAGCTTCTTTTCCTCCCACATTATCTAGGATTTCATCAAAAAATGGAGTAGGGAAAGGGTCATGCACACAGACATCATTCATCTTGCATAGATCTACACAAATACCTATATATCCTTTGGTCTTCTTCTCTTAAACCACCATTGGGATTACCCAATCAAACTGTTCTACAGGCTCAATGATGCATGCAGCCACCATATTATCTAATTCCTCTTTTACTTTCTGCTTATATTTAGGATTTAATTGGTATGGTCACTTCTTAACAAGGCGTAGATCTGGTTTCAATGTGATATTCGTAGCACCTAGGTGTTACACAACATTTTTTCACTGTCCCTGCAATCCCCATCCCACACATTGGAGTATCATTTCTATGACCAAAACAGAGTTTCATGCCTTGCAAATACCATCATTGCATCCCTTGTCATGAGGACAACACTCCTTCTGTTGACCATTTCCTAAGTAGACCATTAGAAACACCTGTTATTTCCTTGGCGCTAGTAGACTGTTATGCCCTCGTGCCAATGAGGAAGATTAACACTAGGCCCCATGACCATTGGTGCTTTGTCCCAATTAGCTACCCACACCAACCTGTTTATGGAATGTTTTTTTAAAATAGAGGTGAAGTTTCCATCATAACAATTTTGTGGGCGAGTCATCTGGAGTGGTTCAACTAAATAACCACAGCCTCCCTCCTTTGGCCTCTTGTTTCCACATTTTGGTGAAATCTCCCAAGGGATAAGGCCTCCCTTCCACCATTGTATGGATCTTAACCTCCCCCTCTCCCTCTATAAATGAAGCAATCTTCCATTGATGAGCTAGCTGAACATATCATAGCTAAAAGGATAGCTGAAACGCTGAAGAGATTCCTGTACATCTTGCTAGAAGGATAGAATGGAAGAGACCCCTTGTTGAGAGAGCTTAGGCTTGTGTCCTCATCCCATATGAATTCCTCGATGATCCATCAAGACATGCCTTGAATGAACCCTGCTGAAGGAGGCTGCAACGTCAAGGCTCCGGTTTTAAATATTTCTTCTATCTATATATATATATACATGATTATTATATGTTTCCCATCTTGCGTTATGTGTTTTATTCGATGCAATATGTTTAACCCTCATTGACTGGTTAGTTGATTATGAATGAAATCATTGTTTTGTATGTTTCTCTTGTTTGCTGATCTTCGTGTAGGTATCCGAGCACTGTAGCAGAAGGATTGTGACCTATTGAAGCAGAGATCAAGAGGCCATCACCACCACAACAACGACAATGTTGGATTCCAGGTAGGTTGATCTACCCTGTCCTTTTCATTCATTAGTTAAGGAACCTACACTTTAGCTTGTCCCTTTGTTGCTAGACCCACTCTAGGGCTAGAGGGATCATCTCTATCTGCAAAGAGGATTTACCTTCCCAGCAAATTGGTGACCCCACTAGGGATCAGTGTCAGTTAGTCATTTTGTTTCCTTTCATAGTTTGTCTCGTCAAGTCGACTTCGGTCGTGTGCTTATTTGCCTGTATTTTTTGGCTTGTTTTATTGTTTGGAATCCTCCCATTCAGCTCCAAAGTGTCAAGATTGACCTCTGCTCACTGGTTGTTCCCTCCTCCCATAGTTATTCAGCTTGGTGCATTTTTTGTCTAAACAATTGTGCCAATTGGCATGGGTTGCTTTTGTTGCGGTAGCGCCAACCCCTGTTTGGTGCGGATTACTGCCTCACAATCGCGTCGAATCTTGTAGGATTTGGTTTGACCCTTTTGCTGAGTTTTTGGTCAGTTGCACTTGACTCTGGCTTGTTCCCTCATTGGAAATTGGTCTTTTTGGAGTTGTTTTGACTGCTTCAGGCTTGCTTTTCTCAGTTGTTTGTCTATTTTCTTATCAGTGTAGTTCATAGCCCTAGGGTTCTAGGTGTCTTTTGCTCACTGCGCCTTCTATTTAAAGGTCAAGTATTTTGGTTTCTTGTCAGTTTGATTCCCTGATCATTTGCTTGAGTATTTCTTGATCCTTTGATTGTTTGGTTTGTTGAACGATTACTTTGGTGTTTGTTTGAATCTCCGTCTCTTCATTTTCGAGCATAGATTACATTGCTCGTTTGGGTCATTTTGAAATCCTTTCTTTGATTGAAAGAGTGCATCATTAGTTTGAGTGCATTTATGTTTGTATTGCTTTGAATCATTTGTTTTGAGATCTCTACATTCAAATTTCTCTTAACTAGTGTTTGATTTGATTTTTGATGTATTTAGTGCATTGTGTGCTTCATTCATTCAAAAAACAAAAAAATTGCATCCTTTCATTTGCATTGGAAATGAAAAAGTATTTTTCATAACTAGCACTTGCATCTAGGAAAGAGTTTTTTGTTTCTCCCTTTTGATTGTATTAGATGAATTAGGGAAATTCTTCATATGTTTTCAGTTTTTTCTACTTTTTTAACATATTTCTATCCTTTTCGTAGTTAGCATTCATCGAATGGAAAATGGTGTTCTATTGCATGTAGTTTTCATTTAGGAATTTTGAGATAAAATTCGGTAGGAACTTGAAATTGAAACATTAATTCGAGATCAACTGTAAAATTTATTCCATTAACCTAAGGAAGCATTGGAACCTAATGCAAAATTTTTTAGAGGTCTAGGCTAGTGACGTGTTCCTACGTCGTTAAACCTAGTAGCTTTCGTTTGCTGCTTGGCTTTAGACAGCACTAGTATGGACTTGTGTTGCTCGTACCATCGAGTATATAAAGGGAGACCCTCATAGGTTCAATATCCTTTTATCCATAGGAAGTCAAGTTTTCTGCCCTGTAACCATGATACATTGAACATAGCATTTGGGGAGAATACCTACACGTACATTAATTTCTTGGTCATTTCTCTTTCTTTTGATCACCAAGGTGTATATGGCAGTTCACGGAAAATTGGTACACCCTCTTGATTAGATTACCTGAGTAGTCATTTTGATATTTTCGTGCCTCCTTAAAAAGAGAAGATGTCATCGAGCACTTATCCTTTCACGCTCGTTTAAAATTGAAAGTGGCTAGAGTCATATTTTGCCTGTTTCTCGACTCTTAAAACATGAAACAACAAAGTTTTGTTCCAGTGTCATAAAATTAATTACCCACGATCACATGCCCGTTCCTTTGCTTGGCTTGGTTTTTTTGTTCCTTAGATTTTGGTCTTGAAGGCTTGAATTGGTTTTCCTCATTTTTTCTTCCTATGTTGAAATATTGTCATAGTGGCGGAACCACCAGTTTTTTCATCTTCTTCACTGCCTCCTAGTGGTAGTTCTTTTCCTAACGTTTCTTTCAAAACCCCTCAGTCCACTAATTCTACTGAGCTTGTGCAGCCTATTCTCCCGAGTGTTCAAACTCTCGCTACTTGATCTCCTCCTGAAGAGTCAGTTGAGTTCAATTGGCCTCCTAAGAGTTCTTGGTCTGGTTTTGGGAGTGAGGAAGAATTCCCTCCTCTTACTTCGGGATCACCTTTTTAGCTACTACTATACCTCCTAGTCCTCGTCATCTTTTAGAAGATCTTACAGATTTTTCACACATGGATTCTTCAAGTCCTGTCAGTAGTGAAGAAATGCCTATGTCCACAGGAGAATATCAACTTTTCCTTGAAGATCTCCCACGTGTCTCTAATCAGTCTTCCCTTCCATCAGTGTCACTTCCGCTGAGTTACCAGACTTTGAGACAAAAAATTTCTGGTGTTGCATCCATAACATCCTCCAGTACTTTAACTCGTCCAAGGAGTTCGGTCCTTCCTTCATTAGGATTGTCGCTGTCACCACCTATTTCTTCAGTAGTTGTTACATCTGTCCCAGTCCAACCTACCATTTGTGTGGCCTCATTTGCACCGGTTGTTACACATCAGTCAGCAGGATAGTTCCACACTCGTAGGTCTATATTTCTTAATCCTACATGGCCTGTCAATCCCAGCCCAGGAATATCACAACCTCGCATCACGGAGACCACACCTACTTCTAGTATGGCTACGACTTCCTTTTCCCCTATGATTCCTAGCGGCCTTACTTCTGAAGAGTACCTGTTGGCTGTTCAGTAGCAGAACTCTCAGGGTTATCAGCAGCCCTAGGCTCTTGTCAATCCTCCACATCACTATGATGTCTACGGTAACCACATTTATTTTCCTCCTATTGATCCAAATCAGGTTGGTTATCTGCGTCCAGATGATCCTTATTAGACCATCCCTCATCGAGGGCCAATGATACAAGGACAACCCTCTAGTCTACAAGGACAATCCTCACAGGGACAACCTTTGATCCAGTAGGGACAACCTTATGGTCCACAAGGACAACCCTTGCAAGGTCAAACTTTGGTCCAGCAACCCTACGGTCCTTCCAGTCAACCTCAATATAAATATTAACCAGGAGCATGTTACGTTCCCGGGGGGAAAATGTATCCACCACAGGGACAAAATTTTGTGCGACAACAACAACCTTACGTTCAGCACGGCCAGAACTTTGTACAACAAGGACAACCCTACAATCCTGCTCTGGATCAATGTGGTTATCAAGGACAACCTGGTCCATCACAACCATAGAGCCAAACTCTTTCACAAGGGCAACCGATGGCCCTCAGTATCCAGGCCAACCTGCTCCGCAGGGACAACCTGCCCAGCGTCAACAGCAGATTCAACCTGCTCAACAGGCTCAATAGCCGGTTCAACCTATACAACCATCCCAATAGGCAGTTCAACCTGTTCAATTAGCTCAGTAGTCCATTTAACTTGCTCGGCAGGTACCACCTGATTAACCTCAAGGCGCTACTTACCCTCCTCAAGGTCAATATCAGGTGATATATAGTGCACCCCAAGGTTCCACTTATTACCCTAAAAAAAAATCCCATATGGTGTATAATCCACCTCAAGGAAATTTTTACATTCTGCAACAGAATCCATACATTACTCAGCAAAGACCTCAATGGTATGCTCAGAATCAGTATCCGGGTCCTCAACCCTATTATGGGCAGAACTATCAGGCTTAAAACCCCTATGGTGAGAATCCTTTTAACCCTCAATTACCATTTCTCGCTACGTTGGAATTTCCAGATGTGTCAAAGTTAACGAACAATTTGATTCTTCATAACCCATATTGGCCTCCAGTTCCAAAAAATATTCCTGGTGGTTGTCCTAAGTTTGAGGGCAAGTCCGGAGAAGACCCCCAGGCACATATTATGAGCTACCACTTGTGGTGTTCCTCTAACTCTTGGGTCGACGATTCCATCGGACTCTGTCTTTTCCAACGGACTGTTACTAGTGCCACTGCAAAGTGGTACATCAAATTATCTCGTGGCATTTTTCAAGATTTCAACTCTTTAGCCATGGTGTTTCTTACCCATTTTCAGTTACCGGTTCGCTATGAGACCGGGATGCACCTCCTCACATCCTTGAAACAAGACCGAGATACTCATATCTCGGATCATATTCATGAGTGAAGGCATTGTCGTCGCTCGATCAAGTTTGATATTCCTGATCAGCTTCTAACTGATTGGTTCACTACCTCATTTTTCAATCAGTCGCTAAATACATAGGTATGGGGGCATGTGTAACCGAAGAACAAGCCATTGCTCATGCCCAGTATGCTCGATCTCGTGTACTCTCAGTCTGGCACACTGTATGATATCTTGCCTGATGCTCCTTGACCTGGAACTTCCAAATCACTGACAACGCCATCTGTCGATGGTGTTATCACAAAATCTGACCCTGATAGGCTGCTCACCAAGTAGACTTCATGTAACTTTTTCAGACCAATCTTTTGGCTGAGGCTTAGCCTCCTCAACTTGAGAGGGCTCTCTCAAAGGTTTATTATTTTTTATTAATGAATAGATGGCTAGCTCTAAAATAAAAAGATAAAAATGTATAACTAGTTGTATCATAGATTAGAAAACATTCATTTGGCTATGGAGTCAATATATTCTTCAACAAAACATCATAATCTATTTAGCATGGAAGTCAAGGCACTTGGAGTCTAGTTTAATGAACATAACAATAACACAGTGAAAAACACAATCTATCTGCATGTGAAGGAAGTTAGAGCATTGTCAAATGAATTCTACGTAACACATACAAATACTACTACAAATAGGTAATTGAGGAAAGCCATAGAAATATGATACACATAAACTCCTTATGAATCTCTGAGTTGTCAAAACATATCTCTGTATTAAGTTGAAAAAGACACAGTCAACTACAATAACATAGTCACTTGCTAATGAAAATGCCCAACCCCTTGTGGAATTCGAGCTCATGCTCTATATGGAACATTTACAATATAAGATTCTTCCATCCCCCATTAGAGAATTTGAATTCCCATGCTTTGACACCTATTCTAACCATAAAACATGCTATTAATTGCAAAATGACAGCTAAACTGCTTTTGAAAAGTCCTAATTCTAATAGGAATAAAACTTCTTGAATATGCCTCTAACAACCTTATCTATTCTCTAATTCATGCTTTGACACCTTCTATCCCATGAATTCGAATTTTGATGCTGACCATTCAGTTAAAGTCACCCTGTTGCTGATGATAAAATTGTCCTAAAAATTAGGAAACATGTTTCCTATTTTTTAGCCCTTTACTTTCATTGTCATCTTCGAGCACTTTGATCATTGATAGATCAAGTTCATATGTGTCATGTTTTCCAATCATTTCCATAAATATTTCAATCTTCCAGCTGTGCAGAAATTTTTTTCCAAAATGATGTAAAAAGGTAGAAGATAAACCTATGCTACAAAAGTAGCTTGTTTTCGTAGCACATTTTGTAGCTCAGTGTTAAAATTATATTTTAAATCATATTTTCACTTGATTTATTCAATATAACCTTCACCTATTATATCCGTGCTTCCACCAGAAATTTTAAACAAAAACTCATCAAACTCCCCCCAAAATTTATATGTAAATGTGCAAAACACTGCCGTGAAAGCAGATTTTTCAAAATAGTCTTCAAAATTTATCACTTGGGGATGATTAAACCTTATGAGGAATGTAAATATCTCAAAAAAATAGTAACCTGACCTCAAAAACATGATCTCCATAAAAAATTGTCTTGACCTTTCATCTATGAATTGGTCATTTTGCCTTACTGTTTTTATCTGAAAAATAGGTGTTGAGACAGAGCTTGTATCTCCTCATCAATAATGTATTTTACAAAAATGAAGGAGGATTTTTTAGGCCATTCTGTCTTGAACAAAAACCTCTCTTTTTTTTAAAATACCTCTCCTGCTCTCCACAAACTGTCTTTGAACAACATGTGTAATATAGGAAAACTCTGTTTTCTGAAAATATGGCTTCAAAGAAAGCCTTGCATCTCCAAACTGGTAAGACTTGTGAGAAAAGTGAGAGAGGGTATTGTAGCTGGAGATGTTAGGAAGAGAAACCTCTTTCATAATTCCAAAATACATTTGCATGTGACCAGAAACTGATCTTGAAGTTTACTGTTAAACAATCATGTACATGAAATTTTGTAACAATAGTTTCATAGCGCAAATTAAGCCATCAATTTCTCCCACCTCATAATGAATTTGAAGAAATGGAGAGATTTTTTTGTAGTTAGGTATGTTAGGAAGAACAACCTCTTTTAGGTTTCAAAAATTCGTTTTCATTTTCCCAGAAACCCTCTTGGAAGTTGACTACTAAAACCAGAACACAAAGTTTTTCTCTTCATGACTTTCAGCAGTTTTGTAGCGCAAATCAGCTTTTTTGAACTAACCGTGCTACGAAAGTAAGTTTTATTGGCTAATTTGAAAATTTTTGACATGAATCTTTAGGAAATGATTCAAAAATGGAAAATATGAGTATTTGATCATGGAATGGACCTAGAAAGACTTTATTTGAACTTGAAAACTGACCTTTTTAAGACTTCTAAACCTATAACCTACCTTTATCAAGAAAAAAAATGACTCAAGACCTATTTGACATTATGAGTAAAAAAATGTAAACTTACAGAGTTTTGAAATAATTTTTAGGGTGATAACAGATGGTATCATTGGTTCCATATCTTAGACTTCTTGGAAGTCTTCTCCTCCGAATCCTGGGAAGCAAAAATCTAATCCTCCCAATGATACTGCTTCTCAGTCCACCCCGAATCCTAGTAAAACCATAGAATTCAACACTATTCAAGCCAATCCAGTAGATAAGAATTCCAAGGGGAAAAATAAGGGTAAAGGTAAGGCCAAATACGATACCCCGAAACCAGATTCGTCTAAATCTCGTGTTGATGATGGTTCACAACGCAAGCCGAAGTACCCCTGTTTGATTTGTGATGAAGAGCACTACACCAAGTACTGT